>OW026521.1:124639209-125239209 GCA_932274085.1 Protocalliphora azurea | reverse complement strand
TTTTTCATCGAATAGTTATTGGAATTAAAGATCCGTATCTCTTCAAATTTTAATTGTTAAAATCGTTATCGAGATTTAAAAAAGTGAAGTTTCGGAAAGCTACAAAAAATGTTTACGAATTTTTTTCCCGCACTGAAAAAGGACTATTTTTAATGTATCGGTTTTGGGATAATGTTAAAGGATATTATTTTTGTATAGGTTTATAATTTAATTTATTCACAATGATTTGGCACTGAAAATTTAATTGTTTGCATAAGATTTTGTCGAAAATTCAAAAAATGTAAAATATATATACTTTAACCTATCTTTTTTGTCCGTAAAACTGTATTATGAGTTTTACAGATTTCAAGACAACAAATAAAAATGGTATCATCACAAACATACAGTGACGAGCAATAGAGTAAAGCAGTTCAGGTGATCAACAAAAGGGTCGAATATTTTTATATTGTGTTAAGAAAGTAAAACAACTTTGTCTATTTGTCGTTCTCTTCTTAAATTATAATATACAAATAATTGCTTTTATTACAACTCTTTTTAAAGAGGAAAATTGTAAATTAAGAAAATTGGTTAAATGTTACACTTTTGCACCCATTATTTTATTATGAAATTTAAATTTGTCTTTTTTGATATTTGTTACCACGATTTTTTCGTCTATTTTTTACAAACTATCTGCACTATGCATAACACGCGAGTGTGTGCTAACTAACGAACTACTATCTTTTTTGTGTGTAAATTTACATAAGGGAAAGTTAGCCGTTTGTTAGTTAGCATTCGCCTGTTATGCATAGCGCCGTAGAAGTTTATGTATAATTCTGGTACAAATTACGCGTAATATCAAAACCTACTGAGTTATTCAAATAAAATTTACGATATTTTCAATGTTTAATGGTATTAGTGTGGCATATTTTAGGGTTTCCTAGAAAATTTAAAAAAATTTCTTTATAATAAAAATCACGATTTTTAAAAATTTGGGGATCGAATTTAAATTATTTCTCCATATATTATACGAAAATATATTTTAGTAGAGTTTATTACAAAGAAATGTTATTCAATATTCTGATCCTTTTTTTCACCCAAGTAATTTTTTTTTTTTTTTTTTTATAAAATTTTTATCTTTCGCCTTTACATTTCCGTTAAGCATTACAAACACCATCTATTAAAAAATCTGTACGTGTAAACTGATTTTTCAATATTTTTGAAAAAAAAAAATCAGATTAAAAGAATAAAAAAGTCAAGGAATGTTTTCACCGCTCAAAATTTTACTTGTCGCCTTTTGATAGGTAAAGTTTTAAGCAAACGTATTGTGATAAATCATAAATCATTTGATAATCCACAGATTTAAATAACGGAAAATTTTTTAAGATTTGATTTATCTTGAAACATCTACTTAATCGAATGCTGTTTATATTTGTGTTCTAATCACTATTCTTTACCTACAGTTGTGAGAAAAATAATAATGATACCGGAAATCAATATTTTCAAATTAAAAGAAAAATACCAAATATAAATATTTTTATATATTCTTATTATTTATAATTTATCTCGCTTTAATGTTTTATAAACGCGGAAATAACAGAAATTGTTGTTTTTTGTCTGTGATTAAAAATTAGGGATACTTTATTTTGTATGGTCTTGTGATAGGAAAACATAACATTTTAGTGGTTAAAATAGAAAGAGGTGTACCATTATCTATTACTGCAAATTATTACTTTGTTTTAAAACCATTATTTAAAAAGCATGTTGTTGGGTTAAGCATGTAATAATTAAATTTTTTTTCTTTTTATCTGCTGCCAATACTCTTGCCCTACCATTATTAAAGGGATTTTCCTTTATTTAATAACTCCATTATCGATACAAAGTCAACGAATTGAAAATTAGCGAGTTTGAAGGATTAATATTGCTCTTTTCAAAACAATACGTTACCTTCTTCGATAAGTGATCATTGATATTAGTCATTATTTTGTAACAACTGTTGTTGATATACAATTTTTTTTTAGGAATATATTATAAAGATTTAACCTTCAATACAAAATAAAGGACGTATTCAGAAAAATTATAAATGTCACCAAACCACTGTATATTTTTGCAGCATGGTAGTAGCGTTTCAAGGTTTAGTGAGAGACGGGAATCGGTTTTGGATATCTTTCCACTTCGATTAGACTGGATTTGTTTACTATAATATGAATTTTCTTTATATCATTGCATACTTAGAGAAAATAACAGAGACCAGAGAATAAAAAATTACACAAATAAAATTTTGGATCAAAAAAATCAATATGAAGGAAATTAGTTTAAACTATCCTGAGCATAATTGCATTGGCTATAACGCTATTTAAGCTATTGTATAATAAACTTTTATTTTTAATTTTTTTATTTCTCAGAAATAAAAATTGTTTCTGATTTTTATTTTATGAATTTAAAATAACAATTATTTTTAGGAATATATTATAAAGATGCAATATTGAGTATGTTTGCATTACAATTGTCATCCATTTAACCTTCAATACAAAATAAATGACGTATTCAGACCAATTATAAATGCCCACCAAACCACTGTATATTTCTGCAGCATAGTAGTAGCGTTTCAAGGTTTAATGAGAGACGGGAATAGGTTTTGGATGTCTTTATATGAATAAAATGAATTTTCTTTATATTATTATTTGTGTAATTTTGGATCAAAAAAAAAAAAAAAAAAATCATTTTAAAATCATTCTATGATTTGTATTTTTTTAAACAAGAAATAAAAATCATAAAATAATTTTAAATTTTTTGTGGCATAAAATAAAAGTCTTGTATTTATCTACATTATTGTAATAGATAAATATAAAATGTTTATGTGTTACTTATCAGGCGTATGTGCTAATTAATCTATGTGGATCACTTATTTGTTAACGATATTTAAAGGGTTTAAACTTTGGAATGAAAAGTGTTGAATTTCCGAGCGACTTCAAATTAGTATTGCGAAACGCATTTTCTCATAGAAAATTGTATTGATATTTTTACTGCTTCAAGTAACATAAAGTGGTAGGTAGAGAATTCGCAAAATTTCAGTCCGAAAGAAATTTTTAAAGGAATATCTGAAGATTTATTTAAACTAAATAAAATAAGTCTAAAATGATAGTTAAAAGGCAATATAAGTAAAAGAAAAGACATCAAGGACAGGCGATTAATGTAACAAAATTTTGCAAAAATTAAATTGTTTTAACCCAGAATTAAATCTGTATCTAAATATATTGCATGCCAAATCTTATCTAGATATCACAGAAACCGTGTAATGGTCGAAGTTGATTAAAAAAAAAACCTTGCCTACATACAAATAAAATATCCATTTCTTATACATTTTAATACAAATTTGAATACATGATATTTGTATTGTTGAAAAACAAAAATAAAAATCTTAAAATATTTTTCCATTTGAAAACATAAAACTCATTAGCTCTGTTCCAGTACTTGTCAGACTTGCAAGTTTTAGTCAGAATTTACAGGAAAGCGATCCCGTACTAAGAATTTATGACTATTTTATTTTTCTGACAATTTCTGACCAATAAATGATTTTATTTATTTTCTATTTTGTTTTTCACTTTTGGAAGGATAATGATTTTTACACAAATATACTTAATAACATCTTTACAAAATATCTTAAGGAAAGATTTTTCGTAAATGAGTATTTTAACAAAATAATGACCGAAAAATTTCATTAAGTGAGGGAAGAATTCTGGTATACATATCATAAAATCAACCTATACAATACTCAAAATTGAAGAGCTAATGTTAAAAGAAATCTGAGAGGTGTGGAATCATGTAGCAATGATGAGCTAAATGAAAAGATATTCTCACTTCCACATGGTTATATCAGTAACAAGTCGTTTTTAGTCCAAAATTTAATTAAATATTTATAAAACTATATAATATATTTAGGTAAGGAATAATGAGTCAATTTATTATATTTCCACGTCTTAAACATTGTTTGTTTGCTTTAGAAAAAAATTAAGTGTCCTATTTTTATTCCCAGACATTTTTTTTATTTTCGCGAATATAAATGGTTAGAGGTTTTTGCATTTATTACTTTTATTGTTCTGATGTTGTCAATTAACAGTAAAACTAATTGCTTATTGTGAAATTATTTCAAACGTAATTATTTTTAGTAAAAAATTTTTCCTTAAATGTACTGATTTCGTGTGTCCTTATTATTTTTCACATAACTGTATATAGTAGTGGTTATCGATCGCCGTATGGTTCCATTTCATACTGCTAAAATATCATGCTGTCTTATAAATATCTGGTAATATAAGTTTGTGGATACAGTTTTCAGTTCATTTAAACCTAACCCAAAGAATAGGAACACTTTATTTATGCATAAATAATTACGTGTGCGCTGGAAATAATTATCCTGTAGTCTCTAGTACATTTTTAATATACAGCATCGTAACTTTCTGATTATTCAAAATGGGTGCTAACAAATTTCGATTAGAAGCTAATGATGAAGTAAATGTTATAAAGAAACAAAGAGAAGGTTACGAAAAGTCAAAATCGGTCTTCATTGATTACCAATATAATCATATTGAGTTCAAACTTGTTGGTGAATCAAAACTTTCTAACAAAATATTGTTTAAAAAATAATATTTATGCTGTGATTGTGATTTTCCAATTAGAATATACTTTGAACATTTTAACATTTATATAACAGAAATTTATTAAAATTTTGAATATCATTTTAAAAATTCATCATATTTTTATCCATATCTGTTGGTATTTACATATTTTTTTAGACAATTTTTTTTATTACTTTACTTATCTTTTCTTTAACGTATTGGGAATGTATTTTAGTTTTCTTTTTCTACTTCAATTATTTTTAATTTTTATTAGCTTTTTTGGTATATTTCTTAATTATTTACATTGTATTTCTTTTTCTAATATTGCACTTAACATTTTATATACTTAAGTTGTATTTTTTTATTGGTTTGTTTTATTCTCTCTTATAAATAAAATAAAAACTTCAATGATTGATTGTAAAATAAAATTTGAAACAAATTTTTTTCTTCAAATTAAGAAAAAATTCACTAATTAATGCTTTTTACGCATTTCTCTAATATTTTTTTTCTTTTTTCGATTCTCTCTCCGTACCAGGTCAAACCCAAGGCTTAAATTAAAAAATAAAAAATAAACAGAACTAAAACCAAAAACTAAAATCTAAAAAAACTTATGTAGTGAAAATTCCCAATAATTTTTCTAATCTAACCAACATGTGATGAATATATAATTTTCTTTATTTTGTAAAAGAAAAGAAGAAAAAAAGTAGAATTTTGAACTAAAAAAGCTCGCTTTTTAAATTTATAATATCTGCCAACCATTACCATGATAACAATACTCTAAACTTCTACTACCAACAAACACCACCATCCATTTTTTATCACCATAACCAACCAACCACCAAAAACTACACTCATAATACACTATGTTTCTTAAACTTATTTAATTTGTTGTTTGTTTTTTATTTAATTGAAAATCATTTTAACAAAAATGAATAATAAACATTTTTGTAAAATAAGTTTTTGTTAATTCACAAAAATAAGAAAAAAAAAAAAACAAACGTGCTGTTTTTAAACCATTTTTAATAATTAAACACGTTTAGTTTTTAATTTATATAAATATACATAATAAATTAATTAAGTAGTTTTATTTGTATATAAACACGAGAATAATTTTAAAACGCGTGAACAAATATTTTTCTAAAAATAAGCTAAACAAAAATTAACAACAATTTATCTATTTATTCTTATTTTTTTTTATTTATTATTATTAATTATATAATAAATTTGTAAATTTGAAAATTATCGACAAGAAAATATATAAATAATCTTAATATTAAAAATTATGGAAAATTAAATTTTTTTTAAATAAAAAAAAAAAAAAAAAAAAACTAAAATGAAAAATATAGAAAAACACATTTGTTTTGTTTAATCAAATTTTTAATGTTGAAGTTATAAACAGAACTTCTTTTATTTAGAATTTCTTTTAAAAGCGAAAACAAAGATCGTAAGCATGATATAATATATACTTTTGTGCCTTGAGTGTATATACTTTGGATCCTATATTAAGGTAATGTGTACCTGCAATGATTTTTAATAACGAAGTCTGTCCGTCCGCCTTGTCTGTTCTTTTACAGATCTCTGAAATTTTTGGAGATTCGTTGAAGAAATTTTTCCAACCGTTTCATTTTCTTTCCAAAAAGGGCGATTTTTTCAAAAAATAATAACGTTTTTAAAAAAAGTAAAAAAAAAAAATAAAAAAAAATCTGCTAATTTTAATTTTAAAACTGAAACTACCTTGTGTGAAATTTTTTTATATCGCGCCAAATATTTTCCGTATTTTGACTTCAATTTTCACAAAAAAATAAATAAATTTAATGAAAAATTGTTTTTAATCTCTGAAGAAGGTGGTTGGCCCTAGAATAAATCTAGCGCAAAGGATCAAAAACAAATTCTTAAAATTGTTGAACAAATTTTGAATAATTAATAGGAAATTGAAAGCAATAGCATCAACCCCAAAAGATTTTCTCAAATTTTATAATATGTAATAAATATTTTTAGCAAAAGTTCTTGGGTTTTTTTTTTTTTTTTTTTTTTTTTTTTTGTGTGTAATTCGATTTGAAAGAAAACGCTTTCGAAAATCAATGTATTTTAAATATGTATAATTTCGAAAGATTTTCTTTTCGAATCGACTTTCCAATTTCGAACATATTAACAGTGCTATTCTCGAATTCATGACAATCGTCAATCGTTAGTTCTTGTCATGTACATGTTACAATTATTAACGAAAACTAAAATATTTTTTTTTTTTTAATTAACTAAAAAATTTAAGGGATTTTATTTTTAAATATAAATATCCATCATGAGGGAAAAATAAATATCTAATATATATATAATTATGAATCGGTTTCAAAAGATTGTTTTTTTATACTTTTGATACTATTTCAAAAAAATTGTTTTGCTATTTTATTTATTTGAATTTTGTACGTATTCTGTGAATACATTTTAAATATTTTTGTTATTCAATGAAATGTTGTTTAGATTTTTTCATACGTTGAATTTTCAACTTTGTTGATAAATATCACAAACGATTTTTTACTTTTTGTGTCTATCGAACTCAAAAAATAAAACAACCCAGGAAAAATGTATTGGTTCTAACTTATTTCCAGAATGAAAATAGCATTCCTTAAAACCAATTTAGAATCGCAAAAATTTCTACTCCATGTGTGCCAGAATTGGTTGCGACACCACTAGTTCTAAGGATGTTATTAAAGAATCTGAAGAGGTTCTTATTACACCAGTTCTAGAACTAATGATTTTACAACATGTTCAAAATTTTTTCCTGGGAATGATGGAAATAAAAAAAAAAAAAAATTATTATTTTTTAAACACAAAAGTTTGCTTTTCAATGAAATAAATTTGAAAACTTAGTTTTTTAGTATTAAAATCGGATCATTGCAGAAAATTATTTATTTAGAAACAATAGATTTTTTTAACCATAATATTAAATTATAAAGTTCAATTTTTTTCGTGTACAATATAATAGCACTGCAAGGATTATATTTATAACTTATTGAGTATGACAGGCCAAAGTATGCTTTTCGTTTTTATACGAAATTCTATTATGTATTAGAAAATTATGTTTTTGTTAAATAAACACATTTAGCTACATTTTTTGAAATAAGGAGAATAAAAAGTTATTGTATACATATTTAATTTTATGTAGACAGGTAAGTTTCATTATCCAAAACCATTTACAATCCTTGATTTCTAAAACAAACTATACATTATTGAATTGAATGATAAGATTAGCAAACAATTCTATAGCAACAAGGAAAAAATACATAGGTAGTTTTTTTTTACTTTTCAGCAGAGTAGTTTATAAATTTTGATTTCAAATGCCAATATTCATTGAAATGCTTGTTAAATTTTTGTAAAAAATTGACGTAGTAAATAAATTGGATATAAAGAAAACTACAATTTTTGCATATCTTTTGTTATACAATTTTTTCTTGTTGCTACAGATTTCTTTTTTTTTTTTACATAAATTCTTTTTTTTTTTCAAATTGTGATTTTTGTTTTGTGCAGCATAAAAATTTTATGGTAAATTAATAAAGTTAAAACCCTTTAGCGGTTTAAAATTAAAATAGTAGCTACATAGGCTAACTAAATTTCAGGGTGTTCATTCCAAAAGAAGCCTCCTCCGATCTCGATCTATACAATTGTATGAAAGTTAGAGTTTCGGAATTAAGCTCCCAGAGTTTAATGGTCCTCACCAATATCAATGATTGAATTTTATATGGTTCTCTACCAAAAATCCAATTAAATAAAAGTGAGATTAAAAACTGTAACGCGTTACAATTAGGTGAGAGCAAAACAAAATTACTCTCTTCATATGTATAAAATAGTTCCGTAGAAAATTCTACTAACACATACAGAGTTAAGTTCTTTTTGACAGCTTAATTAGGTTTTTTTTGAGAGAGAGAGTTGGTCTTCTAGTTGCTTTTCTATGTTAACTAATATTTAATTTTTTTAATATTGATGAAAATTATTATGTATTTGTTTTTAATTCCCACTTAGTCTGTTCTGCTATCGTCGAAAGTTCTTCACTGAAAGAATGAAGGATTTTTTAAATTATTTTATTTAACTTTATTAAATTATTCGGTAGTAATGGGAACTAGAGAAGTTGTGGCACCTCGGTCTTAACTATAGGCCAAATTTGCCTATTGGGCAGATAGGGCAACGATATTAGTTGACAATACTGCTGCCGGCTCTTACTTGTGCCAAGATGAATCTAGTGTACCCAGGAAGTAGCCTCTCAAAGGTGGGTGCTCGTTCACGACTTTATTGCATTATTAGGATCTTATCTATTTTAGGACCTTGTTTCTATTTCTCACCGTCTGGTTGATGTAGGTGGCGCGCGAGGAAAAGTGGAAGAAGTTGACGAAAGACGGAGATTTTCGGGTTTTTACCGATGGGATAAGTTAGCCTTCGACATAGATGTCGAGAACCCGTTTTGCTGCTTTGGCCAAGAGGTGAAAAGGACACATTTAGAAGTTGATATCCATAGATTTCGTTCCTGGAGCAAGCAATGTTGGCACAATTTTGTCGTCAATGCTGACACCAAACTTAGTCTGGTGGTTGTGTTTACTGGGCAGTGGATTATCCGTGCGCATGCTACAAAGAACGGCAGGGGTTTACCCATCAATGACTAATGTAGGAGTTAACGTGACAATTTCAAACAAAATCGATGATTAGAGAACTAGTTCTGGGGGTGAACATTTCGTACAAATCATTGGTTGCAACATGAATTTAGGAACTAGTTGCAGAACTACTAATACATTTCTTTTCCTGGGCTATATATTTTATATAATATTTTATCTAATATTTATTCTTTCGAGTTAAATAAAGAAGCAGTGGATCATCATATTGGTTTTGAAACAGCGTTTCTAAATGGTGATTTAAAAAATGAAATATATTTAAAACAGACAAAGGTATTTGAAATTTCAACAAAAAAGAATTTAGTTTGCAAATTAAATAAAAGCATTTATGGTTTGAAACAGCTAGATATTGCAATCAAAAACTTAAGTTTAGGATTCAGAAGGATAAGTAGTGACTATTGTTATTATGTATTTACTCGTTTATGTAGATGACATCCTAGTTATTACGAAAAATTAAAAAATTGAAAAATTAAAAAATATTGATAAAATTTCTAAATTATTTAAAATAACTAAAATTATTTCTTGGAATAGAAGTCGAAGAAATTAATGGAAAATTTTTTATACATCTACAGAATTATATAAAGAAAATTTTAGAAAATTATTTAATAGCAATTGAAAACCCACCAAAAAATTCCATTGGACGTTGAATATATAAAAGAATCTTTACCAAATGAGTCTAATGATTTATACAGAAGCACTATTGGATTGACAAATATAATAAGTCAAATGACACCAGGACTGACTGACATCACTGTTGCAGTATTCCTACTTAGTCGAAAAGTAGCATGTCCCACTCAAAGAGACTGGAATGAGTGAATTTAAGTATCACTGATATTGTATAAAAGAGTATAATCAAAGCTTTTTAAAGCTATTAGAAAATGAAAAAGTTAATTCTCGTACGAAACACATTGACATAAAATACTGTTTTATTGGTGAAATTAAGCAACCTAAGGAAATTAAATATGAATATTGTCCTACAATTATTAACAAAGCCATTGCAAAATAGCAAAATGTCGAAAAATGATTGGACTTGTTTAATTGTTTTACAAGTTGAGAAGGGATGTTGAACAAATTGTTTTTTAATACTTGTTTTTTTTTTTTTTTTAATATAATTTGTAAAATACTTTTAAATCAAATTATATTTGAAATTTTTTATATTAAATAAAGAAATATATATACAAAATTTTTAAATATAAATTGATTTAAAAATATTTTACAAATTGTATTATAAAAAACAATTTGTTCAACACTATATACATACATAGTTGACTTTTTTGAATATGTATTAACATTTTTTTCATACTAAAAGAATGGAAAATAACTCATTTAATACAATAAACTAAAGTTTGTTTTACAAATCAATAAATTTTACTATATAACTTTTTTTTATACTGTAGTTCATCATTTATTATAATTTTTTATAAGAAAAACATTTATTTTTAATTTGAATGAAAACGCCTTGTAAATTACAACAAATTTAAAGAAACACAAAGTGTTTTCATTATTATTTTTATATATAATAAAATATTTTTTAAAATATAAGTTTTATTTAATATTTATATAGATATAATGTTTGACCTGGTACGCTTAAAAATTAAGCTTACTTGTCACCTATTATTATTACTTTAGTATATAATTATTATTAGTTGATTTAATGCAGCCCAAACACTCTTTTATTATACTTTTATTATGGCATGTTGTAAAACTTTTAACTCTTTAAATGTTGACTTGTTTTTTGGTGTATAGAAAATATTAAACTTTTAAATTAATTTCTTGTGTTTAATTGTTTTTTTTATATATATATATATTATTATTATTATTTAGGACCTTCATTTGATGCGTAAACCTCGTTTCTTGAAACGCAATAAACGTTCGGCTTGCTTAAGGGCTGAACAATTACGTTTGCTGCAAGAACGTAAGTCTTTGTTATCAGGTGGTGGTGGTGGCTCTTCGTCCACCGATTCAGCTACTAGCGGTGGTGGAAATTCTTCAGATAATAATCCTTTAAATTCCTCGTCGGATTTGAATAGTTTTTGGAGTAAGCGTCCACCCGAACGTTTGGGTAGTTCTGCTTTGGTATGCCCGGGTGGTGAAAAATATTTCATAAATGATCGTGATGAAATTAAATTGAATGCATCGGGACGTCAGGTGTTTGTTATCAATAAGAATCTCAAATTTTTTAAATTGGACTCAGTGCGGAAGGCAAAAATGGTGAGTAAAAAAATAAAAATTAAAAATCTCTTTTAATTTTTATACCCGAAATAATCAGCATTCTGGAGGACTGCGGTAACTACTAATATAATAATTTCCAAAAAAAAAAAAAAAATGTATAGTAATTTAAATATAACAATACAAATATTCAAAAAAAAGTACCAATTAAAAAAAATAAAATTTGGAAAAAATACAATAAAAAATTTTGAAAAAAGTATCAATTTTGTAAAAGTTACATTTTAAAAAAGTAATAACCTTTTTCAAAAAAAAAAAGAAGTCGCTTAAAAAATGTCAATTTAAAAAAAGAAGCAATTTTCAAAGAAAGTATTGATTTTCAAAATGACTAATTTTCGAAAAAGTAAAAAATTTTCAAAAAGTACCAATAAAAAAGGTGCAAAATTAAAAAATAAAAATATTGCAAAAAAGTACAAATTTTAAGTTTCATTTAAAAAAAAACAATCTTTTTCCTAGGAGCCACTTAAAAAAGGTGCTAAGTTAAAAAAAGAAAACGTACCAATTTTTTAAAAAAAGGTACCACAAAACTAAATTTTTGAAAAAGTATTTAAAAAAAAGTACCAAATTAAAAAAGTACCAACTAGAAAAAATAAGGAAATCGAAAAAAATCGCAATTTTTAAAAACAGTGCCAAATTAGAAGCAATATATATATATATATATATATATATATATATATATATATATATATATATATATATATAAAGTACCATTTTCTTAATTTTAATCTATTTCTTTCCCTCCATTTTATCACTTTCAGTGTCATTTACGTATTACACAGTGTAAATTCAAACGTTTCCAAAAATTTGCCCAACGTTGGCTAACAGCTCACGTTTCAGCGGAACAGCAACAACAGTGCAACGAATGGTTACTGGGCAACAATAACACCAATACAATTATAACAGCAGCAACATCATCAGGAGCTACAAATAACTGGTCATTGCCAAAAACAAAAGTTATTGTTCAGAATGATTTAAAAAAGACACCCTATCGTCCATATCAACGTTATAAAGTATTAAGCAATGTAGGAGTTGCAGGCAGTCTTAGTAATCTAATCACTGTTACCAGTAGTTCCTCTAGCAGCAATATGTATAATACAACTGTGGGTAATTTAGTTAATGCTAGTGTTGCCAGCCTGGCAAATACCACTAATACAGCAACGGGAGGAAGTGTAGGATCAAATAATATGAATTTAAACACTTTGGCTAGTGTAACAGCTTTAAATGCTTCAGTGGTTGAGGGAAGCGGTACAACGACAACGGTAACAAATTTAGGTCCCACACCCCATTGCAATAGTGTGACGGGTTTAACAACTTCTTCAGTGGTCGTGGTACAAGAACAGCCCGCTCAAGTTAGGCCCATGGAAAGTTAATTTATATAAATATAGAAAACTAACTTTTCCAAACTTTCCAAATGTTAACGGAAAAAAAGAAACTCGCTTTGCATTTTCAACTTTGCGTTCATTTAATTTTCCTTTAATTTGTTTCTAATTTTATTTAAAATTAAGATTTATTTCTTAAATTCACTAAAAAAAATAAAGAGAAAATAAAAACAACTACAATTTAAGAAAATTTTTTAAATAAAACAACCAACTTAGAAAACAACAAAAAAAAAATTAGAATAAATGTACAGCAACGACTTTAAAATTATATTAAATATAAAAACATAAATATATATTTAAATAATGATTCCTTATTAAAAAAAATAATAATAATAATAAACTAGTTTATCTTACTTAGTTTTTTTATTGTTAAACTAAAATAAACCAACATCCTAAACTTGTAGAAAGTCACTATTATATCAATTATATTTAAAATTATAACAATTATTAAATTTATTATTAGCAATAATAAAAGCCCTAATCTTTAGCAGAGTTTTAATTTAAAAATTTTAAATTCTTAATTTTTTATCTTTTTACTGTTGCATACTTTAGCTTTTAATATACATAACTATAAATTAATTAATTGTATAATGTGCTTATTATAATACTTATACATATACAAAATATATAAATATATGAACTTTTTATTATTATTTGTAATACCTATAAGTTAATATTTCTATATATATAACATGAAATCCATTTGAAAATAAATAAACTAACATAAATTGAGAATAATATATAAATAAAAATACTAATAATATTGTTTAAATGTTGTTTAAATAGTTACATTTAATTATATTTTTGTTTTCCATTCTTTATAATAGTTTTGTAAGCTTCCTTTTTATGTTTACAAAAAATACAAGTTATATATCTATGCTCTTAATATTATAAAGAAAATAGAAATGTTAAATTTAAGTTAAATAAAAAAACAAAATAAATCTTGAGTAAACACAAATAAAAATATATATATAAAAAAACACAAAAATAATTATAGTTTAAAAACAATAAAAATTTTAACATTTTTGTAAAAAAAAATATATATATATATATATAGAATGGTGTTTTAATACTAAAAGTAGCTTGAAAGAAGTTTTAATAAAATGTCGCATTTGAATGGTATAAAAAAATTGAATTGGTACTAAAAGAAAACATTCCAACGAACAATTGTCCCGTATTGCGACCAATCGAAAAGTATAAATAAATGAAATAAAACAAAAGGTCATAAGAATTAGTTAAATATTTAAAAACCTAAAGTTTGTCGGTTATGTCACAGAATATGAATTCGTACTTAGTAACTCCATTTTTGTTGTGAACACAATCAATTTTTAAATTTCATTTAAAACATGTTTTTTATTTTAAATTGTTCTTTTAAATATTAATGTAAACAAACAATGCATATTAACCTGGAAAAATGTATTAGTTATACATATATATGAAGTAGTCTTTAACAACATTAGGATGGAGGCGATCAATGAATCACTCGCTTCGTTATTTATTAGTAACTCGAACATGGGAGACACTTGCATAAGGAGGCTGGTGACAAGGGGCACACCGCAGGTGGGGGTTCTCTCTTCATTATCGTACCTACACTGACGACGGTATTAATTCTGGTCTCGGGAAAATTTTTAACTACGATCAGCGAGGTCATGCAATCACGTCCGCGAGAACTGCCAATTTTATGGTGAACCCTGAAAAGACTGAACTAGTTCTGTTTACCAGGAGATATAAGGTTGAGGCATTTAGTCGACCAATATTGAATGGGATAGAACTCAAATTGTCAAGGGAGGCTAAGTATCTGGATGTTTACTTGGACAGTAAATTGTCTTGGAGGAGAAATACTCAGGAAATGGCCAGGAAGGGGCTTAATACTTACTACGCACGTATGAACTCTATAGGGAAGAACTGGGGTCCCAAGCCGATAGTTCTATACTGGATATATTCGTCGGTTGTGAGGCCTCTCTTCACTTATGGATGTTCGGTCTGGTGGGAGGGATTAAGGAAGGGAACTTATGGGAACCGTCTCTTTAAAGTTCAGACATGTGTACAGGTGCCGTGAAAAACACACTGGACAGCACTGGACACCATTCTCCACCTTCCTATAATTGAGGAGTTCGTGAGAGAAATGACTAAGGAGCTTATTTAGACTGAAGGAATTAGGATTAATATTGAACTTCACAGCGGGGCATGTTAGAATATTTGACGAAGTCGAATTTGATGGTCGGACGTTATCCTTGGTCGCCCAAACGGATCATGTCGAGACTATAATTGACTTCGGGGCTACTCCCGTTATTGAAATCCCTAGTAGGAATCTCTGGGACTGGGCGGAGATGTTCCATTGAGGTTTTGCTGAATTCACAGACGGCTCGAAAATGGAATTAGGCACAGGGGCGAGTGTCTACTTTATGGGAACGGATATCTTTTACATTGTCAGATAGTTACAGCGTTTTTCAAACAGAAATTCTAGGCATTTACATGGCCTTAGGATTATTGGAAGAGAACGTTGAAAGGGACTCTGAGGTAACTATCTATGTCGATATCCAGGCAGCACTACTGGCAATGACAAGTCATTGTGTTAGGTCCAGGTTAGTGCTTGGGTGCAGAAAGGAATTGAGAAGGGTAATGGATGCCTGGTTACTGCGACATTCTCAGTAATGAAATAACCTATGCGCTGGCTCGAAAAGGCTCAGAACTGCACAGGTCTTTTGTGGAGGTATCAATTGGGTTATATTTCATGGCCATAAGGGAATGGACCTTAGGAAGAACGAATCACGCATGGAGGAATAGAACGGACTGCAAGGTATCTAGAGCGTTATGGCCCAGTCTTAAACTAGCAAATTCGAACCATCTTCTGGGCGTGAGTCGTGAGAATCTAAGTTATTGTGGGTATGATTAATGGTCACTTCGCAATAGGGAATATGACTAGTAAGTGGGATATTGGCACGGCAGACTTCTGTAGGACGTGTGATGATTTGGAGGAGCTAGAGACAGTAGAGCATATTCTCTGGCATTTTATGTAAGGCTTCAACGTAGTAACTGAAGTGGTTTGGAAGCCACATACTACACGAACTAGAGGAGGTTACGGGCAAAGAACGTAGTAACCTGATAAGGTTTGTAATGGGGATAAAGTGGCTTAGAGGTAGTCGTTTTGATTGCCGATTTTGGTTATAGGTTAAATATTATTTTATTGCTTTATCTCTCTTTTTCTCAGTCTCTTTCCCCTTTTTCTTTCTTGGCCTTTTTTTGGCCCTTTATAAAGAGATCACAATGGACCATCTGATCACTGGGTGGAGACGTGAAGACGCCACTCTTTTTAACCTAACTTAAAGGTTTACATCATTTCCTCAACAATCATAATTTCTTTTATGGACCGTACTCGAGATATTTAACACCTCAACTACAATTTTTAACTTAAAACTTCTCTACATAATAGATGTTTAACATACTTAAATGATTTACTGTTTAATTAATTTGAAAAATTAAATCCATTTTTTTTTTGATCGTAGTAAAAGATTTTTACTAGATTCGGGTTAAACAATGATATGTCTCATTTTTTAATAAAACAAGCTGATATCAATTATAAATTATATATCGAGACCTTATATATGATAGCGCTAGCAAATTCTAATACTTTTGAATACTCGATACTACTCAATACTTTTCATTTGGGTACTCAATAATACTCGATACTTAACGGATTTTTTAATTTGTAATATAATTTTTAATTAAGGATCAACATATCGAGAGCGTATATCTGCTAGCGCTGGCAAATTCTAATACTTTTGAATACTCGATACTATTCAATACTTTTCATTTGGGTACTCAATAATACTCGATACTTAATGGATTTTTTAATTTCTAATATAATTTTTAGTTAAGATTTTTTATTTAAAAATAAAATAAATATATTTATCCGATTAACATGAAATTTTTTTAATTTATATAAAACATAAAATTAACAAAAACGTTAACAAAAATCAATAAAATTATTTTGATATATTTAAAAATTAACTTTTAATTCTACAGAGTGGTATTTTAGCCGTTATATTTTTAATACCATTTCATTCAAACTCCCGTGGGAACTGTTATAATATTTGTGTCTTCAGAAAATGAATAACGAACATCTCAATCACACATTCTAATGGTTTCAATTATATGCCTCCAGGTTTATATTTAAATAAGGAATATCCAATTTAAAATGGGATATCGGCACCCTTTATGAGTTGTTCATTATTTAATAATTCAAGGTACAAAAAACTGCAGAATTATATATATCACCCAATTAAAAAAATCGGATTTCATAAGATTTCAAATTTCTAAAAATGTTGGTTCATTATCTCTGCATTAACAACAATAAACTTTTTAAATATTGTAGTTAAAAAAGTACCAAAAAGTAAAATAAATAATAGAAATAAAGAAAAACAAAAAAGTACCACAAAGTTCCCTCCCTTGAATTCTTGCCCGCATAAAACCATGTATCTTTAATTTCATGTATGTAGGTTCAATATTATAGAAAATTCAAAAAGTACCATTAGAAGAACAAAAAAATATCACAAAGCCTCCCTTTGTGAATTCTTAACAACATAAGACCATGTATAGTTAATTTCATGTTTGTACTTCAATATTATAGAAAATTCTAAAATTACTGTTAGAACAAAAAAGTACCACATAGTCCCTTCGTTGAATTCTCATTCACTTACGACCATATATCTTTAATTCCATATCAAAAGTACCATTAGAAGAACAAAAAAGTACCACAAAGTTCGCCCTCTTGAATTCTTGCCTACATAAAACCATGTATCTTTAATTTCATATTTGTAAGTTCAATATTATAGAAAATTCAAAAAGGTCCATTAGAAGGACGAAAAAGTACCACAAACCAACCCCCCTCTGTGAATTTTTATGAACATAAGACAATGTTTCTTTAATTTCTTGTTTTTAGGTTTATTATTACATAAAATTCAAAAAGTACCTCTAGGAAACGAAAAAGTACTACCAAGTTATGAATTCTCATTCATTTAGGATCATATATCTTTAATTTCATGTTTCTAGGTTAAATATTATAGAAAATCCTAAAATTACTATTAGAAAAACAAAAAACTACCACAAAGTCCCCCCCTTGAAATTCTTATCCACATAGAATCATGTATCTTTAATTTCATGCTTCTGGGTCAATTATTACAAAAAATTCCAAAAATAAATTCCCCTCTTCTAAATTTTCACACGCTTAGGACTACATATACTTAAGTTCATGTTTCTAGGTTTAATATAATATAAAAATCATTATTGAGTTTGAATAAAAAATAATTTCCCCATGGATGCAACAAAAAAATTATTCCAATAAATTACTAAATTGTAGTGGGATCCCATATTAAGAGACGCATATGTTATGTCAATAAATGGAAAAAATGTTTTATGAAAAAAGTACCAAAAATAGGTACAATTTTTATCCCTTCTTAAACGCTCGAATTTCAAAAAAGTACCAAATTTGTGTTTGTGATTTTTCGATAAGTTACGAATACAATATAAGTTTTATTTGTATGTTTGCTGGTTTAGAAGATACGTATGGTGCCAAAAAAAATATCAAAATACAGTTTTTAGCCGTTTTTTTCTAAAAGGGCCGATTTTCAAAAAAGTACCAGACACCTCTGATTATTTTGTAAATCAATAAATAGGTATTAATTTTTTTTGTATCTATATTAATTTAAGAGATATAAGGTTACCGATTCTACTCGTTTTTACCCCCTAAACATTCGAAATTCCAAAAATCCCGTCTTAGTGGATCTATTTGGCGGGAGACCAACCTACGGTCTAAATATATATATATATATATTATTTAAATAGAACTTTTTGAAGAAACAACTTTCGGTATTTAAGATATTTTGCTTATAATCACGAATTTTATTTCAATTATTTTATTCCTGTCTTTAAATTTAAGGTATAATGCTCTCATTAAGCCTCATAGAATTTTTATAGGTATACTTCCAAAAAAAAATTCAAAAAAATCTAACTTATTGGCTTTTTTCTTCAGTCTGTATTAAGATAACATAATTTTGACATTTTAAGATTGCAATCGAAATGTGTAAAAAAATTAAATCTTGATGAAAATTCCCATTATTTACCAATTTTTAATTTTACACTATTTTGAAAATCTAACAAAAAATAACTTAAAAAATATGTTTGTAGATAGAAACAAAAACAACAGCAAAAACACAGTGTTAGAATTAACTTTTGGCTTTAAAATTATTACCATAGATAAAAAACACAAAACCAAAGAGTTTGACGCGAAAAAATAATTTTTGGAAATAAGCCCTCGATATATTTAATTTCAATAAGAGTAAAACATGTTAATAAGAATTATTTATTAATTTAAATTAAAAACTAAACTATATTGAAAATGTTTGTAAAATGTTAAACTAAATAACCAAATGAATAATGGTAGTAATGTTTGATTAATCTCTATAATTATTTATACAAGAAATCTTTACGTGTTATAATACCAGACACACGATTTTCACGATCCACCACTATTAAGTGACGTAAACCTAATGCACGAAACTTGCTGAAAATCTTGGGAACCGAATCGTGCTGAAAAGGGAAAAAAATTGCATAAAAAAATATAAAAACATAAAAATTTGTAAAGTTAATAGTATATACTTCTCTGGAACATATTGGTGATGGATTCATAAATATATCCAAATTGACAGTATAATCCACTTTATCTTCAGATAAACGTACGGACTAAAAATTAAAGAAAAAAAAAAGAGAAATTAATAGGTGAGCAAGTAAATATGTAGGTTCTATATATTCACTTAAAAAGCAAAACGCCCTAATTGAAATTGAAAAATTGTTAAAGAATCAAAAGTTTTAAATATACCAGTAATATAAAGGAACTTCATTATTAATTTGTTAAGTATTTGAAGTGATTGTTAGGGCCCTTTGCATTTTAGCTAAAGCTTTAAAAATATAAGCAAAAATTATTTATTTACATCTATTGAGGGATAACGTGGATAAACATCTCTAAATGTTTGTATTGTTGTTTCGTCTTGCCAAAAGCGTTTCTTTTCTTCATATAATGACTTTAGAAGTATAACAATTAGTTGAGACCTTAAAATAATACCACATACACGACCAGTAGAACGCTCATTCTATAAAAAGAAAAATGTAATTAAGAAATTAAAAATTAAAAAAAAAAAACTACAAAAAATTACCCCTTCTACATCCTCGACTACAGGAAATCCATTATGTTTATAACGATGCAAAATATCATAAATATATCTGGCTTTATCACGAAGCTTAATACAAACTACAGGAGAACTCATAATATTCGAGGCTTTCAGGCCCATATAATGGGGCAATGGTTCCCAAGGCAGCATGGGTACATGATTAACTTCAATTTGTATGTCATAGATGCCTTCATTGAAATAATCTCCCACCCACTTGGCACTGATTAAGGTTATGATGAGCGGAAAAAAGAAAGAAGTTTCAATGCCAGTGGTCTCCATAAGGATGACGGTTAAGCTAATAGTCATGCGCAGAACACCACCCAAATTTGCTGCTGCTCCGATAAGGGCATATTTGCCGGGATGTAAAAATGTCTATTAATTAAAAATATATAGAAGTTTTAAGTTATAACTTCCTTTATTTTTTGCTAAGGAGTGCTTACGGCTTGTGGACATAAGAAAAAAGATAACATGGCCACCAAACGACCCCAGGCGGCTCCAACTAAAACAGTGGGTATGAATACACCTAAACTAACATTTAAACCAAATGTAAAGCAAGATAGAAAATAATAAATCAATGTAAACAAAGTCAAAGATAGAATCTTATGGGAACCTGTGAAATTAAATAAAAAATAATTATAAATAAAAGAAAACTATACTTATATTATTTACTTAAGTTGTATATCGCCACCGAAAATGCAGACCACACTTTTTAAAATTTTACACGAGAGATAAAAATCTTAATAAATTCTAAAAACGATTTTGTTACATAACACAAAAGCATTTGAAATTGAGAGTTCTGGCAAGTTTACTTAGTTTGATGTGGAATAATATTTGGCTACGGCTTTTTACTTGTAAAAAATAATACTAATTTGTTTTTAGTAACTTTTGAATTTCTTTAATAAAGTAGGCATTTTTGACAATAGAAGTGTAAAAACTTGTGATATTTATTTTAATCCAATAAACCATTTTCAGTAAAAAAAAAAAAACAGTTTTGAATTTTTTTGTTGTTTGGCCCTTTTGCATTTTATGTGACGATACAAAACTTACCCGGAGGATCATGAAATAATGAACGAACAGTGGCTTCTGGTGTTTGGAACCATAAAGCAGCTACAGCATTGTATTCATTATCTTCACAAAATAACTAAAATTGTAATAAATTAAATGCCTTTAAAATTAACATTTCTAAATTTCTTATTTTATTTTACCTGTGTTGGATAATCAGTGGGATCATTACCCAAAGGACGACAATCGTTTATAAAATAAATCATAGCACAAGCAAATGATACTCCTACCATCGCTACTAACATGGCTTCTATAACACATGCAAGTTTAAATTTCACAAACCTCGAACGAAATTTATTGATTTTAGTATTTAAACTATTCCATACTGCACCCAATAGGCCTCCCGTTACACCAAATAACATAAAAATGGGCAATTCAAAATATTCAAATGTCAGAGGTTGTTCGAATTTACCCAAATTAAAGAGACCGGTAAAAGTAAAATCACTTAAACCATGATAGGCTGAGAGAACAATATTTAAAGTGAAAGAACTTATAATAGAAGCAATCAAAGTACGCCAAATGAGATTCTGATTCCAAAAACTAGCAGCTTCTTCTAGCGAAAATAACATACCACCTATGGGGGAACCGAAGGCAGCAGCCACACCAGCTGCCGCACCACCCAAAACAAAATCACGTTTCTCATGATCATCACGAAATGCTTTGAAAACACGAAAATCTTTAACAAAAGTGGTGCTTTTGCCTTGTGATATGCCGGCCGCAACTACGGCGCCAGCATGAATCATAGGTCCTTCCTAAATAAAATTTAATATTATTTTTACAATTTATAAAAAAAATAATAATAATAATTTTAACTTACCTTTCCTCCCGCCAAACCTCCGACCACAGAAGTAACTACTCCGATACTTTTAATGGCCAGCGTTTTAATTCGTACTATTCGAGGTATTTTTACACCATTTAAATAACTTTTCACTTGTGGTATACCACTGCCGGCTGTAATGGGTTCCAAGTATGTTACCATAGCTGCACCTAATGCAACGGGCACAATGCTAAGAGCAATCCAATATAAATAAGGAATAACCAAGTCGCCAGTCGGATTCGTTTGATAGGGAACATTAATGTCGACAGCTTTTATATTGGTTTAAAGAAAAAATTCGGATATAATAGGTTAGGTTAGGTTAGGATAAAAATGACGGCGTCTTCACGCCTCCACCCAGAGACCATTCGGTCCATTGTGATCCCTTTATAGATAATAGAGAAAGCTGATAAATGAAAGAGAAAATTTCTAGTAGAATATAGCAAGATTGAAAAGAAAGATAGCTAAATATAAGGAAAATAAGAGAGGTGTGGAACCTAAGACCCATCAAATCAACACTAACTACGAGGGCTGATCAATAAGTCCGTGTCTTTTCGAACTACCCTCGTAGTTATATGAAATGCAACACTATTCCCATCAAGACTACTGTCAAATTTTGTGCAAAAAATAGGATTTTTCGAAGTCCTTAAAATAGGCATTTGTTTGGTCAATAATTTCATCGTTGGAGTTGAATCTCTTTCCACCGAGCCATTTCTTTAGATTTGGAAATAGAAAGTAGTCACTAGGGGCTAAATTCGGAGAATATGGCGGATGAGGTACCAATTCGTAACCCAATTCATAGAGTTTTGCCATCGAGACTGCGCACGTGTGCATCCGTGCATTATCTTTATGAAAAATAACTTTTTTTGGCCATATGGGGTCGTTTTCTTTTCAAATCCTCATTAAATCGGTCTAATAAGTTGGCATAATATTCGCCGTTTATTGTTTTTCCCTTATCGAGCTTTTCCTTGTTTTGATTGACGGTTTTTTTTTCGCAAAAAATAATGTTTAATGAGCACTCAAAATTCACTTTTTTCCATTTTTAGAAAAATACACGAGGTTGTATGTTTTGAACAGATGTTAAACGCAAAGTAAATGACGACTCTTGCTCAAAATTTGACAGTAGTCTATTAACAGGTGGTACTTGATGGGAATACTGTTGCATTTCATATAACTACGAGGGAAGTTCGAAAAGTCACGGACTTATTGATCCGCCCTCGAACCTCTAAGCCACTTTATTTCCATTACGAACCCTATAAGGTTGCCGAGTTCACCACCCTCAACCTAATCTAGTTCGTGAAGCCCTATATGCTCCACTGTCCCTAGCTCCTCCACATCATCGCACGTCCTGCAAAAGTCTGACGCGCCAGTGTCCCACTCACTGGTCATATTCCCTATTGCGAGGTGACCAGTAATCATTCCAACAATGGTCCTTAGATTCACACGACTCATTCTCAGAATATACTTTGAATCTGCTGGTTTAAGACTAGGCCATAACGCTCTAGATACCCTGCAGTCCGAGAATATCGCAGTGACCAGGAAACCAACAAAGTCTTATTCTGTAGGCATCCATTAGCCTCCTAAATTCCTTCCTACACTCCAGCACTAACCTGGACCTGACACAGTAACTTGTCATTGCCATCAGTGCTGCCTGACTATCCACATAGATAGTTATCTCAGTGTCCCGCTCAACATTCTCCTCTAGTAATCCTAGGACCTTCTAAATGCCCAGAATTTCTGCCTGAAAAACACGGCAACTATAAGACAATCTAAAAGATCGTTTGATATCCACGAAGTAAACACCCGTCCCTGTGCCTACTTCCATCTTCGAACCATCCGAGAAGATAGCACACCCTCCTACAGAGGTCCCTACTAAGGATTTAAATAACGGGAGCAGAATCGAAGTCAATTATAGTACCTACATAATCCGTTTGGACGGCCGAGGATAATGTTTGAAGCTCCCTATTAATCCCAATTCCTTCAGTCTAAGTAAGCGCCGTACAGCCATACCTCTCACGATGTCCAGTGCTGCCTGAGGTGTACTTCTCGCGGCACCCGTAATGCCAATTAAAGCACATCCCTTTCCTCATCGCCTTCCACCATACCGAACATCCATAAGTGATTATAGGTTTCACAACCGATGTGTATATCTAATATGCAATTACCGTTTTTAGAACCCAGTTCTTCCCTATAGAGATCCTGCATGCGTAGTAGGCATTAAGCCCCTTCCTGGCCCTTTCCTGAGTATTTCTCCTCCAAGACAATTTGCTGTCCAAGTAAACGCCCAGGTATTTGGCCTCCCTCGACAAACTGAGTTCCGTCCCATTCAGAACTGGTAGATTAAATGTCTCAACCTTATATCTCTTGGTAAACAGAACTAGTTCAGTCTTTTCAGGGTTGAATCCTAATCCATTACTATTTGCGCATTAGGAAATTTTGGATTTAATAAATTCGTTTTCTTTAAGATTTTATTTGCGAAAAATTGCACTTTTTTGAAAAGTATAATTTTTTAAGAAATAGTACCACTTTGAAACCTTTTGAAAATAGGAATTTTTTTTAAATTATTAATAATTTTTTTTTTAATTTAGCTGTTTTTTGTTGCTAACGTTTATAAGTAATTTCAAACAAATTTTAAATTTATATAAGTTAGGAGTTAACATGAAGAATTGTACACGTTAACTTTAACTTCGATAAAAGTGCTGTCAATTTATAAACAAAAATACTATTATGAATATTTGAATGTCATTAAAAGAAAAATATAAAAAAAAAGAAGAAATAAAAAGACAAATAATTTAGTTATTTGTTTTATAAAGACAAATTGTGAAATTTCTTTATGCGAATTTTGTTTCGATATTAAGTTCTACCAAGTCAGATACATATCGTTTTTTTTTTTTTTTTTTTGCTAACTCTCAACGTTAACACTCATCGGCAGCAACAAAACATAGATTTTATTAAAAATTATACCCTATTTGAAAACTATTACTTTTTGGAAAATTTGTAACTTTAAATTGTTACTTTTTTTAGTTTGTCCTTGTTTTTTTATTTTTTTTAATTAGTATTTTGTTTTTTAATAAATGTTTTTTTAACGTATTATTAACTTATTAAAACTAGATCCCAAATTCTCTAAAACAAAGCAGAAAGAATTGATTTTCTTTATTTAAACTAAAATGAAATGTAAAATATACATTTTTTATGCGGGACAAAACTAAAACACATTTTCCATTGTTAAATGAAAATATTAATTTAATTATTATTTAGTACCGTATTTTTTAACTTTGGCACATCTACGTGGCTTAGAGACACTATAATTTGAAAAACCTCCTCAGAAACTTAATTTCTAGCTATTTATAATATGTGGGAAATTTCGTACTTAGTTTTATAATTATACGCGTATTATTTTGCGATTTGCAATCTCCAGATGATTCCAAATATATTTTCCGTGAGATTTAGACCAAATAATTTAAAACTACTTTAAAACTGTGATTTTTTCAATTATATGGATTTTTGTAGTCGTTGCTATGTTGATAAAAGCTTATCCGAATTGCTTCTTGTCATTTTTGAAACGCTATAAAATGACTAGTTTTAAATGTGATTATCTATACTTTTGACCCAAATAAAAATTAATGTTAAGTTCTTATCCATTTTGGAATAATTTTCGATTTTGTCTCATAACCCCAGTCAAATTCAAAATGTTTGTACAACATTTTTTAGTATCGGAGATCTACTGAACCTCATTTATCTTGAGCATAAAATGTCTTTAATTATTTAAGTTATATTTAGAAAACATATCTCATCTTTAGTATTAAAACTACACTAATTAAAATTTGATATTGCATAACCCATTTACTACAATGACTGATCGCCAGCCATAGCCGAATAAATTAAGTACTTGAGAATCTTTACCATGATACAATTTTAGTTAGTTCTTGCTATATTAATTGGTACATATTTGTGATATCTCTAAATATCATCATTAAGAAAATTACCCGTAACATACTAGCTTTTTAAGTAATTTAAAAAATTATGTCTAAATATATCTTTTGACTTCAGTTTCTAAAAAAAAAAAAAAAAAAAAAAAAAAAAAAAAAAAAAACGGGCTATTATACTTAGAATAATTTCTGTACACCAGGTTTTACAATACTTTCTAATTATTTCTCCAATATGTTCAATATTTAAAAGGCATTATTATCATACAAATGTATACAGTTTTTAAGATAATTTACTCTTATTTTTATTATATTTCAGTTCAATTTTACGCAAAAATATTTACAAACTCTCAATATCGGTGAAAAAATATAAGAAATTGTACATAAATTCGATAAACTTGTATAATCAACTAGTCAAATATACAATAAGTTAGAACTGACTACTTTTTTCCATTTAATAGTTAAATTTATTAAAAATTCTCCCAAATGTACACGAAAGAATTATATTTGGCTCCATTTTAAATCAAGCAAAAATTTTTACATAAAATGTCCAACATTTTTTCTCACTTTTCTTCCTATTTTTGTAATAACTTAATATTATTTGGAATTATATCAGTTAGGCTGAGAAAGAAATTATTAGTTTCTGAGTTATTGCATTTTGAAAATGACAAAAAGCACTTCGGACCACCCTTTTCCTCCTCTTAACAGGCATTTCCTCTTCGGTATGTGGAAGAATGGCGTTTTTTAGGGCATGGTTGAACATAAGTTTCTTTATTTCAGCAAAAAAAAAAAAAACCCAGGCCGTAACAAACCTCCTACGTGTTTCTCAGCACCATTACTCTACGTCTACACAAAGTCATTTTTATTTCCTAACATAAGAAATAATGTCGGCAGAATAACGGGAACAAATTTTTATTTCCAACTTTATGTTAACGGTTGGAGAACATGTACAAGAAAAATTTAAATTTTAAATTGCCTTTTTTTTATCGAAAATTTTAATTTCCTTTCCGTTTTTATTTTTTATTTGTCTTTTTAAAACAATATTAATTCATTTTGCTCCTTCTTTTGTTAAAAAGAGCAAAGTATTAAGAAAGAACAATAAATTTGACAGCTTATTACATTACATTACTTACATTATTGCTCAAATTTGTGTTTAAACATTTATTGCGAAAGAAATTGCATAATAGATTTCTTATTGGTCCACACGTAACATTTTAAAAAGGGAGATAGAATTTGACAATTGCCAACATAAAAATGATAGTAGCACTATCTATAATCCATCAACTTTAACAACACTACGGTTCAATGGAAAACCGTACTGTTCTCCGGTGAAGTTTAGTTTGAAAGTTCTTATCGATTAGAGATACGAAACGTAAAAATGTCTTAATGTACGATATACCCAAAGCCGTTGACAAACATGGGGATATATTTTTTTCGTCTGTGGTTGTTTTGGCGGTCATTATAATGTATTTATAATGTAAATGGAATAAAGAAATGTTTTATGTCTAAAAATGCCCTAAACGACTTAGCAACGACTGAAAAAAACTCATACAATAGTCAGAAAATTATTTGCTTTTAATCTCACAGAAAATATATTTGGAATCATATGGAGAATTGTAGATCGTAAAATAATAAGCATTTCCCAACTAGTACAAATAGCAAGGAATGGAATTTCTGAGGATGTATTTTTCGAATTTCTATGCTAATCAAAAGTACAAAAGTTAAAAAAAAAATAGGTCAATGGTATTATTATATTAATGAAATTAATATTTGCATTTAATAAATATAATATGTGCTTTAGTTTTGTATTGCATAAAAAATCTATATTTCATTGAAATTTTCTAATTTTTAGTTGACGAGAAGTCCTATGTGTAATTTTCAGATTTTTTTTTTTAACGACAGCTTTATTGATCGTCCATTTTAAATTTTAATCTGTTTAAAAATATTTGGATTAGATCCTAAGGTATCAATATAATTGGCATATAATTTTATATAGCTTTTATAAAAAAAAGTTGTTTAAAAACACATAGGACTTTTCGTCAGCGCAACAACGAAATTCAATTCTTTCTGCTTTGTTTTAGAGAATTTGAGGTCTGGTGTTAAGAAATAAATAAATAAATGCATATATATTCTTTTAAATATATTATTTTATGTTTATTTATTAAATATAAAATTCTGGGGAATAAAAAAATTATATTAACCTACATTGGAGTCTAAAGATCGGAAGAGGGTTTTTTTTTGAAGAAAACAGATATTTTCTGTGGACAATAGGTGTGTTTGCAAAAATTATATATATATATATATATATATATATATATATATATATATATATATATATATATATATATATATATATATATATAACTGGAAATCTACAGAAAATATTATCTGCTATGTTGAAGAACGTCTGATCTATAACATGAAAGAGAGTGTTTTAAATGTACCTAAAATTGTAAAATTTTAATTGTAAATTTTCATTTATAACCTCTTGGCCAAATTTTGACTTCCTACGTTAATAGAAACAGGATGCCAGAAGGCCATTTATGTTGACAATCTCAGAGAAAATCTTAATTTTTTCTTCGCCAATATTAATGATATATAAATTAAAAAAATATTAATATACCTATATCTTATCATTTAATTTTAATAATAAAAAATCATCCACATTAACTTTTTTGGAAAATTTACGAAATACGAGTTTATTTCGATTAAGCTAACATTAATATTGAAGACAAAAAATTTCACGAAAATATTAACAATTTAAGTGACAGTATAACATTCTATTGCAATCATAGTAGGAATTTGAATCTTCGGTACTAAATAGTCGGTGCCCTGCACCAAAATTGGTTTACAAAGACCAACACCGCTGTGCTTCAGTTCGCCAGACTCTTCGAGACGTAGTGCGGACTTAGCAGAGATATTTCTGATAAAATATCAAAGAGGAAGATATTAAAAAAAATCACAAAAACTTTTTTGTAATGGCAATTAAAGTAGTTTCTTGTTACTCAGGCGTCAATGTTGTTTGCCTACTCTCTATTGCTGGATTAACAACCTGAAGGTTGTTGGTTCAAACCCATTCTTATGCTGTTAGTTTTTTTTTTTTTCTAAATGTCTAAAATATATTTTACACCAAAAATATTTGTCACTTAGAAAATTAAGTGCGAAATGGTTTACTGAGTAAGACTTTAGTCATTAAAAACGAATGGTTAATTTGGGACCAAGTTCAAATCTCAATCGTTTTTTTTTTTTTATTTTTATTTTCGTATAGGCACATATTTTTGAGTACTCCCTAGAGTCTAAAAATAACTACACGAATTTGTGGATAACTTGAAAAAAAATAACTTGTTATTCAGACAAAAAATAAGTAGTTTATTTTTGTTTTCAATTATACCTTCAAGCTTACCAGGAAAGCAATGTTTTTGCTGGGGAATTACGCCAAAATACTTGGATTCCTTTGAAAGTTCCTGAGTGATACCACCCAGGCGGTGTTACTTCGAAACTTTATATCTTCTAGTCAATAGTACTAGTTCGGTCCCCCACCTGGATAACAATCTTGACGCGACGTGCTGGCTTAAATGTAGGCTGTGGTCTCTTCCTTGAAGCCTCAGTTGTCCTCCTGAATGGGTCTCTTTTCCTGGAAGATACTGAGTAGTCAAGGTCTAGACTCTAAAGGCCTACATGACCAAAGGTTATCTATTCCCTATCCTCTTTCCCCAATACCCTCTTTTCTTCCACATCCTCTTTCCCCCACTTATAAGGTTAAGGTGGTTGGCAGCAGTGCTGAAAACCTGAATGGCTAGTAAGTAGTTAAAGAAGACTAGTCGCTAACAGCTCCCCTCTGGCGCCAGGACAAGGGCCAGTTGTAAATATTCTTTGTCTAGTCCATGTATGCCATCCCTGCATGGATGGTCCATCCCCTTACGTGCCTCCTCGTGGGAACTATATGAAGAAATCTAACACAAAAAACGACAAAAAATTGGAGGTGGGTACCTCCTCGGAAGACGACCTTCTGGCCTCTAGTCAAGAGACCTTGGTCGAACAACCTGGCAGCAGGGGAGGAAGTCATAGCACCCCGCTGTCACAAAACACAATGTCTCCTCGACAGAATGTCAAGTCTGACGACCAGTCGAAGGAGAAACGAAAGAAAAAGAAGAGCCAGAAAGAAATTCTGAGATAACGTTATGTGAAAGCTCTCTTTATACTGGAAAAAATTACCAAGAATGAGGTAAATGGCACTCCACATGAGCGCGATATATCAAATACCAAGTGGTGGTTGACGAGTATCTTAAGTTTAAGGACTCCCAACCATCCACATCCCAGGCAGCGCAGGAAAGGGCAAAGCGAAATCGCTCTCAAGCTGAGGGTAGCAATTCGCCGAAGAGGAGAAAGGTCCACGATAAATCGACCGCTCCTGCTCCTTCCACTACAATAACGTCAGCAAGAAGGCCGTTTAACGAGGTGGTTAAAGATCACTTGCTGATGGCACTGGCCAACGACAAAAGCGGCTATCTAACTCCTGTGGTAGCAGAATGGGGTGCTGTAGAGTCTAAATTGGCTGAACTCGTGATGGAACGTACTCACCAATAAAGACTCTACAGTTCCTCGTTTTAACTCTGGTGAGATACAACGGGGCTACAGGATAATCAAATGTTTGGACGTATTCTCTAAATATTTTCTCGGCAAATGCATCGCTAAGATTAGTGATGCATGGGAATGCTTAAGCCTTAAGCTTATCCCAGCGGAGGAAATCCCTATGAGACCGCGGGCAAAGGTTTGGTTACCAAAGTTGAGATGTGGTAACCATAAAATACTGGAGTGTCTGAAGCATCAGAACCCCAGTATCCCCATGGGTGACTGGACAGTCATTCGTACAGAAAAGCTAGAGAAGGCGGAGCTAAAACTGTACTTTGGGATTAGGGACACCAAGGTTAAGGTGTTCCATCCAAGAGGTCCAGGAGTTGGCGAAGCAGACGAATTGGAGGTAGCCAATAATCTGCTGACAGGCATGCAGCTAAATGAACCTGCGCAAAACCCCACAACCGACGATGAAAATCGTGCAAATTAATCTGCAGCGTTCAAAATGTGCTACAGACAATCTGAGAATTCTTTTAGCGGAAAAGGAATTCGACATTGCTATAGTCCAGGAACCCTGGGTTTCAAACTTCCAAGTCAAAGGGTTCAAGACTTCAACATATAAAACACTATATGTAAAAATTAAAGGTAAGCCAAGATCTTGTCCTATTGCTAAAAAACACATAAATATATTTGTCTCCTCACAGTATAGCTCAGCAGACCTGACAGTCGCAAGGATCGAATTAGTGCGAAGGAGTATCTTGATCGCCTCCAGCTATATGGCACACGACAAACCAGCCTCGCCAGACGAAGTGAAGGCGTTTCTAGCCTCTATAGAGGCTCAAGATGACATTATCCTTGGCTGTGATGCAAATTCAACGCATACAATATGGGGTAGCACTGAAATCAATGGCAGAAATCTAATTGATTTCATTAATACAAACCACCTGACCATATGCAACTCTGGCAACGACCCCACATTCGTTTTTCCGAGCTCGGTGAACCGTACTGAATGGGAAGAGGTGCTAGATATTACACTTACAAAAGACAGATCTAATTTATCAGTTGATAGGTGGAGAAATCCTTTTCGGATCATTGCTGGATACTTTTCGATATTGGACTTGTCTGTATTGAAACATCGTCAACCTTCAGAATTCCAAGACGAACAAACTGGACTAAGTTCAATGGGATTCGCAGGCACAAACTAAAAAGAATACTTCCAGTCGAAGCAACGACTGAGGGTCTTCATCAAATTAAGAGCACATTAAGCAAGGAAATTGTTAAAGCTTTTAACATATCCTGTCCAATGACGCAAGTTAAAAAGAGTTTCCCTCCCTGGTGGAACAAGAAACTCTCGATGCTACGCAAGGAGGCACGCAATGCTTTCAATATTAGCTACAGGACAAAATCGTGGCAGTTTTATCACAATAAGCGCAGAGAATATAAGAAAGCAATAAAGATCGAAAAAAGAGATTCATGGAAAGGTTTCTGCGAATCTATCAACAATACCAAGGAATCTGTAAGACTCAGTAAGGTTTTGGCAAATGGTCATAATAATCCATCCTATATTAAAAGGATCGATGACTCAAGCTCGGAATCTTTGGACATTTTACTCAATACTCATTTTCCTGGCTGTACAGATGTTACCGATCAGGAGATGTGGTATATTAAATCCTCGCAAGGAATCGAGGATGACATGATATTCGTGGAGAAAATTTCATGGGCAATGGATAGCTTCTCTCTATACAAATCTGCAGTGCCTGGTGGTATTATATCACGGATGCTACAAAATGCAAAGGCATACATCATACCCTGGCTACATAGAATCTTTATACTCTGTCTAACCCTCAACTATGTTTCCCGGAATTGGAGGAGAGTGAAGGTAGTTTTCATTCTAAAAACCGGAAAAAGAAGCCATGAGAATGCAAAAGATTTCCGTCCGATTAGTCTCTCACATTTTCAGCTGAAAACCCTGTAGATACTCATTGATTTACATATAAGGCAGCGTCTAGAGGGTAAAACTCGACTCTCAGGAAGACAACACGCCTACATTAAGGGTCGCTCCACGGAGACGGCTCTTCATGAAGTCGTAACGGTCATCGTGCGATCCATTGAATTTAAACAAGACGCTATGGCTACCTTTCTGGATATAGAAGGCGCCTTTAACAATGTCACGACTTTGGCGATACAGAGAGCTCTGTACGAACTAGGAGTTGAAGATTATATCACCAACTGGCTAGTGTCAATGCTATAGACAAGAATCGTCATTGCGAATTTAGGCAACAGTTTTAAGACCAAACAAGTTATGCGTGGCACTCCTCAAGGTGGTGTGATACCACATCTCCTGTTGTGGCTCATTGTCATTAATACCATCCTGTGTGAATTTGCCGACAAGGGAGTGAAAGTCGGTTCTTATGCGGATGATGTGGTGATACTAGTATCGGGACTGCTTCTGAACGTGATAAGCGATATCATGTCAACTGCTCTGACTACATGTGGACTACGATTGAATCCGGACAAGACAGAGCTGGTACTTTTCCCCACAAAGACCAAGATTCAGAGCTTCAGACTACCACAGTTATAAAACTGTGAACTCACATTGTCGGACAATGCAAAGTATTTGGGCATTATTTTGAACTCCAGGCTTTCATGGAAGCTAAACATTCAACGTAAGGTTAGTAAGGCTACGGTAGCATACTACACCTGTAGAAAGATGTTTAGTGTGAAATGGGTTTTGAGTCCAAAATTGACAGAATGGCTATACACTGCGATAGTACGACCCATTCTTGTATATGGATCTCTTGTTTGGTGGACCGCTACTAGTAAGAGATATGTGGTGGATCAACTTTGAATATAAGATTATATGAAACGGAAGGCTGGAGATCAAGAACATAGAGGCACGCTAGGATATCAAGTTTAATACCCCCGCAATTCAATCAATCTACCGACTATATGATTCCCCGGATGGACTTCAGAAATACTATTAAAGTCCTATTCTCCACCAGGAGTGAATGGAGAAGAGTTACGTAAACAATATGTAACTAAGATATACACTGACGGCTCAAAGAAGAACTGGGCTCTGGTGTCTTCTCTAACGATCCGTAAGCATCCGTAAGCGACCAATTTCTTTACAATTCATTCGCCATTTCGATCCCACGAATACCCTGTTACCAAGGCTAGGCTGAGAAGTATAGATAGTGATTGAGTGCAGTTGAGTAGATACTACGACTTCAGATCTTACGAATTCCAACCGTCTATATATTCCGAAACAAGTGCCCCGTCTTGTAGAAAAAATTCCAGACTAGGTTCCATTGTCTATTCTATGGAAATAAAGTATTGCAATGACTGTTTTTTTTTTTTGGTTTTTTTTTTTTTTTTTTTTTTGTATAAGCATGTATCTACATACAAACATATGTATTAAAATTTAGTAGTCATCAGAAGCTATCAATTTTTTTAGTTGGCGGCTATGATAGTTTAATTTTATTTACATTTTGTAGTTTGGAAAAAATTTAGATTATTTTTGTAAATATAAATGTGAAAATATGAAAGGATATTTGTCAGTAACTAAATTTTTTTTCGTGCAGTTTAAATTACATTAATTAGCATGGGAAATTATCAACATAAAAAAATATTGGAAAAAAGTAAAAAAAAACAGGCAAATGAAATTCTTTGGACACTTTTAAAGAATTAAACATTATATAAGTTTATAATCGTATGTATATTAGTAACATATTAAAAATTAAACAAACTTACCCTGTCATTACTTAAAGATAAATTATTTCAAACTTTCTCAACGAAAAGCCTTAAGATTTAAAATATTTCTTTGTATATGCATGTATATACAAGTACTTACAATATTTAAGAAATTCGTATTTTTTAGCTGACAATTCTTCAATAACGATATCAATAGCACATGCAATCAAAGCTGTAATAATGCCAATTTTTATGAAAATAATCCAACGTAAAATATCTTTTCGTATCGAAAAACGTGTATTGGCAATGAGTTGCTGTTCTTTTTGAAATAAAACATTCTCACAGACATCATAATCTAAGCTCTATAGCAAATAAATAACAATAAAAAATTATTTTAAATTGATTAGATCTCAAAAAATAAAACAAACCTCATAAATATCATTTCGTTCCTCAGTTTCATTTATAATAGTTGTGCGAGATCGTAAACGAAAAGTAGGATGTTGAGATGGAGCCGTTGCCCTCGCTGATGTAGGTTGCTGTATCGCACCAGAATTATCTTGTACCTCGGAATTATTACCTACATGTGTTGATGTATGTCTAAAAATCTAAAGAAAATTGTATTTATTATTCCATTATATGAGTCATTGTTTGCAATGAGAGAAAAAATGCAATAATTTTGTTTGTTACCACGATTACATACAATTGCTTCTTGATCCGCTGGATTACTTGGGGATAATGATGAACTATTTAACAACAATCTATGTTCCGTTTTCGAAGGAATTTCATGTTGCACTTTATTAAGAGGTTTATTAGTTTGTTTAAAACTACTAGATAACATTTGATCATCATCATCACCAGATTCGACAATGCTCTTTACATTACGATTGGTACTTGTTGCAGCAATATTTGCATCTTCAACCCGGTCGAGGTTTATTAACATTTGTTTATCGCTGTTAGTTGCCATTTTAATGTTTTCTTTAACTTTATATTTTTTGTTGACCTTATTCTGAGTAAAATATTAAAATAAAATTACATTGTTATTATTATAATTATCTAAATTATAAACAACAATAAAAAACGGGAAAAGCCCTACAGGGAAGCAAGCCGTATCAGCGCGACTGACAGATAGCCGATGAATTTTTATGAGCCTCGCCGCCGCCTATATCATCGGCGGCACATTTTCCAGCCTTTTTAATACTAACTCGATTTTTACGTTGCTTTACAGCCCGTCTAGACGTAACATAATATGTAAGATTTTTCTATCAGAGAGTGTCAAATTCGCTCTCTGAGAGAATTATTTCACGTGTAGATTCAAATATTAGTATTATAAGATGTATTATGAGACTGTCGTGATGAGATTTCTCTACACAACCATCTTATAAGATGAACTGTCAAAAAAATACACACACACGGAAGTTTGTATGTGTGTGTGCTTATATATTTTGGAAATTACTAAAAAAACAATGTTTTTTTTGCAAAATTATTTTCTTTTAATGATTGTTTTACATTAAAAAATTTTTTTATAGAAATTGTGTTAAAAACGTGCGATTTTTGTAAATAAAAAGTATATGTTTGTTCTGCGACTGATTGAAAATAATGATATCTTATAGGATTTATTAGAGTACGTGTACCCCTTATTTAAGATAAAACATAATATAAACAAAATGGTTACTCTCTTCTGCTTGCGTTATCTCACATATTATATCAGCGTTAATCTCAGTTGTAGACCTGAGGTTATTTTTGTTAATATAGTTATTTTTAGACGTATAACTCCGAAATTTTGTTATGATATGTAGATATGAAAATACTCGAATTTTAAAGCGTTAACGTGAAAATAAGCGTTGCAGCGAGAATATTGTCTATGAAAAGTCTGAAGAATCTGAAGAGTTTATCGAAGACTCTTTTATTAACAATCCAGATCATTAGATTTCCGAATGAGAAAACCTTCTAAGCTGAAACTGGAAGCAGTGTCACATTTATCCAAATTAGTTTATTAATTTAAATATTTTTTTCGCAAATTATTGCGCGAATTATGGCTTTTCAAAGTTGCAACTTTTGAAAATATTTTAATTTTATTTAAAATTTTTGTGAAGAAGTATGGTAATTTTAACTGCATATATCTCAGTAAGCACTACAGATATTTGCATGATTATTTATTATAATTTTTTTAGGTTAAAAAAATCAACATTGAAATTATTATTATTATTATTATTATTATTATTATTATTATTATTATTATTGTTATTATTATTATTATTATTATTATTATTATTATTTTTATTTATTTAAAAGAAATCCTAATGAAGTTCTATTTTTAAAGGACTAGAACTAGAAAAGTTCCATCGAGTTCCAATTTAAAAATACAATTGGTATATAAAAGAACATCCATAAAATTATATTTGAGAATATTGGCAGCAACTTTTTTCGATGTTTTAAAATATTATAAAAAAAAATATACGGTACCTTATATTAGCAATATGTTAAGAATTATTTAAAAGTTTAAGGGTATTGGCTAAAAATTTGTTATGCAAATAGTACACTAAGACTGGTGTGATTAGATCCTGCCACGACTACCTTTAAAGTATTATTATTATTTTTTTTAATAAAATTTATAAAAATATGTCCGAAATTCAAACAAAAAAAATATTTTTTTTCAGTGTGGATGTGTGTGAATAAAATTTATAATTCAGTTCAATATCTCTAAAACTAGATTTGTGTCCTCCTAAAACTGCCGATGGTACACTGTGCAGGGAAACAAAAAAAATCACAAATTAGTAACATAGTCTCTACATTAGACAATTTTTTATCAAGACAACCGTCAAACTTAACACGAATTTGTGGAAGGTGGCAACAGTTGCACAAGAAGAACAATACGGCATATTCATTATTGTTTTTTATATATGCAGTATGACAACTGTAACAACCAAAAGAATAATAATCAGCTGTTTAATTAAGGTTCCCTTGTATATATTCACACAGATTTTGCGTTTGTTTTGATAAAAATTTACCTAATGTAGTCACTAGGTTAAATAAGGAAACTACTAATATCACAATAATAAGGAAAATTTGTTAAAAAAATACCTTGTACATACTTAAACGTTATAAGAAATTTTAAAAACAACCATCAATTATTACTCTTTAAGTAAAAAAGAGTCTTAGTGATTGTTTAGCAAATTTCTTATTATTTCACATGTAGACGTTCTGCATTTTTCATTAAATGACACATAAATTAAACATTTTATGGTTAAAGTTTCTATGCAGTAGATCTGGGTGTAGGTTATGATTTTTTTTCGGATTTTTATTTTGTATTATGTTTTAGCAGCTTTATTAAACCAGACTTGGCATCCGTAGGTCAAATTTGGTCGAATACAAATTTTGTAAATAAGGATCTTGTTTTTTAAATTAAGTTTAGATCTTCTGTTGAGTAAAGAGTAACATAGTGTCTACATTAGAGATTTTTTTATCAAGACAGACGTCAAACTTAACAAAAATTTGTGGAAGGTGGCAACAGTTGTACAAAAACAACAATATGGCGTATTCATTATTATTTTTTATATATGCCGTTTGACAACTGTAACAACCAAAATAATAATCAGCTGTTTACCTAAGGTTACCTTGTTATATACAAGGTAACCTTCGCACTGATTTTGACGTTTGTTTTAATATAAATTTGCCTAATGTAGACACTGGGTAAAGTGCACGGCAGCATTTGATTGCTTTATCACAAATATACTGTATGTATTGCTTAAATGATAATTTTTTATCTAAGATAATTCCTAGATATTTGATACTACCCAGCACAGGAATAAACACTCCCCTAGTATATAAATGTTTTGTAGAAGTGCGTTTCTGTGATCTATTATATGAAAATATAATAGTTTATGTTTTACTAACACCAACTTTTATTTTCCATTTATCAAAGTATTTATGGGTAGATTTTAAACTATCTTCCATTTTTTTTTTTTTTTTTTTTTTTTATTATTGCGTTTGACATCTTACCGCAGCAAACAAAAGCACTGTCGTTAGCGTTAAATGCTACTTCTTGATTCGGAAATATATATTGAATAAAGAATAGGTGATAATACCGATCCTTGCCTCAGACCCGCAGGGATTTGTCTATCACTAGATAGCGTGTTAACTAAAAATACAACAAATGAGCGTTGATCTAAAAAACTATTATCTTTTGCAGGTACGTTAGATAATTGATATGTAAGTACAATATTTCATAAAATAAAAATATAAAAAATAGAGACTAGTTGGGAAATTTAAACATAATTTGTTGATTGTTCTGACTTAACAAGATAGAGGAGGGTGTATCAGCTTGTAGTATGAACAATGCCATACATTATGCAAATATGATATAGAACTGTATGATGCAAATGATATTCAATATGTTTGTTTAACTGCATAAATAGGTACTAATAATTATAAAAATTATACATAATTATAAAAACATAACGTTTTTCTCCAAAATTTCATATTTGGTTTAATTAATATTTAAAAGGAAAAAAATAACAATTGAAAGATTTTTCTCTTGTTTATAGGACATATTAAAATTTGTATGCGAAAGGATAATAAAATTCAATTTAATCATATCCTTTTCATAGTAAAAACACATTTTTGGAAGTTTTTAAAAAATACTTCCAAAAAAAGTTAAAATAAATGTGTTTTTAGTAGGAAAAAAGGTTAATAATTTCTAAGAAAATAAAAATTTTATAAATTTAAAAATATTTTTATACTTTTTTAACAAAACCATTAAAAAATTAATAACATAGTTTTAAGAGAAAAACTTCAAAAGCAATAAATATAAAAAAGAACATGATACCAATGACACACATGGGTTGTTTCAACACTAAGTACTTCCTTCCAATGACAACACAATGTTAAAGTCATGATTTTTCTACTTATTCCTTTGCTGGGATTTATATTACATGTCATTACAAATGATATTTGACAAAAAATTATATATAATTCGACAAGAATGTCAAAACAAATGAATGCATTTGGGTTGAATAGTTATAAAAAGTACGAGTAGTAATAGATTGTTTAACCCTAGAAAATATTTTTGTTTTGAACGGTAAATTATAAAATAAAGTAGAATTCAAATTAAAAATAAATGAAATTTACATGTAGAGTGCAGACCAATTGAGTTTTATATCTCTCAACAAAGATGGAGAGAAAAGTATACATTTATATTAGGACTCCTTCGTTTTTCTGGGAGAAAAATAAAATATCGATGTTCCAAACTAAAACGAAAGTTCATTATATCAATTACCTCTCTTTTTCAATTACCTCTTTATAAAATCTGCATCCTACCATTGTCCTTTCGCAAGTTGGATCAAAGGATAAAAAGGCCCTTTTTTATTATTTGTTATAAAATAAACAACAACCATATATGTATATATATATATATATATATATATATATATATATATATATACAAACATATAAATTGGGTAATTTCAAAAAATTTCGACCAAAATTCACAGTTTAAAATTGTATACCTTCGATTTTTTTTAAATTTAGGGTGTTAATTTCATTTTATCACGCATAAATTAGTTCTATATCGTTTACGGTTCATGTTTTATGGATTTCTAAATAAGACACCTCTGGCATTTTTGTGAAAAATGAACAAAGTTTAAGATTAAATAACTATGTGTATGTACATTATCTGATTTTAACAAAATTGATATCAATGGAAAGGACTGATATTCCTCTTTATCATAAAATCATAAAAGTTAAACATTTTCCTGGTGCAAGGACCTCTAAAATGAAAAAATATCCTTTATCCTGGGATATCCAGAAAAAGAGTCCTTTAATTTTCATTATTTTTTGATAGATGTTTACAATCTATTTGTCGTTATAGTGTAAAAATTTTAAAATGGGATCTCAATTTTACAATAGTTTGTCTATAACAATATAATATATTTTTAAGTGTTCTGATATTTTTATTTTAAATTTATTTTAACAATGGGGAGGAAAAGATAAAAACAAGCAGTGTTGGTCAAGATCCATCTATTATATGGTGATGTATAGGCACTAAAATGATTATCGGGAGAGGGCAACTTTTCTTTATGAAATTGATTACAATAATTTATGCGTATATGAAAATTATTTATGTAAAATTTTATTTCAATATTGGCATTTATGTGAAATTTATGAACTTTTAAGTATTTTTCGGGAATGTGAATTATATGGGAGCCATAGTCAATTATATAGCGATCATTATGAAAGTTTGTGGAGCGATATGTACTTCTACAAAACCTAGTTGTGTTAAATTTTACCTCCATATTGATATTTATATTTATGTGAGATTCATACAAGTTTAATTGATTTTCGGAAATGGGTATTATATGGGAACCATGTTCATTTATGGACCTATTACTGAGAAATTGTGTATGATGATTTATATTATATACAACTCAAATATATAACATTTTATATTGATGCTAACATTAATGTGGGATTTATGCAGGGCTGTCAAATTTGGGGTTTTAACCCCAAACTTTGCTTTGGAAATTGGGGAATTTGTTGCAGATATCTAAAATATTTTGGGGATTTTTCGAGGAAATTATGCAATAATTGTATGTTTTGTTTAGTTAATAAAATTGAAACAAAAGTATATAGTTTTATAGATACTACATTTACATGTCATTATAAAGAACTATCGCAAGCAGTCCTTAATATACTAACGATCCTTACAAGCAACGCATATGTAGAATGAATTTTTTTTTTTTTTTTTTGGTTATGAGATTAACGAAAACCAAACTTTTAGATAGCATGTAACATGAACTTCGGGAAGCATCTTAATCTTAATACCAGTTTGTACCTGTTTAAGTACAGCAGAAATATCTGCTGTTGTTTTTAGAGTTTAAAGATTTGCAGTTTTTTTTTTTTTGTGTTAAAAAGCGATTTAAAAATAATAAAAAAATGTGGAGAATATTGATGATAAATATTGATTATGAATTTTCACGTTTTCAGGAAAAGAGCAAAATATATCATTTGACAATTTCTTAAGGTTTCGTTTTTTTCAAATTTGACTTTTTTTTAAATATGTTACTTTTTTTGATACTTATTTGATACTTTATTTGTAAAATATATGATGGTGAATGTTCCCTTACTTATTTTGTAAAAAAATCGTCATGGAAAAGCTCATGATACTGCTCTCAATTAAATATAACATAGTGTCAAACTTAACGCGAATTTGTGGAAGGTGGCAACATTTTCACAAAAACAACAATATGGCGTATTCGTTATTGTTTTTTACCACAGGTCTACAACTGAGATTAACGCTGATATAATATGTGAGATAACGCCGGCAGAGGAGAGTAACCATTTTGTTTATATTATGTTAAATCTTAAAAAAGGGGTACACGTATTCTAATAAATCCTATAGGATATCATTATTTTCAATCAGTCACAGAATAAACATGTACTTTTTATTTAAAAAAATCGCACGTTTTTAACACAATTTTTATAAAAATATTATTTTAAATGTAAAACAATCATTAAAAGAAAATAGTTTTACAAAAAAACATTGTTTTTTTAGTAATTTCCAAAATATATAAGCACACACACATACAAACTTCAGTGTGTGTGTATTTTTTGACAGTTCATCTTATAAGATGGTTGTGTAGAGAAATCTCATCACAACAGTCTCATAATACATCTTATAATACTAATATTTACACGTGAAATAATTCTCTCAGAGAGCGAATTTGACACTCTCTGACAGAAAAATCTTACATATTATGTTACGTCTAGACGGGCTGTTATATATGCACTTTGACAACTGTAACAACCAAAATAATATATATTCGCATTGATTTTGACGTTTGTTTTGATAAAAATTTGCCTAATGTAGACACTAGGTAAAGAAACCCTAATATAAAGTAAAACATAGAAGTTGCACAAATATCTCCCCTGGATATTACAGCCCGTCTAGACGTAACATAATATGTAGGATTTTTATGTCACAGAGTGTCAAATTCGTTCTCTGAGAGAATTATTTTACGTGTAGATTCAAATATTAGTATTATAATTTGTATTATGAGACTGTTGTGATGAGATTTCTCTACACAACCATCTTATAAAATGAACTGTCAAAAAAATACACACATACGGAAGTTGTATGTGTGTGTGCTTATATATTTTGGAAATTACTAAAAAAAAAACAATGTTTTTTGTAAAATTATTTTCTTTTAATGATTGTTTTACATTTAAATTTTTATAAAAGTTGTGTTAAAAGCGTGCGATTTTTTTAAATAAGAAGTACATGTTTATTCTGTGACTGATTGAAAATAATGATATATGCAGTTTGACAACTGTAACAACCAAAATAATAATCAGCTGTTTAACTAAGGTTACCTTGCATATATTCGCACTGATTTTGACTTTTGTTTTGATAAAAATTTGCCTAATGTAGACACTAGGTTAAAGAGCGAGGTAATTATGCAATATATGTTTATCTTTACTATCTGTATTATATTCTAAATAAAAATTTTACATCATAAGCAAAATTTTATGATAAATAACTTGATATTTTGAGTTTTCCCCCTGTTCCAAATAAAGAAAGATTACTGTTTTCCACAGACCGTTCTTTTTTAAATACATGGTAATTGTGCACATACATAAACGATTTGATGTCTCAAGATTTTGCTGAAAAAATGCAATGTTTATGATAAATTTTATTGCTACATAATAATTTCTGCTTTTTAAGTTTTTTTTTTCTAGGAAATAAAATATTTCTATATTTTACCATATATTTTTGAAATTATGATACGGTATCGTTTCATGGTTTGTTGCAAGGCGAATTCAAGCAGGTGATCTCACTTAATCAACTGATTATTTTTTTAGTACTTAGAACTGTCAAACTGATATTTCAAACTCCATGTATAAAAACATTAATGAATTCGCAGTATTGTTGTTTTTGCAAAACTGCTGCTGCCTATTTCATTTCGCCATGGTTAGTTGGGTATGTACATACATTATATAAAAAATTATTTTTTCAGCAAAAATTTTCTCTTTTTTTCTAAAAAAAATTATTTCGACATTTTATCATACAAATTTAAAATTGTGATCATTTATGATACTGTATCATTTCTTGGTTTTTTGGGAAATTATATTTTTTATTTAGTTCAAAATGAAAAAAATTAAACTATTGATAAAAATAAAAAAAATATGAAGAATTTTTTTTGAACACTACTGATTTTCGATTGAAATAAAAATAAAAAGTTGTTTTTTTTTAATATTATCCGATCTCTGCTAAAAACCACTTAAATCTAATAGAAAATGTGTTACTAAATAAAATTTATTGTAACTTCTTATCCCACTGAGATTTCATTTTGAAATTTTTACACTATAACAACAAATTGATTGTAAAAATCGTGTAAAAAAAAATAATGAAAATTAAAAGACCCTTTTTTCAGCATACCTAAGGATAAAGGATATTTTTTCATTTTAAAGGTTTTTACGGCAGAAAAATATTTAGTTGTTATGACTTTATGGTAAAGAAGAATCTCAGTCCTTTCCAATGATACTACCCATTTTGTTGAAATATGATAACGCATAAAAAAATATTCAAGCTTAAATTTTGCAAATTTTTGATAAAAAAAAGCTTGAGGTGTCCAACTTTAGAAGTTCATAGAATATGAACCATTATCGATATGGTGCAGGTTAATACGCGATGTGAAGCACATAGAGGAGTGATGGTCAAAATCCGAGCTGAGTCGAAATTTTTTAAAGTTACCCAATTAATAAATAAATTAATTAATATGTAGATAAATAAATAAGTTAACGAGAACAATATTGGTATCAAAACATGCGCATTTTGGCAAGATTTCTAAAAAAATTCACAAGGATAAAATTTTCAAAAAAAAAGCATCTAAAATGATGCATGTCACGCTAATATATATTAATTAGTATAAATTAGACTGCCCTCAAATCTGCCTTTGGAAAGTTATTAGAAATTCCTTTGCTTAAAGTTAATTGAAACATTTTTTTAAAAAAATTCATATCCGTAAAAAAGAACTGAAAAGAGTTGAAAAAGTGATAATTTTAACATTGTGTTGTCATTGGAAGAAAGTACTTAGTGTTGAAAAAGAGCTGCAGAAGTTCTTTCTTTAACTCATGGTTGTCATTGTTCTTCTTTTATACTTCTCGTTCATTGATTCTGAAGTACTTCTCTTAAAACTATATTTATAAATTAAAAAAAAAAATATATGGTTTTAGCTTTCTTAATAGATAATAAAAATACTTCTACTTTCTTAGAAATTATTTACCTTTTTTCCTGCTAAAAAATACATTTATTTTTACTTTTTTGGAAGTAATTTTTGTTAACTTTCAAAAAAAAAAGTGCAAAACATACACTTAGTTCTACTTTTGAAGTGGAGATTTTTTTTGCTAGGATATTATAAAATCAAATGTGTGTTTGTTTGTAACGCAATCGCGCCTAAACTGCCGAACCGATTTCAATGAAATTTTAAATACAGATGTATTTTAAGGTGGAAAGAACTTTAGGATATAAACTAATTTCATATTGATAAAATAGGCAGAAATATTTCAATTTTGTTTGTGCTTATTATTATTATTATTAATTTAATGTTTACTGAAAGTTTTAATAAAAGAATATGACGGAAAAATCAGTATTTGAAAATAACTGGACAAAACTGTATTTTTACGTTTTCTTAATTTTTCTTTCTTTTTATTAACTTATAAATATTACCATTGGTTTATTGCACTAAATCGAATTAACAAAAGTTTATGATCATCTCTGTTTCGAACCATTTGCATGTCCCTTTATGTTGATTTTAATTAAAACGTTTTTTAACATAACAATAAATTTAAATTTATTTTATTATTTTATTCCTATGAATCCAACATTCAAATTTAAAGAAGTGAATTTTAACTACATATAACTAAACTTTTTTATTCCATGAAAAAAAAAAAATACGTAGAACTAGGTTAATACTAAATTGTACTCCATTTGAAAATAATTAGGTATATATGTTCAAAAAATTATATTTTAAACTATTAAACATTGATTCATATAAAGAAATATATACATACATCAGTATATAATAACAACTGTCAAATGTTAGTTCGCACAATATCTTACCAATTAAACTGAAAACCAGGATTTAAGAATTTAAATTTTGCAATATCCAAAAACACACGATTAGATTCAATTTGATTACGTACATTCATTTCACGTTGTATATCGCGCAGCGAATTTTCAACCTGCATTAATAGTTCCTGCCACTTGGCATTGTTGATGCTGTTTGAGCTATTTATATTAACACTATCGCCATTACGTTCAATATCAATCGTTGTTGTATTAGCAGTATTTGTTTTCTGAGTACCAGCTCTATTTATATTAATACTATTTTGTGATTCATTATGTTGCATACTACCACTATCTTCAGAATTTGAAAATATTCCTGAATCTGCATGCATAGTAAGATCTATGGCTTCAGTATCTCCGCCTAACGTTAAGTGTTCAGGCTTAATTAAAGATAAATTATGTAGATGAAGTGGCAAACTGTTGTATGAACGATTTGTGTCCATATCATACTGATGATTACTCGAATAACTACTCATAATACTGGGACATGATAGGGAAATCGATGGTGTTGATAAATTTCTATTATTTGTATGATTTTCACAAATGTATTCATTTTGTTCTGGGCCATTATTATTAGCTAAAGTTGTTGGTTGGTTGTTGAAGTTTGTAAAATTATTGAAGGATGTTTGGCTTGTACTCTAAAAAATTTTAGGGTAAAAAAGGCAGAGAAAACGTAGAAGAAATTACAGTTACTGTTATTATTGAAAAGAGATTTGGTATTTACCTCAAATGATTTTCTCTTCTCTTGTTGCTGTTGTTGATTTGAAGAGGTAGAAGAGAAAGATGTCTGAACTTCTGCATTCTCTTGAGATTTTAAACTATAATTAATAGGCTGATCAGATTCTTCATTTGTTGGTAATTTATCTATCGGCATTACGACATAGTCTGAATTATTCCACTAAAATCATTTGGTGCAAAAAATTTTTAATGGATCAATTTTCAAAAAAGTTGAAAAAATAAACAAGTTAAAATTTTCAAAAAAGTGCAAATATATTTATTTTTTATTTACTTATTTATTTATTAATTCATTTCCCAAATAATAATAAATATAAATAAATAAAAAGAACAAATAATAAATTAATAAATAAAAATTTTCAAAATAATATACCTATTTTTAAAAATAATGTACGCTTTTCATCAAATTTTCAAAAAAATTAAAAATTTTCAAATAAGGTAAATTAACAAAAAGAAAAAAAAATGCCAATCTTCGCACAATGTTCCAATTTCAAAAATGTATCAATTAAAAGAATTAGCTAGCAATCAAAAAAATAACCAATTTCTCAAAAAAAAAAAAAAAAAAAAAAAAAAATAAAAAAATAACAAAGCACAAATTTTCAAAAAAAAAAAAAAAAAAAAAACAATAAAGAAAAGGAAAGAATATTGAAATTTATTAAATATATAATTAATTTGTTGAAGTGGTTGGTTAATGTTTTATTTTAAGAAAAGAGAAATTCGGAAGTTGTAATAAAAACCAGAAGTATTAAACTGAGAAATTAGAATTTTACCGTTCCTTCTTGAACTTTAAAATTGTTCTCAATTTACCATAATTAAAGTACTACAGACCAAACTATATTTTCCTTATCTTTTATTATTTCCAATATTAACTTACATTTCTCATTTCTGCCGCCTCTCTCTGTTGCATTTGATGTCTTTGAAATACTGTCTTTATCTTTAATTTATGAGTATGCATTAAACTCAATTCCGGTGTTGATTCCAATGACATTTTCGGTTTTGGTGTTGTCATTAATTCTGGTTTTTCTTCATTCTTAAATGAGCATATGCTATTTGATGGGTCCATAGCGTTAAGTGGACGATTACGATTATGACGATGGGTAATTTTACGATTGCGCATTAAACGATCGCGACGTTCCAATAAAGCGGTTACTTTCATATCGTGAAGTTTTTCCAACAAATCTGGATGGCGTCTCTGGATAACGGTAAAATAAATATTTTATCTTTTTATTTTACATCAAAAAAAAAACCAACTCACTTTTATGTGCATATGAAAATTTCCCGTTGATCTAACACTGCCTCTGTACACACGATCCGGAGGACAGTGACAACATTTCACAGTGACATTTTCACCATCTTGAGTTTGTATTTGATACAATTCACCATTCAATATGTAGGGAATATGTACATGACGTATGTGCATTTTATTTAAATCTTCAGTATCCGGATACTGTCCAGAATTCTGTAGGCTGTATTCAGCATTCACACTATTAGTTTGTGTTTGCGGAATGTTTAATTTTTGTTTGTTTGCTTCGCAAAAGGTTGTAGATATTTCAATAGAATTTTGAATTTGCTCACTTTTTTGTTGTAACTGATTTTTTGTTATGGTGGGATTAGTTGTTGTTAACGATGAAGATTGCATTGATTCGGCTGTATTTAATAACTCAGATATTAGAGTAGTATCGTCATTGGAAGAAGATTCTTGAGATTCCATGTGATTCATAATTTCGAATTTACTCCAGAGGCGTGTACGCAATGAAATATGATTAGAAAATGCCAGCTTAATGAAGTAGATTTTCGTTACTAACTTTAGGTTGAGCTCGATTTATCTCTTGCCCTTGAAACAGAGAAGCCAAAATATATTCAGTTGTTTTGTTTTTCATCCTTGTTGTTTTTGTTGCTAGAGAAATATTTTCGTTTTTTCTTTGGCACAGTTGTTTTTGTTTTGAAAAAATTCTCATTTCATCCAATAGGCGATTTTTTTTAATACTCACATTGTGCATCCCATAGAACATACAAAAAAATCTAGGCAAACCGTTAACTTTTTTAAGATTATGTCAGAGTTGCCATCAGCATAACAAATTACTAAACATGAGGGAAATATGTATATAAGTTATAGATGGAAATTGTAATTTGTTCATATTAAAGATACATATCTATGCTATTACCACAAGACTACTCCTAAGATTAACGCTGATATAATATGTAACAATTTTGTTTATATTATGCTAATCGTAAATAAGGGTTATACGTCGTAAAATGATAAGAAATTGACCTCGTAAGACCAGCTTATTTAAATTTTTTTCATTTACATACCGCGCGGAGCTGTCAAATTGTTTTTGTATTTCTAAGTAAAATTTTTTATCGCGTTCATTTACTCCTCTTCTTCATTTACTAATTTTTTCTTCATACCATTTTGACATTTTGTGCGGTAGTTTTACACTACAAAGTACAAGCAATTGTTGTTTTGTAGATGTGTGGTCACTTTATAATTACATTAATGTACACGTATTCTAATGATGCCCGTTATTTTAACCTTCCTATGAGGTAGGTAGTTAAAGGTAAGAAAAACTAAGGAATAAAGCAAGCATTATCCATTTTCTGTTGTTACAACTTGGTTGTAAAGTAAATTTTATAATTTTGATAATACGGCAAGGCCAAAGCAAAAACCGATTACTTTTAGTCAATTAACGTAGTGGCAACATGGACAATTTGAACTTAACAGCCAGCAACGGTAACAAAACAAAAAAACGATGAAATTTTTAAAATAAATGATTTAAAACAAACTAAAAGTCAACACCGAAACCAATATAAAAACACAGAAAAATTACTAAAAACTATACCAGAATAAGTATTTTTTTTATTTATTTTTTCATAAAGCAGAAAATGCGTAAAATTTTTATCAAAACAAACGTCAAAATCAGTGCGAATATATACAAGGTAACCTTAGTTAAACAGCTGATTATTATTTTGGTTGTTACAGTTGCCAAACAGCATATATAAAAAATTATAATGAATACGCCATATTGTTGTTTTTGTGCAACTGTTGCCACCTTCCACAAATTCGCGTTAATTTTGACGTTTGTTTTGATAAAAAATTGTCTAATGTAGACACTATGTTAGGCCCAAACAAATACAATACTTCAACTTAAACTGACATCTGAAAGGAACCAAATCAGTACGTTAAACTTCTGCGTGAAGTACTTCAAAGATGAAAAATGTTAAACTTTGAATTACCGAAGTACGCAAATATATTTTGTATTTATTTTTTTATTTTATTAACAAAATGTGTAACATAAATATGTAATATAAGCTAGTGGTCAAAATTACCATATTACATAATAGAAATATTAATACCTGAAATATTAATATAATTATATTATAAATAACTAATTAAAAATAAATTAAAATTAATAAATTAGTTCAGGAATCACTCCCGACATCAACGAGATACACCTCAAGTTGTAGAATATAACTTGGACTTTTAAATTATGTTTTCTATTTTTAATTTCACTTATGAGCGCAAGTTTTATAAAAAAAACTGCAAAATTTAAAAAAAAATCTGTAATTTTTGGTTTAATTTCTTTATTACCGCATAACTATAGTAAAACGGTTACTTGACATAAAACATATGAATTTCCTAAGCGTTGTTTCTCGACTGGTTAATAGTTTGAATCTAAAAGATGTAAATTGTCAGTGCAAAATTGAAATAAATCAAAAAATTCAACCAAGGCATATTAAATGAAGTTGTGGCAGTTCGGAGAGAATTTTTTTTACTCATATTTTTATTACCTTGTCAAATCTGCGTTTTCTCTGTTCAAAATTCTACTAACCCATTCAAAGAGATAGATTTTTTTGATAGCTGAGTTAGGTTTTTAAGAGTGAGTTGTTCTTCTAGTTGCTTTCTTATCGTAGTTTCTATATTATACAATTTTTCATCAAGACAAACGTCAAAATTAACTCGAATTTACGGAAGGTAGTAACAGTTGCACAAAAATAACAATAAGGTGAATTTATTAATGTTTTTATATATGCAGTTTGGCAGCTGTAACCACCAAAAATAATAATCAGCTGTATAACTGAGATTACCTTGTATAGATTCGCACTGATTTTGACATTTGTCTTGATAAAAATTTGTCTAATATAGACACTACGTATCGTTTCAACTCATAATCACTGTTGGCAGATTTGACGATTTTATTTCCCAAATTTGACGATTTCTTCTAAAAGGAGATTTGGAACTATTTTCAGCCTTTTTTATATTTTTTCTTTAAAAGTAAATTAGTTAATACACAAATATAAATAATTAAAATAAAAATCTTCCTAAATTTGTCAATGTAATGGTTCATTCATTGAAAATATTTATGGAAACCAATACAACATTATATTTGATTCAATTATATACGCTTTTATTATAAAATGGCGAATAAACTCTTTAAAAAAAGCCAAACCCTCTTTGAAATTTTATGAAAACTTTGAATTTCATAATAAAGGCATTAGAAATCTTTTAATAGCAATATTAAGTATGCAAAGTAATTTTTGATGAATTCATTCAAAATTAAATTTGGTTTATTGTCGATTTACTTACAAAAAGTCCTATGTCACCATTGTTTGTAAGTATGTCAACAATAAATATTTAAGCTGCTAACATTAACATCGAAAGCTCTAGAATTCGAACATACTAGTTTGTCCGATAAGAACATTGTAGAAACAAAGCTTTCGAGAAGCATCTAGAAGGTAATGCAGTGTACATACAGGCCGTGAGAACACTGACTGACTCAATGAGTCTAATTGGAAGCATCGTTAAATAAAGACAAATTAACTGCCTTGGCTGTATATTCTTGTACATTATTTAAGTGTGCTGTAAAAAGTATGTAATTTAAGTGTGTGTATTAGAATTTAAGTGTATGTGTGTATTAGAACACATAGTGACTATTTAAACTGTTATTGTTTTACATTTTTAAATAAAATAAAGAATAGTTATAACTTTTAAACTACTAAACTGCTTTTATTTGCAATCAAAGTATCCAGTTTATTTAAAAGGAAATAAAGCAGAATTACAAAAGAGGCTGATAGATGAATTCAAGCGGCGTGATATTGACATCGGAGCTTACGAATTCGAGTATAAAGAATAAATGGAAGTTTCTGCCCGTGCAACAACAAGCAGCATGGATTTATCCGCAATGTTTGCTGCTATGATGGTTCAATTTAAAGAAAATATCGATAAACTTCTTGTTGAAGTTAACGAAACTTCTAAAGTAAATAATGAGAAACTTCTTGCTGAGGTTAAAGAAGAAAATAAAATAATGGAAATGAAATTTCAAGAAACTTCTAAAACGACGAGAAAATTCAGCAAATTTCGGAAGTTATAAACAGCAGAGTGGATGGCATTGAGACAAAGGTATCCGACTTAGCTGTCCGATTTAAAGAATGAAATAACCAAAGGTGTTGATAAAAAACTACATAATCTAGAAATAAAGATGAATAATCTTCAATGCCAAGATGGACAGGTGCGAATTATTCCAGAATCCTCTAGTAGAATAAAGGCCCCTAATTTTGATGGCAGCACACCATTTAATGTGTTCCAGTTCCGGTTTGATACAGTTGCCATTAGAAACATGTGGAATGAAGAGCTATACAGTTGGTATTGGCTTTAAAAGGAAATGCAACAGTATTTCTTGAAAGCGCTCCAGCGTGTAACAGAAATACTGGTGAACATAGAAAGGAATTATACCGAATGGAATTGTGTGGTAGAGTGCAGAAGCCCAATGAGACACTACAAGATTTTGCGTTGGAAATCGAGCACTTGCTGCATTTCATTCGCACTGGCACAAGAAACGTAGAAAATAATTTCAAAGCCGCAAATATGCAAGGAGCGAAATGTCAAAGTTGTTGCTGATAATGAGAGAAATATAGACGACGAATAAAAAAAGTTTTGGAGGCGTTTAATGAGAAGCAAAATAAAGTCAGAGTCAAATGTTATAACTGCGGTAAATCGGGTTATATTCAGCGAAACTGCAAAGCACCAAGAAAAAAAAACCAGATTTATCTCGCCTCAAAGAAACAACCAGCAGTCAAATCATTAATCATCACAAAAATCACCTTTAAAACTAAAACGAGCTAGCGCACAGCTACTGGGGAGCCGGCCACTGTCTATGGTAAAGTAAAAGTGAAATTAACCATTGCCTACGTTAGCGTCAATCATGTATTTATTGTTGTCGACATTATGGACGAAGTTATCATTGGTGCTGATTTCATGATTAGTTACGGCATTACTTTGGATATGGGACAAAAAGTTATGATTTGGCGAAATGTGGAGATACCCCTTGACGTCGGATATGAAAATAGGACTCAAGTAAGAAAGCTAGTTACCGTCGAGCATCAGAAACTATCACCACAGTCAGAAACTTTAGTATGGGCCCGTATGGAGGGAGATTATGAGGACAATAGTTTGTGGGTGATAGAACTAGCAGAAATAACAACTGATCTTGTAACAGCAAAAGCCCTTGTTAAACCCTGCAACAACAATATAGTTTCTGTAAGAGTGCTTAACCTGTCCAGCTATGAAAAAGTCGTTGAGCCAAATTCCGAAATAGGTCAATGCACTTCAGCAGAGGCAGTAATCAATTGCGAGAAAAACCCGGAACCTGCCAATAAATCCACCAAAGAACACGAACTACTAGCGGAATATGTGGGAAAATGGGTAGAAATATTAGCGCCTCCAGATAGTTAGTTAAGAAGAAAGTTTAGTTAAGAAGAAAGACGGCAGCACTAGATTTGCATCGATTATAGAAAATTTAATGACGGTACCAAGAAAGATAGCTACCCTCACCCGAGAGTTGACGACATCCTCGACACACTAGCTGGAACAGAGTGCATTTTAGAAGCTCAAAGATCTATTATATACGGCACCAATTTTGTCATATCCTAAACCTGGAGATAGCGATGAGAGCGGATACAGAATAGGCGCTCAAAGATCTATAATATACGGCACCAATTTTGTCATATCCTAAACCTGGAGATAGCGATGAGAGCGGATACAGAATAGGCGGTGTACTTTCACAAGTGGTCGAATGAACGTTTTCGAGGTCTAAAAGAAACTACTGCGTAACGCAACGAGAACTTTTGGAAGCATTAGAGTGTGAGAACCGATCATTCTGCCCTCAGGTAGTTGTGCAATTTAAACAACCTGAAGGACAACTGGCTCGTTGGATAGAGCGGCTTCAGAGCTATGACTTTAGCATCGAGCACTGAAAAGGTTTGAAACATGGCAATGCGGACACGCTGTCAAGGCGGCCCTGCAACGTGGAATGTCAGTATTGTATAAATGCCGAGGAAAAGGATTGTGTCATCGATGTTCGACTAATGCATATCGAGTCCAGTGAAGATTGGTCTGTAGCGCAAAGAAATGACCCCATACTGGCGAAAATAATATCGGCAAAAGAAGAGGTAAAAGGCCAGTCCACAATGTTCTCTATGGAATAGTCTACAGTTGTTAAATGGCTGCTTATACTGAATATGGGAAAGTGCTGATGGTAAAACAGTGACAAATCTAATTGTTGTACCATCCTCTAAAATTAACGAAGTAATGAAAGAGTTCCATGACGGTCCCAGTGGTGGTCATCTTGGTGTGACAAAAATCTTAGAAAGTTAAAACAACGTTTTTATTGGGTGGGTTGTCAGCAAGCAATAGCCGATTAGGTATCCAATTGTCCACAATGCTTAGCAGCGATGGGCCCAGTAAGAAGAAGTCATGAACATCTTCAGCAGTATAACTCAGGTGCCCTCAGGTCCTTTCCCTGTTAGTGATGCCGGCAGCCGTTACGTTCTAGTGGTTATGGATTATTTCAGTAAGTGGCCAGAGGTATATATCATACCCAATCAGGAAGCTAAAACGTATTTGTGAACAACAGGCTGTGCTACTATGGTGTTCCACTGGAGTTGCATTCTGATCAGGGTAGAAATTTTGAATCTACCGTATTCAAGCAAATGTGCGATTTATACGGAATAAGAAAAACCAGAACAATATATATATATATATATATATATATATATATATATATATATAGATATATATTGCAAGATCGATTTTCGCGACTAATTCAATTATCGCGATAACAGAACCCAAAATGTTATTGAAAAATTTGATGTAATTTTTAAAATTAGAATTGTTTTATTGATATATTTACATTTTAAACATTTTCAAAGAAATTGGGGATTTGAGTTGCTTTTCTGGCAAAATTTTTTCTAAATAAAAAGCTGAATCACGTAGTTCATATAGATACTGAATCCTCCGATTCAGTATCTGATAATTCCATTTGCTCCTCATTACTTTCCACAATATATTCTTCTTGAATTCAATTGTTTATGTCAGCATTGTTGAAAAGATATTCTGTACCAATTTGAGCTACAAGTGTAACAATAGTTAAAAGATCTTCGTTTTCTTCCTGAATTATATTTTATAAAATATTTAAGGGCATGTTATCCTCTTCACTCCATTCACTACCGAATTCGTGCAAGGCGTTCCAGGATTAACGATTGAATATGCGCAGTGCAATTGGGTGGTAGATTCGTTGCTATATTAAAATTATATATATATATATATATCCTTGTACCATTTTATTTCGATTTTTTTATGTACTTTATTTATAAAAATTAATAAAAAAAAAAGTAAAACACGCACATCAACTAAAAGGAACTAATTTCCAAACACATTCTGCAGATATAGTACCACCGACCACGAATTTGTCCTCTACCCTGAAACAACATCAGTTACAACAACAACACCAACAGCAACAACAACAATTGACTTCGAAACTTTTGAATAAGCAAACCGTTCAATTGATGGAAACTGAGAAGTTGTGCAAAAAATTGGAAGACACGGAAAAGGCCACTGTCAAATTGATTGCTGAAATGAATTCAGATCAGTATGAAGCGAAAGTTAGAGATTTTGGCAAAAGATTTTTCTTTTTTCTCATTTAATTTTGTATTATTATTTTTCTTATAATTTACCTTTATTCGTTTAATTTTGTAAATACGACATACACATATACGCTATATCTATGTAAATACTAAAAACTTCAAATAATTTGCATTTTCATATAAAGTTGAAATAGAATAAAGATTTTATAAATCCTTATATCCTAATATTAATTTATCATCATATGAAAGTCGACTACAGCTTATTGATCTCCCTACTCTTGAAAATAGGAGAAAATATATGAATATTTAATTTTTAATTAATTTTGTAAACGCTTCAATTAATTTCGAATTCCTGCTTCATAAGATCGAATTCGTAATCCCAAATCGTCCAACTAGAAATTATATCCCTTTAAAAATAAAATATTTTCGAACCAATTATGCAAACTTTAATCCCATGAGACGTATGTGCAATCAATTCAACAGTTTTTATCCATATATTGACTTCTCAGTACATCCAATCTGTATTAAGAGGAGTAGTTTTAACTTAGTTAAATGATAAGACTTTATTATATAATGATATTGAAAAACATTTAAATAGCTTTTAGAATAATTTGTATGCTAGCCTGTGAGAAATTGTAATTTCATTGGCTATTAAAATAAATACATAAATAAATATCTATATGAAATTTTATGCACAAATACTGCACTGTAGAATGTTATAGGTTGTGTTGGATCTTGATCAGATGTCACGCCCAGATTTTACGTGATATCCCATTGAGATCATTTGGAAGAAATTAATGCAATACTTTTATTTTTCAGTCACAATTTTTTCAGTTGTCGAAAAATTGTCCAAAAGTGAAAAAAAATTGAAGAAAAAAATTTGTCTTTTAGCAAAAAAGGGATATTTTATGTGAGCGTTTTAGTTTTCGTGCTTTATGATGTTAAGATTTATGTGCATGCATGCTTTACAAGATATGAAAGATTTCTTTATTATATTATTTCAAGATTTATTTAGTGATAATTTTTCTATATATTTATTACATCTTACTTTTTACCTAAATAATTATCTAGCAATATTGCCTATTTTTCTTTCTGTCGTCTTTATTTCTCATTGCTTAGATTTTTTTCCTGTGACGCACAATGTCTTCCGATGGGGGAAACTTTCACAATACGAATATGATTATTGCGGCAATAAAATTTTTCTTCTAAGCAATACGAATTCGAATCACTTTCGTATTATTTTGCTTGTAAGAATGTATGCGTACACATAAATACCTATATACATTTACGCATTTAATTAAAAAGCTTTTTGTTGTTTTAAATGTCATTACTTTGATTTTATTTCGATAAAAAAAATCTCAACATCGATGGACTTAATTGCTACAGAAAAAATTAAAAATTGCAACGAAAATACAAAAAATAAATGACCGTTTGAACCCTTTGCAAAACCGTTAATTTAAAATACCAGCTTTTAAGACAGAGTTGCTCTTAAATATTCAACAAAACTTGGCAGCACATTTTTCGTATATTTTTTCTTTTGTCAGGGTTCCAAGATCCATATCCCCAAATAGCAAATTTTTATCTCCACTAAAATAATTTTAGAGATTACTTTACTTTTTATTTGTATTTCAATTCATTTCCTGTGTAAATATGCATATATGGGAATATAAATTTACCCAAAATAGTCAATATTGATCAATATTGAAAAAGAAAATTTCTTATAGATTTTCAAAAAAATTAGATTTATGGAAATCTTTTTAACATTTGTATAAATAAAATTTTGAGGAAAATAAAAAAGTTCGAAAATTACGTTTTTATTTATTCTTCAAAGGTATGAAAGTATGATTAATCAAGTTTCATTGATTCAATTATCTTTGACACCGTCTTCAAATTTTAAACAACTACTTATTGAAGACTTTTAAACTCTTGTATATTATTGCAGTAACAATAATGGAGCATCAATTGTTCAAAAATTGTCCTCGCTGCTAATTCGTAAAATAATCATTTTGTTTAGGAGATTTAAATAAATCTTTTGACTTTATGGTATCGAATTCGTTATTACAGTTGCTTTTTATAGCCTTCAGTGCGCTGTTGTTGAATTAAATATAGGCATATCGTACCAAAAACTTCATATCCAGCGAAAAAATGTTTTTTATTTTTTTTAAAGTTAAAAAAAAAAATAAAAAAATAAAATAAAAATCTCCAAAAATATTCCAAAAATCCCTAACGTAGTGTCTGAATTAGACAAATTTTTATCAAGACAAACGTCAAAATCAGTGCGAATTCGTAAGGTAACCTCAGTTAATCCGCTGATTATTATTTTTGGTTGTTACAGCTGTCAAGCTACATATATAAAAAAACCTTAATAAATTCGGCATATTGTAGTTTTTTGTGCAACTGTTGTTGCCTGTTTGTCTTGATAAAAAATTGTCTAATAAGACACTATTAAAAACATGCCCAACAAATCCCCTAATCACCAAACAAAATTTTTCCCATTTTACAAAATAAAACTCTAATTTGGAGACAAATCCTCTAACCTGACAACACTGTCTTTTGTCAATTTTGACATTATTGTGGATTATATTGTTTTTGGTCTTCACTGACAGTCTTGGAAGATTTGTGGTACGGTAGCACGGCATACATTTTCTTGATAAAAAAATAGAAAAATTACTTAATAATTAATAAAATTATTAAATTACAGAAACACAATGGCTTTCGGTGATTATCCAGCTGAATACAACCCGAAAGTACATGGTCCTTATGACCCAGCTCGCTACTATGGCAAAGGTAATAAACTTACAAATTAATATAAAAACACACTATTACATTACGTAATATGAAAGTAGAATTCTAAACGAAATCCATTTGTTTTTTTACAGCTGACGTTCCTTTGGGACAAGTAAAATTGGGAGAATTGGGTGCCTGGTTCGGACGTCGCAACAAGACACCCAGTGCTATTGCTGGAGCTATGAGCCGTGCATGGTGGCGTTGGCAACACAAGTATGTGCAACCCAAACGTGCTGGTATTGCTCCATTCTTCCAAATCACAGCTGTAGCTATGACATTTTTCTACGTCATTAACTACGGCAAGATGAAACACCACAGAAACTACAAATATCATTAAACTTTATTTGGGAATATTAGCGTTATTAACCCCCCGAAAAGCACTTGTCCTAATCACGTAAAACATGTTAAGAGGTAGAGTGCCAGGGGGTGCTACAAAAATGTTCAAGTGTTTTTTTTTTTTTATAACATTTGTTTCAATATTAATAATTACAAATATTTCTCGTATTTGAATAACGAAGAACATAAATCCAATTGGGAAAAATAAAAAAAAATAAAATCAAAGTGCAATAATTTTTTATTTTTGCAGAAAAAATACTTAACCTCAAAAAAATCGATTACATTATTTGTAATAAACATATGGTGGAATGTTAATTAATATTTTGCGGGAATTTACTTTTTTTGTTAAATGAATTGTAAATGCAAAATATTTTTGCAAATTCTATATTTTATATAAAAATATTCTTGGTTCCACAAAGTGTTGCCAGATTAAAATGCGTAAATTAGTATTTTGACATATGCCACACTGTAGTTTTGTTCACATTCTACATATTTGCGGTACTTATTTCATAGTTATTGCCGAAAAGAGATGTTAAACACTGAAGAAATTTTGGAATTATTAAAAAATTGCCCACAAGGTTACCTTAAGCCGGACCATCATCTATTTGGGGCAAGTAATTTGCATCTTTTATCATCATACAAAAAGCTGGGAGCCATAAGCAACAAAGAAGATGAAAACGTAAATGATTCTCATAACAGTTCTGCGGGCGAAATTTTTTGCAATGTGTTTGGTTGTAGTCTGGTATTTGATAATGTTGCTTCCTACCAGAGCCACTATAACGTAATGCACCGTTTTGTATGTGTAGAATGTAAAAAATCTTTGCCTACAGAACATTTACTGGACTTGCACATAACGGAACATCATGATTCCTACTTTAAAGCTAGAGTTGATAGAGGTGAACGTTTATTTAAATGCTATTTGGTAGAATGTGAAGAAATGTTTGGTAGTCCTTTAGAACGTAAAGAACACTGTATAAAACAACACAAATTTCCTAGTAATTTTAGGTTTGACAAACCATCTATAAAAACGGCACGAAATGACATGGAGGTGGTAGAAGAATCAGAACCGATAATTTATAAAAATAAAGAATTAAAATTGATTTCGTTTGGCCACCAAAAAGAAAAAACCTTTCGTCCCAGAAATGGTCCCATACAAAAACGAGAAGCTGGTAAAACTTTGGAAAATATGGATTCTTTAAAGCAGGCATTAGAGTCTATGTAAAACAGGAAAAATAAATTTATGTTTCATAGAATTTTTTAAATTATTTATTTTAATAAACATACAAAAAATTCAAATCTAGTTTTTTACTTATTCTTAGTACTGATTCTGGAAAAAAAGTGAGGAAAATTACAATTTTAAATTTGTATTTAACAGATATACAACTTACTTGGTGTTAGAATTGGCATTGATGTAGTGATATAATACCACCAACAAAAAGAGGAATACTCCCAAAACATTGGAGAATATGGCCAATTGCACATCAGTGATCATTTCGCAAATTGTCTACACTGTAAATAAAAAATGGACACGTCATTACGCTTTGTAACTTAGCAAACTAAATTTTTGTTTTCATTTTTAGCATTTTTTAAATTTTATATTTATTGTGTAATTAAGATGTTTTATTTTAATAATACTTGTAAAAAAGTCGCACCTTTTTGTGGAAAAATATAAAAATTTAGGAAAATATTCCAGCCGATTCAGTTGTCTGGTTTGTTGTTTCTTTATGTTTATATATACAAACGTTGATGTTTATGTAGAATGGGTGCTACCAAGTTTGGTAAATAAAACTCATACTTTGAAAACGTAACCGTTTGTATTTGTAAACGTTTTACTTCTGGATCATATTTTGCACATATAACTATACAGTGTGGAGTCTTTACCTGTTTACTTCCATCGGACGCGTCCCCAGGTGGCGGATAGGGGGGATTGGGCGAGAGACACTGGAGGCACTAATGTACGGTGCTGGAGTCCTCTTCCCTTGCCGACATTAATGCATCCTTTGTATCACACCCAGTCCTGAAAACGGTAGGCTTGCTGGACTGGATGCGATGCATTGATGTATTCTATTTGGTGTTTCCGCCGAAGTGAATACATCTCTGACACTGGGTACGGTCTTGGGTCATGCGTTTTCCGTGGACCAAATAAATGGGTCTTATGCACTTTTAAGATCAAGGTGGTTGGTAGCAGTGCCGAGGATCTGGATGATTAGTTAGTGCTAAAAGAAACTAATAGTGAACAGCTCCCCTCTGATGCTGATGGCAAGGGTCAGTTGTATTACAGCCTAGTCCGCGTATGCCGTCACTGCGCGAGATGGTCTATTTTTACGGGCATACTCGTGGGACCAAAATAGAAAAAGAAAATGGAAACTGATAGGTTAAGTATTGAACAGGACAAAGGGACAACGGACAAAGAAACCAACACTAGGGTAGTAGAAGGGACGGAAGCCGACTTACGAGTTAGGGATAGGGTCAAAGTAGGGAAAAACAATGACGACGTCGGGAAAGGGGGGAAAGATGAGGATGGGGACGATGACATGGACTTAATGAGACTGCATACGGACATCCTCATTCAACACGGACAACTGATGACCCAACTAACGGAGGAGGACAGCCTGCTGGACTCGGCGGAGGACCCTGTAGGATCTGGAGCGACGGAGGGACTGGAGGACCTGTCTCTTTTATCCGATGAAGAGCATGAGACAACAGTGGTCTCTGCACTTGACCGGGGCAAAGAAATCGGAAATGCAGTCACTGCGTCAACTCCGGGTAGGAAGCAGGTGAGCTCGACGGGGGCATCAGGCATGCCAAGGCCTACGGCCAAACCTATTGTTCGGCAGGTAGCGGTAGCATATCCAATGGATGAGCAAGCCGCAACCGACAGCCGAACGAATCTTGAAAAGGCGAAAAACGGTGTTAGGGCCTCTATAGCTGCACTGAATAAGTTGGCTAAAAAGGACCCATCGCTGTTAGACGGGCGGGATAGGCATGTTCGTAGGAAACACCGAAAGAGCATCTACAGGTTTGAACGGACCTATGGCTCCATCGGTGACATCCTGGGATTGTCTTATCCCGATGGTTTTAAAGTGGAGGTAGAGGAAGGTCCGCAAATTGCTCGCAAGGGTAAAGAGTTCGTGTCTACCAACACTTTGGAACCAAAAGTCGACGCTGTCACACAGTGTGATACTCACAAGCCATCTAGCAGTCCTGTAGCTTCTCTCAAGGGAAGCGACAGGGCAGCAAGGATTGGTAGTGGGAAAAAACTCATTGAGAAGAGAGTAGAGAAGGTAAATCAAGCTCTTGCGAGCCCCGCTAAAGGATCTCAAATGAGGTCAATTAGGGGAGCTCTGCCTGGAGATGAGATACCCTCTACCTCTAAGAAAGCAGGTCATTTTCCGCATGACTCTTTTAAAGGTCCCCCTAAGGGAACCATAAAAAGAGTGAGGTCGGGGGATGACCAGCAGATTCCGTCTGCGAAGAAGGTTGGTAATGCACCAAGTGGCCCGTTTAAAAACTCTCATAAGGAAGTAGTAAAGCGGGTAGTATCTGGTGACGTGCAACCTTCATCGTCCAAAAAGGGGAAGGATTCGTCCAAGTCGGACATTCTTCAAGCAGCAGTCATTGACCGTGCTGATCCAGATGGGAGAATCAGTACGGAAATGTGGCGGCTGATTGAGGATAGACTTATGGACGAAATCTTCCAGGCAAGGCACAGACCGGGTGAAATAGCCTTCATGGGTGCAGACTGGACAAGGGGCGTCAAGACGGTTGGTTGCGGCAACAAAGGAACTTTTGAATTCCTGAAAGCCGCGATCAACAGATGTGGCAACCTTTGTCCAGATGCGCAACTGGAGGTTATACCAGCGTCGGAATTGCCTCTGCGACCAATAGTCACGGTATGGATTCCACCACCCATTAAACCGGTGGAAGTCATACTGGGAATATTGGAAGGACAAAATAGGGGGATCAATACAAGTCAATGGAAACTTGTTTCTTCATTGACTTGTAAAGAGAACCAGGGTAAAGATTTCCGATTCGCAGTGGATCGGGAATCTATTAGGAAACTGGACTCATTGGGGGGGGTTGTTACGTTCGGGCTTGGCTACATCAAATTTCGCTACGCGAAAAATGATAAAGCCAAAGAGGTTGCGGATGGTGCAGATAAATCTGCATCATTGTGAAGCAGCCTCGACCGAATTGATAACCTACCTCAGTGAGACCAATGTGGACGTGGCCCTAATCCAGGAGCCTTGGCTAAATGATAACCAGGTCTGTGGTTTAAGGGTCAAAGGATACAAATTGTTCAAACCGTCCACTGAGGATAAGGTGAGAACTTGTATTTTGGTGAAGAATGATCTTCAGGTAATTCTTCTTAACTCTTTCAGTTATGGTGATCTAACGGTCGTCCAAGGAGAGGCATTGGGAGGCGGCAAATTGGCCTTGGCCTCGGTGTACATGCCCTATGAGGAGTTGGAACCACCAGATGACAGGGTGTGGGCCTTAGCCGAGTACGCAAGACGGAATGGAGTACGTCTATTGCTCGGTTGCGATGCAAATGCACACCACAGTCAATGGGGTAGCAGGGATACCAATAAGAGAGGTGAGTCAACCTTTGATTTTATTATTGCAAATGATCTTTTAATCTGTAATAGGGGTAATACTCCTACGTTCAGAACGAAGGATAGGAATTCAGTAATAGACATCACACTGACCAACTCAAAGGACCTGGTTGAAGACTGGAGGGTGGCCATGGGATGTACTTTCTCTGACCATGGTAGGATAACCTTTAGTCTGAACTTCCGAGGTTCTGAGGGGAAACCTTTCAGGAATCCTAGGAGGACAGATTGGGACGCCTTCGGGCGGGATCTAGGGTCAAGATTGACTAGAACTCCGATGGAGGTCTTATCGAGAGAGAATCTTGACGAAATAGTGGAGAGGGTAACAGGGTCCATTAACAGAAGCTATGAGCTTAACTGCCCGGTGAGCTATCCGGGTAAAAGGAGACAGCCGGTCTGGTGGTCGGAGGAGTTGAAGGCTCAACGGACCACAGTTGGCAGGCTGTACAACAAGGCCCATAGATCTGGTAGGGACGAGGACTGGGGCACCTATAGAGTGTGTTTCAATAAGTACAAAAAGGACATTAGAAGAGCTAAAAGAGCCTCGTGGATTAGGTTCAGCGAGGCCATTGACTCGGTCAATGAACTTTCCAGATTCAGGAAGATACTGTCAAAGGACCCTAGTGTTCCTGGGAGTATCCAGAGATCAGATGGTTCATGGACGGAGTCTAGTTCTGAGTCACTTAATGTACTTCTGGAAACCCATTTTCCGGGTTGCAGGGATCCATTGGTGGAGGGATCAGGTGAGGGAGAACACTTCTTCACAGAGTCCACCAGTGGGATGATTGGTACAGTGGTAAGTGACCTAATAACGGTGGAGAAGGTCACATGGGCGGTGAATTCATTCGAGCCTTATAAGTCACCAGGCCCGGATGGTATTTTTCCGGCCATGTTGCAGAATGCACCGTTGGTGGTCCGTAAACTACTGGCTGAGATTTTTAAGGGGTGTCTGACACATGGACATATTCCAAGGGGGTGGAGAGAGGTTAGGGTTATATTCATACCGAAAGGTGGAAGGACCTGTCACTCGAAACCCAAGGATTATAGACCTATCAGCCTATCGTCTTTCCTCTTGAAGACTTTAGAGAGACTGATAGATCTGTATTTAAGATCGTCTGGTAGCTCCAGCATCATGAGTAGTGCTCAACATGCTTACCTGAAGGGTAAATCTGTGGAGAGTGCGCTAAGTGATGTGGTGGGTTATATAGAACAAGGGCTTCGGTATAAGGAATACACCATGGCCGCGTTCTTGGATATTGAGGGAGCGTTCAACAATATTGAGATTGACGCTATCAAGCAGGCGCTGGTGAATCTTAAGGTACATGACTTCTTGATCGAATGGATAATCCTCATGCTGAGCAGCAGGATTATCAATTCGAGCTTGGGTGGAGTATGCTTAAGAAAACTAGTGACTAGGGGAACTCCGCAGGGGGGAGTGCTCTCACCCCTGCTGTGGCTAATGGCTGTCGATGTGATTTTGCGTCAATTCGACAGTAGAGGGCGGAAAATCGTGGCTTATGCGGATGATGTGGTCATACTGGTAAAGGGAAAATTTCTTCCCACAACCAGTGAGATCATGCAGTCAGCGCTGGGTGAGCTGTCCTCGTGGGCTGCTGATAAGGGGTTGGGAGTGAACCCGGAGAAGACAGAGTTGGTTCTGTTTACTAGGAGGTACAAGGTAGAGAAATTCAGACTACCGGTACTATGTGGGACTGAACTGAAGCTTTCAGACTCAGCGAAATATCTGGGGGTGTTCCTTGATAGCAAACTGACCTGGAAGAGGAATGTTCAGGAAAGACTCAAGCATGGCCTCAATGCCTACTACACCTGTAGAAACTCCATAGGTAAGAGTTGGGGACTCAAACCGAAAGTTGTATATTGGATTTACACTTCGGTGGTGAGACCAATCCTTTCATATGGTTGTTCTGTCTGGTGGCAGGCACTGGAACGCAAGAGCAATAGGAGCCTTTTGTCGAAGGCGCAGAGGTGTGCTTCGATTGGCATCACGGGTGCAATGAGAAGCACACCACAAGCGGCTCTGGATGTCATACTTCATCTCCTACCCATTGAGGAGTTTGTGAGGGGTATGGCGGCAAAGAGTCTACTGAGACTTAAGGAATTGGGACTATTAGGCTCATCAAGAGCAGGTCACTCCAAGGTCATTTACGAGATCAGTTATGGTGAGGTTAATCTGAACTCTACGGGGGCATCAGATTACATGGCCGCTGAAACGGACTTTGGAGTAAATCCTGTCGTGGTGATACCTGATAGGGAGATCTGGTCCGGCACTGAGAGACTATATGAAGGTTGCGCAGTGTTCACGGACGGATCAAAGATGGTCGAGAGTACCGGGGCGGGGGTCTACATTATGGGCACGGATTTGAAGGGCTCTTTTAGACTCCCTGATGAGTGCAGTGTTTTTCAGGCTGAGATTCTCGGCATCCTGAAGGCCGCGGAAATGATCAGGCAAAACATTGCGAGAGGTACCGAGGTCACTCTCTATGTGGATAGTCAGGCAGCTCTGAAGGCCTTGGAGACACATTTGGTGAGATCCAGGCTAGTAGCTGCCTGTAGAAAGGCACTGAGAGAGTTGATGGAGGACTACATGGTGAGACTCTGCTGGGTGCCTGGCCATTGCGATATTTCAGGCAATGAATTGGCTGATGAACTGGCAAGGCAAGGTGCGGCAGGGAACGTCTCGGATAGAGAGACATATGTGAAACCACCACTAAGTTTCTTCTATGGGAAGATCAATGATTGGATCTTGGTCAGAACCAATTCGGCTTGGGAAAGTAGGGAGGACTGCAAAGTGTCGAGGGCGATATGGCCGGTATTGGACAAGGCAGGCACTACCACTCTCCTGGGCATGAATAGGAAGAGTTTGAGGGTCATGATAGGGGCCATAACGGGTCACTGTATGATAGGAAAGATGAGGTCTAGAATGGATGCTAACAGTTCTGTTTTTTTGCAGACTGTGTGAGGACATCGATGAGACCGAGTCTATTGAACACATTGTGTGCCATTGTCCGCGATTACAGCATCGTAGGATGAAGTGGCTGGGTAGACAGTTCCTCGACGGGCTAGGTGACGTTCGGAATGTGGATCTTGTTGACGTCATAGGCTTCGTCATGGGAATTAGCTGCTTGAGGGAGAATCAGGGGTTTAACCCTAGGGGGATTGGTGGCATTGCTGGTCCCCTTCTGTGATTCGTTACGTTTCTGTTCTCTTTCTTTACCTTTCACTTTAGTTTTTCTGTACTCTATATTTTCAATTCTATACATTCTATACCCTTATTTCACAACTGTTCTGTTGAAGGGACTCACAATGGACCGGGATCGGTCTCTGGGTGGAGATGTGGTACTGTCTGGTATCACATCTACCTTCTCTATCTATCTATCTAACTATACAGTGTAGACAGAATTGGTATTATTGCATCGTCAAGACGTTTTGGTTATTATTGGTTTGCTTTACATGGCTTATTGTTTCGTACGTCTTCCACTATAATTTGTAAAGATAAAAAATTGAGTAAAAAATTGCTTGTCTCGACACAGAGTTCACAACCCTTCTACACGTAACAGTATATGTAAGATTTTTCTGTCAGAGTTTCAAATTTGCTCTCTGAGAAAATTATCTCCCGTGTTGATTTAAATATTAGTATTATACGAAATATTATAAGACTGTTTTGATGAGATTTCTCTACACAACTATCTTATAAGGTGAACTGTCAAAAAGATACACATATACGAAAGTTTGTGTGTGTGCATGTGTATTTTGGAAATTGCTTCAAAAACAATGTTTTTGTTTTAATGGATATTTTACATTAAAAAATATTTTTTGGAACAAATCAATATTACCAAAAGTCGATTTTTTAACAAATTTTTTTCGGCAAAAGCACTATTTTTATTTAAAAAAAGTTACATAAAAATTTTTCTTCGCTCTTTCTTAGTTTTCGAGTTATATGCACTTTAAGTTATGATGTAAGAATGTAATTTTCTCCTGCATCCTTTAATGAAAATGAACAATATGAGTATCATTGGAAAGGCCTTGAGAAAGCCTTTCATTAACCCATGGCGAAACAGTATGATATTTTATTACTTTTTATTTCGATATTTTCACGAAAGTACCGTTATATCAAAAATATGTAGATATAACGGTACTATCCTATACATCAAATTATTTGGATAACATTTCAAGCTTTCATATTATCCCTATATTACGCCCCTAGCCCATTAAATAACAAAAATATAGCACTTTAAAAATTAATATTTAGAAAAATGAATTGATTTTTACTCGTAATATATTATTTAATATCATAATTTACAAATATATAATAAGTTCATTTTCTTTATCATGATTGTTCATTTTCATTAAAGAGTGACGATTCAACCCTACGTATATTTCCCAATCCCTGCGAACTTGTTTATATTTTCTTAAGATATGGTAACTACTTTAAACTCCAAGTGAAATTTACTGATTTGTTTACAAATAATAAAATTGAAAGTTTTAACAAAAATGATTTGCTTTGTTTGTGCGGAAAATGCTAATCAAACTTTAGCGATATTTGAAGATGGAGAAGGAAATTCTAAAATTGCTGCAATCATTGAAAAACATTTGTGTCTAAAGGTATGTGAAGTAATACAAAACCCTCTTCTAAATAGATAAACCTAATGAACAAAATTATTTTAACAGCCTCAAATCAAGGAGGAAAATGAAATTCTGGAAATTTGTAATCAATGTTGGGAAAAACTTCGCGATTTTAATGAATTCTTTGAGTTTGTTGCAAAAGTTCACAATGGGCAAACAAAGTACTTGCAAGAAAAGCTATTGGAAAATACGGGCGGTATGCTAGATGAAAAAAGCATATGGGAGCCGAATATAAAGAAGGAAACATTAGAGGAAACTTTGGATGAAAATGTGGAATTACATTTTTTCGAAACTGATGAAGTCTTTATTGAAAATCCACTTTCACAGCTGGTGCCAGAAGAGGATAATGATATGGTAGATTTTATGCAACAAGATGTAAATACCGAGAAGGATAAATCGAAATGTAGCAAAAGAAAAAGAATTAGGAAAGTGATGAAAAAAGCTAAAACTTCGGATTCAAGCGATAGTGATGACGACAATGATAAGTCACTAGCTTCTCTACTCGATGACATCAAGAATGAAGATAGCGACGGAAGTTACGATCCAAACAACGAATCAAAAGAAAGTGTGGACTCGAAAAAGAAACCAAAAAGAAATGTACCTCGAGCGGAAAACAAGCGTCTTAAGAAAACAGATAAACCTAATGTACCGAAACGCAGAAAAGGTCATGTGTTGTTGGAAGAAAATGATGGTCTTATTAAAAAACACATAAAAATGTTGTGTCAAGTGTGTTCACATATCGGGGCAGATTTTTCAAATTTAATAAAGCATTACAAAGAAGAGCATGTTGGTGTAAAGCCCTATATAAAATGCTGCGAGCGAAAATTGGATTGTCCTTCGGATATATTACAGCATGCTTATTTCCATGAAGATCCTGAGCACTTTAAATGCCAAGAATGTGGTAAAACTTTTATAAACAACTCAGGGCTAAAAGATCATTTTATGAAACATCATGAACCAGAAGAAAATTTGCCCTATGGTTGTGATGAATGTCCGCGTAGATTTTCGAGAAAAAATTTACTGGCTCATCATAAAGCCAAACATATACCAAAAATGGAAAGATCACATTTTTGCCAAATATGTGCACCACCGAAGGCGTAAGTTTTTTTAAGGAGTAAATTTTTAAATTTACTAAATAAATATTAATATTTTTTACAGATTTGCTAGCGATTACATTTTACAGATTCATATAAAATCACGTCATACGAAAGCTTCGAATATTTGTCATGTATGTGCTAAAGAAATACGTGATAAACAAGCATTCGAAAAACATGTACGCTTACATTTTGAGACAAGTGGACCACGCATCAAATGTCCACGAGAGGGTTGCGAAAGTTGGCTTAAGGATCAGGACAATTTGAAACAGCATTTAAGACGTTTCCATAATCAATCAAAATACGAATGTCCCGAGTGTGGTCGCATATGTAAAAATAAACATTCTTTAACGTGTCATTTAAGAAATACACATTCCACACAAACCTTTACTTGTGAAGAATGCCAAAAGAGCTTTAAGAGTGCTTTGTCTTTAAAGGTAAGTTTCTATTTATATTAAAGAAAAATTATATTTTATCGTTTTTATAATTTAAGGAACATATGGCTGGCCACACGGGCGAACCTTTATATAGTTGTCCGTTTTGTACTAGAACTTTCAATTCCAAGGCAAATATGTATTCACATAAGAAGAAAGCTCATCCCGTAGAATGGGACTTAGTTAACAAATCTAAAATGGGTTTTATATAATATTTTAATTTTTATTATTTTTTTTAAATAAATTAAATATTTATTAAGAACAAAAGTTGATTGTCTTGCTTAAATAGCACAAATTTTTGGGAAATAACAGCTACCGTTAAATTAATGTTACCATATTTTTTAAAGAATTTTGTGTTACTAATTTGTGGTGAATGGCATAAATAGAAGAATAATAAAAAAACAATAATCGAAGAAAAATTTTGGCAGCAGCAAAATAATTGTTTACAAACAAAATTAAATAAATAATTAAGTGAAAATCATAGCATGTTATGTTGCGTTTGTTTGCTACAACATGCAAAAACTTTGGGAGTTTTTGATGTCACCCACAAATCTCTTAATATTGCGGACATTATTCATCAACATTTCTGGTTTAAGGTATTTTTTTGGTTGGAACAAAATGTGTTATTCGTTCCCAAATTAAATAGTTTTAATTTATTAGCCCACCTCGAGCGATGATAAACCCGCACAAATTTGTATCAAGTGCTGGGACATAATTAAAGATTTTCACGACTTTTACAAAACAATAGAAAAATCACACAATGTATTCCAAAATCAGAATGCTGCTATTAAGGAGGAAGAGGAAAAACCTAGTACTAGCGCTATCAAACAGGAACAGGATGCATTTGTTGAAAATCTAATGCAAGTAGAAGTTGAAATGGATGTTAATGCTAGTGGTGAACCTGAAGCTGAAGTAGTCAAAGAAAATCCCTTAGAAGCTGAGCGCATTTACAATGACATTGAACCAGAACTAGAATTGGACGATGATAGCGATGATAGTTCTTATAATGATTGCGGAAACTCAGAAATAAGTGAGGATGGTGAAAGTTCAGCTGAAGATAAAAAGGAAATTAAGGTTAAAACAGAAAAGTCCGTAAAGAAGGTTAAGGAAAATGCTAAAAAGGGAACAAAAAGGAAAAAGCTGGATAAAAATGAAAGAAATGCTAAGAGCAAGTCGGCGAAGAAGAAATGGACGGATAAATTTTTAGACCCTATTTTAACGGAAGAGATGATTAAAAAGCATATTAATATGGTTTGTGATTTATGTGTATTTGTTGGTTCTTCCTTTCCCGATATGGTTAGTCATTTTAAGAAATATCATCCCAAAGTAAGGCCGTATATAATGTGCTGCGATCGAAAATTCACAAAGCGATACTATGTTGCGCAGCATGCACTGAAACACGAAGATCCAAATTATTTTAGGTAAGATAATATAATTTAAAGTATAAAATCTTAATAATTTAAAGAATTTTAGATGCGAAGAGTGCAATAAATCCTTTACCACAACCTGTAGTCTTCGAACTCATAATCTATCTTATCATGCTCCAGAAGAAGAACTGTTACATTCTTGTGAATCGTGTCCCAGAAAATTTGCTCGACGAAATTTATTAGAACTGCATCGACCCGTTCACATACCTAAAGAAGAATGGACATTCTTTTGCAGCAAATGTCCCACACAAAAGGCGTAAGTTGTTTTCCATTTTCACCGAAATTTAATATTAAATATTTCATCCCTTTCAAAAGATTTGCCACAGCTTATTTGTTAAACATACACAATGGTATGAACCATAAAAAAGCAGCCAACATTTGTCATGTTTGCGCTAAGGAGATTAAAGATAAACATGCATTTGAAAAACATGTACGCCTGCATTTTGAAGACAGTGGTCCTCGTGTTAAATGCCCATATCCCGACTGTGATAGTTGGCTTAAGGATGAGGACAATTTGAAATCACATTTACAAAGACACAATCCTGAAGGTAAAATATATAAATGTCCAGAATGCGGTAAGCTATGTAAAAATCGGGGAGCCCTTACGAATCACAAGCGTTACAGCCACTCCAATGAAGTATTTCAATGTGAACAATGTGATAAAACCTTTAAAAAAGCTATATCTCTAAGGGTTAGTATTAAACTGTTCCAATTGGAAATGAATAATGATTTATTTGTGCTATTTAGGAACATATGACTCAACATACAGGTGAAACCTTATACAAATGTCCATTCTGTACGCGAACCTTCAACTCAAATGCGAATATGCATGCGCATAAAAAGAAACAACATCCAGTAGAATGGGATGAATGGAGAAAAAACAAAAAAGGCAGTGCCCAAAAGTTTATTAACAATAATAATCCTTTATTTAGTAATTAGATTAAAATAAAATGATTTGCATAATTTCGTAAATGCGTTTAATTCTATTTATTAATGGAAGTTGGTTCTTAAATTATTGATAAAATAATTGTCATTATAGTTTATATCAATTTTGTATTGTTTGTTGGGTTTCTTACGTATAAAGTGCATCAGTAAACAGTAACCAGCTGGGCTAACAATTTACAGTGAATAATTTTCTTTACTGTAGAATTTTTAGGAATTTGTTTAAAAAAACTGATAAAAATGATTAAAAATAAGCCAAATTTGTTTGAAAAATAATAAATACAATGTTATGCTGTGTATGTTTATTGGAAACTCCCAAAATGCTGGGTATTTTTGATGACCAAGGAAAAAATTTAAATATGGCAGAAATTATAGATAAGCATTTTTGGTTCAAGGTAATGTTATATTTATTTAGTCCAAATAATAATGCTTCCATATTTTAGACTCATCCTGATGATGCTCTCACTTCTCATATCTGTACTATATGCTGGTCAAAAATTGAAGATTTTCATGATTTCTATCAGACCGTTGAGAGCGCTCATAAGGCATTCCAACAAAAACATAAACCGTTAGCCATCAAGGAGGAAGTAGCCATTATCAAACAGGAAGAGGATCAAGAAGAGCATACATTTGAAGATAATAATATGCAAATTGAAATGGATATTAAAGAAATTTCTGAAAATGTAGATGCTGAGAATTTGGCAAAAAATCCCTTAGAAAATGAACAATTCCATAGTGATTGTAATGACGGTGATGAGGATTTTGATAATGAACTTAATACAACTTCTGATGAATATGACCCCTCGGAAAATAGTGAACCTGAAAATGTAATAAATTCTGATAAGTTAGAAAATGTAAACAATAAGGAAGTAAAAAAGAAAAATAAACGTAAAAATGTAAATAAATCGACAGAAAAGGAAGATACACGCAAAAAGAAAAGAAGTTCACATCATTTAGATCCCATACTTACGGAGCAGTTGATTAAAAAACACATACCCATGTTGTGCGATTTATGTGTTTTTTCCGGCGAAACTTTCTCTGAAATTGTGTCGCATTTCAAACAGCATCACGTGGAAGTACAACCCTATATAATGTGTTGCAATAGGAAATTTACTAGAAGTTATTGTATCGATCAACATGCTATTATACATGAAAATCCGGATTCGTTTAGGTATTATTACTTTTGTTACTCAATATTTGTGTAAGAATGAATTTGCATATTGTATAAAATTTAGTCCAAATTGCGTGCTTTGGAAAAACCTTGTTGATATTTGTATTTGGAGTTTAATATTAAAGAGTGTACAATTCATATCATAACTCCATTGAAAAATAGTTAATTTTTAGTTATTTATATGCATTTATTTCTTTTGATTGTTTACTATAGATGTAATGAATGCAATAGGTCTTTTACGACAACCTATGGTTTGCGAACACACAACTTAAATCATCATGCACCTGAAGAAAAGCGTATACATGCTTGTGAATTTTGTCCACGACGATTTGGTAGGCGTCAGTTGCTGGAAGTGCACAGACAAACACATATACCAAAAGAAGAATGGACCATAACATGTACAAAATGTACAACACGCACAGTTAAGTATGTATAACTCACAATGATTCTGATTTAAAATGATTGACCATTTTTTAATTTTACAGATTTGTTTCTCAATATTTACTAAATATACATAATAGTATGTTTCATCGACGGGAAGCGAACATTTGTCATGTCTGTGCTAAAGAAATTAAAGATAAAAAAGCATTTGAAAAACATGTACGAGCTCATTTTGAAGATAGTGGGCCACGTGTTAAATGTTCTTATCCTAACTGTAATCGCTGGTTAAAGGATGAAGATAATCTAAAAACACACATGCAACTACATAATCTAGCGGGTAAAACCTATAAATGTTCGGAATGTGATAAGGAATGTCCAAATCGTAGAGCTCTAACGAATCATAAACGTTATGTTCACTCAAATCCCACATTTCGCTGTGAAGAGTGTGATAAGACTTTTAAGAAAGCTATTTCATTAAGAGTAAGTACGGCTGAGACTCAATGTATGTATTTAATTTATTTAATTGTTTGTGATTCTTTTTAGGAACATATGACTCAACATACTGGCGAAACATTATACAGTTGCCCATTTTGTACAAGAACCTTCAATTCGAATGCCAATATGCATGCTCATAAAAAGAAGCAACATCCGATTGAATGGAAGGAATTGAGAAGAAAAAATATTGGTCCATTACCCGATTAATGATAGTTTTTAATTATAAATAATTGTTTTTTTTTGCAATAAATTGGATAAAACGTAATTTTATTAAAAGAAATAAAATCCTAGTTAAAAAAATGTATTTTGCATATTTTTCAGTTATTTATGATCAAATTTAATTGACGAAAAGATGGCAATTTCTTGAAAAATGTTTTTCTTGGAAAATGTATACTTTTTTAAAAAATTTGTATTTTTTTAAAGTTGCTACATTTTTGAATATTAGTTTTTAGAATTTTTGCATGTTCGGCTTAAGTTCATTAAATAATTGTGGAAGAATACAGTGTAAAGGTTTTATTGGACAGTCGGCAGAATGGAATGCATTTTCTGGTCCTCCACGATCTTCATCAGCACTCTTCAGCGTCCCACCGTGGTGTTCTCTGTAAACATCATCTGTTTAACTTACAACTTTTTGGGAATGTAACTTATTTTCCTTATTTGTTATTAAGTAAGACGAATGGTTTACGATAAAGCTTTTTACAATTATTTTGTATTCTTCTTTTTCAATTATTATTATTTATAGACTTAAAGCTACCAGTTTTTAGGTAGTAAATAAGCAATGTATGATTTGTTATTGTTTAGCCACTTATCAAGTAGCAATGAACAATGTTGTTATTTTGATTTGACCCTTCTGTTTGTTTTCTATTTTTTAGAAATACTGAACAGGGGCAGTCATCAAGTAACAGTTTACAACGTGCCTTGTGTTTAAGGTTAATTAGTTTATATTATTATTTTCGTATATGTGTATTTTTTTGACAGTTCATCTTATAAGATGGTTGTGTAGAGAAATCTTATCACAACAGTCTCATAATACATCTTATAATACTAGTATTTGAATCTACACGTGAAATAATTCTCTCAGAGAGCGAATTTGACACTCTCTGACACAAAAATCTTACATATTATGGTACGTCTAGACAGGCTGTAACATAGTGTCTACATTAGAGATTTTTTTATCAAGACAAACGTCAAACTTTACGCGAATTTGTGGAAGGTGAAACAGTTGCACAAAAACAACAATATGGCGTATTCATATTGTTTTTTATATATGCAGTTTGACAACTGTAACAACCAAAATAAAAATCAACTGTTTAACTGAGGTTACCTTGTATATATTAGCACTGATTTTGACGTTTGTTTTGATATAAATTTGCCTAATGTAGACACTAGGTAAATAAGATTTAACATAATATCTCACATATTATATCAGCATTACAGCCCGTCTAGACGTAACATAATATGTAAGATTTTTGTGTCAGAGAGTGTCAAATTCGCTCTCTGAGAGAATCATTTCACGTGTAGATTTAAATATTAGTATTATAAGATGTATTATGAGACTGTTGTGATGAGATTTCTCTACACAACCATCTTATAAGATGAACTGTCAAAAAAATACACATACACGAAAGTTTGCTTGTGTGTGTGCATGTGTATTATGGAAATTATTGAAAAACAATGTTATTTTGTAAAATTGTTTCCTTTTAGTGTTTGTTTTACATGTTAAAAATCATTTTTATAAAATTCGTGTTAAAAAATTGCGAATTGCTTAAATAAAAAGGACATGTTTACTCTGTAACTGATTGAGAATAATAATATCTTATAGGATTTATTAGAATACGCGTACCCCTTATTTAAGATTTAACATAATATAAACAAAATGGTTACTCTTTTCTTCCGACATTATCTCACATATTATATCAGCGTTAATCTCAGTTGTAGACCTGGGGTATTAATCTCAGTTGTAGACATAGGGTTATGAAACTACAACAGCACATCTAGACGTAACATAATATGTAAGATTTTTGTGTCAGAGAGTGTCAAATTCGCTCTCTGAGAGAATTATTTCACGTGTAGATTCAAATATTAGTATTATAAGATATATTATGAGACTGTTGTGATGAGATTTCTCTACACAATCATCTTATAAGATGAACTGTCAAAAAAATACACATACACGAAAGTTTGCTTGTGTGTGTGCATGTGTATTTTGGAAATTATTGAAAAATAATGTTACTTTGTAAAATTGTTTCCTTTTAGTGTTTGTTTTACATGTTAAAAATCATTTTTATAAAAATTGTGTTAAAAAAGTGCGAATTGCTCAAATAAAAAGTACATGTTTACTCTGTAACTGATTGAAAATAATAATATCTTATAGGATTAATTAGAATACGTGTACTCCTTATTTAAGATTTAACATAATATAAACAAAATGTTTACTCTCCTCTGCCGGCGTTATCTCACATATTATATCAGCGTTACAGCCCGTCTAGACGTAACATAATATGTAAGATTTTTGTGTAAGAGAGTGTCAAATTCGCTCTCTGAGAGAATTATTTCACGTGTAGATTCAAATATTAGTATTATAAGATGTATTATGAGACTGTTGTGATGAGATTTCTCTACACAAACTTCTTATAAGATGAACTGTCAAAAAATACACATATACGAAAGTTTCTTTGTGTGTGTGCATGTATATTTTGTAAATTACTGAAAAACAATGTTTTTTTGTAAAATTGTTTCCTTTTTGTGTTTGTTTTACATGTTAAAAAACATTTGTATAAAAATTGTGCTAAAGAATTGCGAATTGCTTAAATAAAACGACATGTTTACTCTGTAACTGATTGAAAATAATAATATCTTATAGGATTTATTAGAATACGTGTACCCCTTACTTAAGATTTAACATAATATAAACAAAATGTTTACTCTCCTCTGCCGGCGTTATCTCACATATTCTATCAGCGTTAATCTCACAGCCCGTCTAGACGTAACATAATATGTAAGATTTTTTTGTCAGAGAGTGTCAAATTCGCTCTCTGAGAGAATTATTTCACGTGTAGATTCAAATATTAGTATTATAAGATGTATTATGAGACTGTTGTGATGAGATTTCTCTACACAACCATCTTATAAGATGAACTGTCAAAAAAATACACGAAAGTTTGCTTGTGTGTGTGCATGTTTATTTTGGAAATTATTGAAAAACAATATTATTTTGCAAAATTGTTTAGTTTTAGTGTTTGTTTTACATGTTAAAAATCATTTTTATAAAAATTGTGTTAAAAAAGTGCGAATTGCTTAAATAAAAAGGACATGTTTACTCTGTAACTGATTGAAAATAATAATATCTTATAGGATTTATTAGAATACGTGTACCCCTTATTTATGATTTAACATAATATAAACAAAATGTTTACTCTCCTCTGCCGGCGTTATCTCACATATTATATCAGCGTTAATCTCAGTTGTAGACCTGGGGTTACATAGTGTCTACATTAGAGATTTTTTATCAAGACAAACGTCAAACTTAACACGAATTAGTGGAAGGTGGTAACAGTTGCACAAAAACAACAATACGGCGTATTCATTATTAGTTTTTATATATGCAGTTTGATAACTGTAACAATCAAAATAATAATCAGATGTTTAACTAAGGTTACCTTCTATATATTCGCACTGATATTGACGTTTGTTTTGATATAAAATTTGCCTAATGTAGACACTAGGTTAATCTCAGTTGTAGACATGGGGTATAAAATATGTGATGAAAACAAAATTAAGATGAAAAACGCATAACCTATCACAAAAAACGCTATTTTAACACATTGTTTAAAATAGTTTTCAAAAGTAAACAGAGTGTTTATGTGCAAATTTATTAATAACAATTAAATTTCTATAAAAATGATTGATTTTTAATTATTTTCTTAACATTATACATATACTTAATATTTAATATTCTATTGCATTTGACACTTTATTTTGTTAAACTTATTGTTTCTTTTGTGGCGTGGTTTTATTAAAAAAAAAAAAATATAGAAAATTTAGCAAGGAATTTCACAATAAAGATAAATTTTAAAAACTTTTAATATTATGTTAGAAACATTAAGAAATGAGAAAATAATTCATAAATAAATTATAATGGCCAGTCCAGAGGGAATATTTTCTCTGCGTTTAGTAATAGCAGATTTTTATATGGAAAAACCGGTGCCGGGATTAGATCCTTGTTATTCTGAATTTCGTGGTAAAGAAATTAAAAGGGTATGTATATTTCCGTAATTTAGTGATAAAATATTTATAATACATTTTTCAAAAAAGGTACCAGTTATACGCATATTTGGTTCCAATGCACAAGGCCAAAAAACCTGCATGCATGTTCATGGTGTTTTTCCATATTTTTATATACCCTATGATCAAAAAAATTTTGAGTCATTAAATAAGGCCATTTATCAAATTGCCCTAAATTTAGATAAGGCCATTAATATTTCTCTTAGCCAGGGCAGCTCTTCAGCTCAGCACGTTTTTAAAGTACAATTGGTTAAAGGAATGTAAGTATTTCATTCCTTTAATATGCATATTTAAAACATTTAATAATTCTTTATTCTTTTAGTCCTTTTTATGGTTACCATCGTTCCGATCATCACTTCCTTAAAATATACATGTTTAATCCACGTTTTGTTAGACGTGCCGCAAATCTTTTACAGAATGGCGCTATTTTAAATAAAAACTTTCATCCACATGAATCACATGTTCCTTATATTTTACAATTTATGATAGATTATAATTTGTATGGAATGAGTTTTTTACATGTTCCCTTGGAAATTGTAAAATTTCGTCGTTCAGATACCACGGATAAGATTCCATTTAAAAATCTTCAAGAAACTCAAATTCTGGATTTTAATATTGTTAAGAAAATATCCTGCAGCTCTTTGGAAGTAGATATTGTATCAAATTTTATTTTAAATCGTTTTCAATTGATTGCTAAAACAAATACAACTCACACAAATCCTGGCATTGAATCGATTTGGAATGATGAACGTATTAGGCGACAAAAACTGGCTCAGACATTGGAGGAAGACGAAGAGGAGTTAAATGCGGTAAGTTTATCGTTTATGTTCTTTAATATAATAATTACACTACTATTCAAGCCAACAGAAAGGCAAATTCTAAGTCTGACTCTGAATAGAAACATTGAGAGCTATTAATAATCCTGATCACCAGTTTTTTTATCTTGCATTAATATTTTTAATCTCGTATAAGATTTGTAAAATTTCTTTTTAAGTTACTAAATTAATTTTTCGAAAAATCTTTATACATAATTGAATTTTCATTTTACAATTGTAATACCATTCCACTAATTTCCCTCATTTTCGTGTAAAATTTTTAGATTCCTGCTCTTGAAATACCATCTATCCAAGAAAGACCCGATGTGCAGCCCACAGAAAGTGAAATATTTTATCGTACTACTTTATTAAGTAAACTTGCTATGGAAAATTCTTTATTAGAAACAACCCAAATATCAAATCAAACTCTTAATTCAAGCAATATTTCAAATATTTCAAATAATACTATCAATACAACTGTTAATAAGCAGCGAAAACAAACATTTAATTTATCGAAAATTTTGCAAAATTCCGTATATCCTGCAGAATGTACACAAAATGATAATTTAATTAATGCCTCAGTTATACCAAATCATTTAAGTAACAATAGTATGTCTGAACAAAGTCTTTTGGTGTTGAATACAAATGAGAAAAAAGAAGAGCCGGATAAACAAAAAATAACAGAAGATGAGAGTGTATTTCTGGAAGATACCATAGTGGATGAGGAATTAGTGTTAAGTTTAACACAAAATCAAAATCAACCAGTTAAGCAACATGTGCCTATGAATGTAACATGTAAGTATATATTTTTAATTTTTATTTGTATTTTATTCTAATTTAATTATAAAGTACGCGCCGAAGATATGGAATTATTGGATATTTTACAACAATTAGAAGAAAATAATGAGGATTTAATTGATTTGGATAGTAGTTTAGCGCCTTTGTCGCAATCTGATAAAAATTGTAAGTTAATAAATAAATCTATTTGCTACTGAAAACAAATTGAACTTAATTTCCTATTATCAGTTGCTTTATCACCTCAAGAATTGGATAAAGAAACTACAGCCTCTGTTATGCACAAACCAGATTCAGATTCTGAAGGTGATCATGAAAATGATGATAATATGCATGATTTTTCAATAGCTTTAGAAAATTTAGATGATTTAATTCTAAAATGGACTCAATCCCAAAAAAAACAAATTTCCCCTAAACCTACAAATGAAATAGATGTACCTCAAGTGGATGGAGCCGATGATTTACTTAGGACTCCCACCAAAACATCAAAAACAGCTATATTAAAAACTTCACCTCGTACTCCTACTACTCCTAAAAATAGGCAGCAAACAATGAGTTCTTCCTGTCTTTCGCCAAGAACTCCTAAAACGGCTCATAAATATGCTCCTTTGCCCTTAGTTTCTATAAATCGTTCGACGGGTAAAAGTAGGTATTTTAATTTTATCAATGAATTTTAATTTTTTTTAATTTACAGCCATAATTGTCAACTCGACTGATAGTACACCTTTAAAGGCCTCTGTAGTGGATCAAAATTGTTTGTATGTTTTTCTGTTAATTTTATTAATAGTTTTTCTGTTGATATTTAAGGTTTGATTTTTATTTTCAGACCAATATTTTCTTTACGCAAGAAGTTGGCTTTATCCGATATGCGTCGTAAAAGTATATCTTTTGATACAGATGTTGATGATCATGTGGCTTCAGTGGTGGAAAATTCAAGGTAAATTAAAAATACTAATCTATATAATTAATAGCAAATACATTTCCTGTAATCCCTTTTACGCACACATTATACATCTAATTCTAATAAAAATATACCGTTAAATAGGTATTTTCCCATAGGTTTTAGAAGTTATAACCAGTAAAAGTTGCTACTAGCATATATATATATATATATATATATAGTCATAACTCAAAAAAGCGATTTTGCCGAAAACGCATACAAAGTTTTCACATTAATATTACCTTAGTAGAAAAATTAATGGTAAATTTTCTCTTCTCAAACGGTGGCCATAAAGATATAAACACGATATTTTTATAGAAGATATCTAGCCTTATCAACATCATTAACTTAAAGATATCGTTATTTCATTACAAAATCAAACTGTACAAGTTGTAATGATATAAGAACACTGAGTTAGATTTTTTTTAACTTTTAATTGAGAGAGTTGTATGAGAGGAATGATAAACAAAATAGAAAAGAGCTTAATATTTTTAAATTGAATTGTTATACCTTTCACCACAGGTGTAAAGAGTATATATAAGTTTGTCATTCCGTTTGTAATTTCTACAATATTCATCTAAGACCACAGAAGGTTTTCTGGATCCTTATTGATAGGGAAGTCGCTATAACGATGTCCGTCTGTGTGTTGAAATCACTTTTTAGGAAGTCGCAGTTATCGGATATATATGTTTCATACATCAAATTATAGGGAATATTATTTAGAATGACACTAGTAAAAATCAACGAAATCGGCCAATTAATGACCGAGATATCACCAAAAACCGAAAGGCCGACTTTTCTAAGCTCCTATATAAGCTAGCGACTTCTTTTTTGCACAGAAAATTCGGAATCAGCTTTTGGACTTTGTGCAGCTTCGGAATTCGTTTTTGTACAAATCTGTTTTAAATACTTTTCTAAAATTTGGCTTTTTTGAATTAACCATAGCGGTTCATAAACAACCAAGTTATAGGAAAAATTTGAAAAAATTATTAAAAATATATACACACAAACATATATAAAAAGCATTTCAGTGACTTTCAGTGTGTTGTTTTTTATGTAAGCAAGCAGTAGTTGTTTAATGTATATGCATACACACAATCATTTTTTATGTATGTTTATATAAATTTGGTAGTCATCAGAAGCTATCAGTTTTGTTTTTTTTTTTTTTTTTAAGGAAGCAACGCTTGTTATGATAGTTTAATTTTGTGTTTACATTTTAGTAGTTTGGAAAAAATTTAGATCATTTTTGTAAGTAAAAAATATGAAAACATACTTTATGGCGTAAGTTTTATTATTTGCGGGAAAGTGGTGAAGGGCGTAAAGTAATCAGCACAGCCGAATATAGCGCTCTAACTTACGTTTTGTTTGAGCCTTATGTAGAAAATTTAAACAATTTGTGCTTCTTTTTGGAAGAACTTTTCTCTCTTCTTTTTTTTTTGTTTCTATACCGTTCCTTTTTACTTTTAACAAATGCTCATTGTTATGTAAAATTAGTTATTTTACTTGCTTTATCAAGATAAGCTCATTATTCTTTTATTGTTCTTTTATTTTGGATATTTAAAACCGTAACTTTTATGACTTTTATCAAAAAAGTCAAAGGATAACAGTTATTTTTTCACTTTTATATTTTTTGAGCAAAATGACTGATTTTTATACAGCAGAGCAGAAATAAAAGTTGTAAAAGTTATTTCTAAGTAACGTATGCGGAATAAAATTTCATAAAAATTAAAAATTTTCAAATTTCCAAAAATTAACTAAAATTTTATAATATTTTATCAAAAGATAACTTATTATATTGTTTTTATAAGCCCAGTATTTTAAACCCTTTTGTGCATTTTGGAGCAGTTCTAAAGGATTTTTTTTATCATGAGTTTAAAAACTCGATGTGGGAATTTTTCGAATCTGTTATTTGGTTATTATATTCTAGTTTGCCTTGCAATTTTGTCGAAAGGATTCTACAATCTTTCTTCATTTAGATTGATCAAAAACTTATTAATCGATTTAAATTTAAAATTATTTGGAGACTTAATTTTTACACTTTGATTTAATTTAGAGATTTTTCCCACCTCTCAAAATCATCCTGTTGTTATATCCGGGTATTAAAGTAGTTTAATAGATATATCATTGTTGAAAAATATACCTCAATATTTCCTTTTATTAAATCCATCTCCTCTGCCTTACACATCTTAATATGTTAATCAAAAATGGAGCCAAATCAGAATTTTGAAAAGTTAAAAATTTGCCACAAGTTGATTTTGATCATTAATGTTTATACTTTCTCTACCAATGGATTTATATCTATCGAAAAAAATAGATTTCTTTGTCACTTATTGTTATCTGAGTTAAAAGATAAGACATTTTATGTGAGATAAATATGAGAATCAAAAAAAAAATTTTTTTTTTTTTTTTTGGCATGAGGTTTCTGTTAATATGTTGAAGAAACTAGAACTCCGATTTTCATGCAAATTTATTCATTTTAATAAGCAAACATGTGGCCACATAAAAAGAATGATAAAATATGTCTTATTCATAAGTACGCTATTCTTAAAAAATTAAGTTAAGTTAGATTTTAGAATTGGTCCAAAAAATTTTTATTAACATTTATGTAACTTTATGCTGTTTTATTGGTATATTATATATTCTGGCTGGGGAGCCATTTGAGTTGGAGTATTGAATATGAGTGTATTTAATTTTTATAGTTTTTATTTAATATTTAATATATCCTTATTCAGGAATAAATCTTTGTAATATATATTTATTGGCCTAAGAGGGCTTTTTATATTACTGTGAATTGAAATAAATAAATAAATAATATTTCAAAATATTTAAATTAATAGAAAGATTTTAAAATACATTTCAGTACTAGTCGAAGACGTTCAAAAAGATTAGTTAATTTGAATAAAACTCATGTTACTTGTGCCTTAACACCACGCCGAACTAATGAAAAATTGCTTAAAGTGTATAGTTTAGATAATAAGGAAGATCAAGAAATCAATGAGATTGATGGAGCTTCAAATGATATACCAACAGAAAAAGAAGCAGTTGAAGACTTATTAGACAATAATAAAAATAAAAATGATAAACATTTAAATAAGACACAAAAATCTAGAAAAAAGAAGGAACCATTGAACATTGGAATATCTCAAAAGCCAAACATTGTAAAATCACAAGATAATTTAGAAATTAAACTTAAGGAAAATAATACAAAAACAAGAATCATTGCAAGCACTACAAATTTAAAGCTATCCAGTAAAAAAGAACAAAAAGTCCCAATCACTGAAAAGCAGGACTTGAAAGTGGAATTTCCGAAAAAATTAGAAATCGATTTAGAGAAAACTACAGAAACTGCTGAACACAACAGCAATTTAAAATTAGATAATGTGGAAACTAGCAATGATACGGATGATGAAGAAATTATAGATTCCGATAATGATTTGTCAGAATTGTCTTTGAAGGAATTACGAAAAACGCCAAATTTAAAAAGACTAAGACGTAGTTTTATAGCTGTCAATTCGGCAAAACGTAGAAAAATAATAAAATCTAATGCTAGTTCTAATACTAGTCCAAAAGTAAATTCTTCAAAATTTGATTACGCAATTGAAGATAATCAATTGCAGGGAGTAGCTAAAGGAAATCATTTGAAATTGAAAAAATGTAAAGTGAAATTGAGAAAAATTAAAAATTCAAATCTGGAAGAGAACAAAAATACCCAAATTAAAGATAAATCAAGTGCAAAACATGAAATGGCAGCAATAAAATATAATTTTGAAAATATTTTCCCAGCTAATAATTTACAAATTTCCACAAATTCAGCAGAAAAAGTAGAAATTTCAAATAAATTGTTTAATATTAGTTTAAGAAAATCATCAGCATTTATGAAGGAAAGTTTTGATGCCAAAAGTCATGACATAACAAAAAATTTGGAAAATTTACAAGATGCCTTAAAATTGAATTTACAAAAAACAAAAGATACATTTTGCAATAATCCCGCCATTGAAAATTTAACAAAAACTTCATTTCTTGACATTTTAATAAAATCTCCCAACAAAGAAAGTTCTGATGAAGAAATTACTGGAACACCACCACAGCAAAATGACAATGAGCTAAAAATAAAACGCCTTACTAATAAATCAATATATCGACAAAGTCCTGTGTTATTTACTCAACATTCTAGTCCTCTATTATTAGCCAATGCTGATATAAAATTCTCTAAAACACCCTCAAGATCGAATTCATTACAATCGGAAACGTATATAACTTTATCTTCTGCGAGTAACCATTCCCTGACAATATCAGATACAAAGTTTATCATAACTCCTTTAGATTTACCACCCAGTAGGGAAGAAGTTTTAAAAGGATGTCGTAAATTTCAATTACCAGAATATGCATTTCAACAACCCTTCTATAGTAATCCCGATGATATAACCAAACATAAAGAACTGGGTTTTACTGTACTGCAGATACCAGGCAATAAACTTAATGATGTCGAAGAATTTCAAAGTATTTTGTGTTCAGATATTAAAAGTTTAACAAGTTGGAGGCGTGAACAGCTAATGAAACGGGGAGGAGTGGAAATTTTAAACAAATATCGCAATTCTCAACATATAAGAGAATATTTTGCTAATAAAAAATCTATTATAATAACACCTCAATTTAATACTCCCACAAGACAAGAAGTAAAAATATGGTTAAAAGCTAGGGAATTATTAAAAAATAAAGGTGATATTCAGCTAGAGGAATTAAAATCGAAAAATCTTGAAGAGGACAGTCCCATAAAAATTAGGCGACAAAAAGTAACTATGATGTTAAATGCCGGAGATGGCGAAGGTGATAGTGAAGATGCCGACAGTAGTTTAGATTGTTCTTCTAGAAGTATTACGCTAACACCTCTAACACCAGGCACTCCTGTTGTTAGTCATCATAACATAAAAGAAGAGGTTAAACAAAGTTTTACTCCAGCAGCGAGGCATTTAGAAAAATATCCTTTAAAACGTGATATTTCTTTAAGAAAACGTAACAATTGTAGAGTTTTAAGAAGAGTTTCATTGAATAAACATCTTAAAGAAGCTTTTGAAAAGCAAGCTCTAAAAAAAAGTTCTCAAGAGAGTGAAGTTATAAAGAGCAGTCAAGAGAGCGTAATACCGAATGCTCAGTCCAGTGATACTAGTGTGTCTAGTGAAAAAGCTTTAGCTGAATTGGAAAGATCTTCTTTTATGCGTGATGTACAGCAGCCAGATGTAACCATTGGTAGTTTTAGTGAGAATTCAACGTTAGATAATACTTTTGGCTTTAAAGTGGCTTTGGAAAATTTACAGCAAGCCAAAGCAGATGTGGAGGTAATATTTGTTATGATTAGCTTAAGAATTATTTAAAATTATATTTTTTGTTACCAGTTTAACTATCTTACCATTATCACTCTGGAGGTATTTGTTGCTACACGTGAAGATTTATTTCCCAATCCTGAGCTAGACGAAATTCGTTGTTTATTTTATGCCATCGAAAATAGCATACCCACTGATCATATTGATCAGGATAAAAAATTACCTCGCAAAGCTTGTGGCTATATAATGGTACATGATTCGCGTGACATTGTTGCCCAAGAAGGCCGTATTCATGGTATTGACAAAGATATTGCAGTTACAATAGTTCAAACAGAAGTCGAGGCTTTAGAAGCTTTATTGGGTTTGTGTTCACGCTGGGATCCTGATATATATGCAGGCTATGAAATAGAAATGTCTTCTTGGGGTTTTGTTATAGAACGTGCTAAGTATTTGTGTTTGAATATTGCTCCGATGTTGTCGCGTGTACCAACACAAAAAGTAAGAGAGTTTGTGGATGAAGATCGTGAGTCGTTTACGGATTTGGATGTAGAAGTAGGTGAAAAATAAATAAATCTCTTAATAATATTAACCTTCATTTAATTTTAATAATCTTCCACTTTCTTCATCTCATTTAGATGAAACTTTGTGGCCGCATTTTATTAGACGTCTGGCGTTTATTGCGTTCCGAAATAGCGTTGACTTCCTATACCTTTGAAAATGTCATGTATCACATAATGCACAAACGTTGTCCTTGGCATAGTTATCGTAACCTGACCGAATGGTTTTCTTCACCTTGTTCGCGGTGGATTGTTATAGAATACTACTTGGAGAGAGTACGGGGCACCTTAGCGCTCCTAGATCAGTTGGACTTAATAGGACGAACAAGTGAAATGGCAAAATTGATAGGCATACAATTCTATGAAGTTCTGTCAAGAGGATCACAATTTCGTGTAGAAAGTATGATGTTAAGGTAAGAAATATATTAAAGAAATAAATACAATAATATTTTTCTACAAAATACCATTTTCTATAGAATAGCTAAACCTAAAAATTTAGTGCCTATATCGCCCAGCGTCCAACAGCGTGCACATATGAGAGCCCCAGAATATTTAGCTTTAATTATGGAACCTCAATCACGTTTTTATGCTGATCCTTTAATAGTATTAGATTTTCAAAGTTTATATCCTAGCATGATTATAGCATATAACTACTGTTTTTCAACCTGCCTGGGAAGAGTGGAACATTTGGGACAGTAAGTATTATATAATAGGAAGGTGTTACATATCCAGAAAAACATGATTATTTTCTGAATCACTAGATCTACACCTTTTGAATTTGGTGCCTCGCATTTGCGTGTCTCTCCTGCTATGTTACGCAAACTAATAGATCGTGATCTCATCACTATTTCCCCCTGTGGAGTGGTTTTTGTCAAATCTTCCGTGCGTGAAGGTATTTTACCACGTATGTTAACGGAAATCTTAGACACCCGCCAAATGGTTAAACAATCTATGAAACTACACAAATCCAATTCTGCGCTACAACGCATTTTACATTCTCGCCAATTGGGTTTAAAACTTATGGCTAATGTTACTTACGGTTATACAGCGGCTAATTTTAGTGGTCGTATGCCTGCTGTGGAGGTGGGAGATACAGTTGTTTCTAAGGGTCGTGAAACTTTGGAGCGTGCTATTAAAATGGTGGAAGCTAATGATAAATGGAATGTTAGAGTTGTTTATGGTGATACCGATTCAATGTTTGTTTTAGTACCCGGTCGCAATCGTGATGAAGCTTTTCGTATTGGTGAGGAGATTGCAGAGGCTGTAACAAAACAAAACCCTCATCCGGTTAAGCTGAAGTTGGAGAAAGTTTATCAGCCTTGTATATTACAGGTAAAAATTGGGATTTGTAATTGTTTTATTAGAAGGTTTTTTAATTAGTGAATTTTGTATGGTTTTAGACTAAAAAACGTTATGTGGGTTATATGTACGAGACTCCGGACCAGAAGGATCCAGTTTATGAAGCAAAAGGTATTGAAACTGTTAGAAGAGATGGTTGCCCTGTTGTAGCTAAGGTAAGTAATTTTATTTTCTGTATAATTGTTCGCTAATAGTAATAGCTTTCTGTAGGTAGGTAGGTAGAGAAGGGTTGCACAGTACTCAGAAGAGTGTTTGTGCATCCACTCGGAGACCTAGAGGTCCATTGTGAGTCTCTTCGTAGATAATATAGATAATATTGTAGAAATTATAGAGAAGACCAGGAAAGGAAAATAATAGTGAAAAGCTGAGACCAAGAAAAGTATAGAAAATAATGGAAAAAACCCAGAAAGGAAAAAGTACTACCGCCCTATATCGTTCGCTCTAAGCCAACGACCGCCTCCTAGCCAGCCTATTCTCATGACGAATCCTATTAATCTATCGATATACTGTCCAAGTCGTCAACGAATCGACTGCCAAACCATTTCTGCCTACTTAGTTGTAGACATGGACAGTGACATATGATATGTTCCACCGTCTCTAGCTCCTCATTATATTCGCACATTCTGCAAAGACCGGAGGAACCTCTATCCCAATTCCCTATCATTCCCCCTATGGGACAATGACCTGTCAGAATACCTATCATAGTCTTCAGGTTTTCCCTTTTCATGCTTAAAAGTAGATTTATATCTGCTTTATCAAGTTTGGGCCATAGGACTATTGATAATCTGCAGTCCGTTTTACGTTTCTGTAAGTAACGTATAAGGAAAGAAAAATCCAACGCAGCTTAGGCAGTCAACAGTCCACTGAGGTAGTGGAAAAGGTGAATGAATGAGTTTATGCAAGTACATAGTTAAGAAGAGTATTGAATTGTCTTGTTCGAAATTAAAGGTCCATGATAAGAAAGTTATTTAATAGGGCAAACATTCAGTGATTCCTTTAACGAAATATCTAGATTCACTACTATACTATCCATCAATTCTAGTATTCCTTTTATACATTATATTTTTATTTATTTATTTATTTGTTTTTCCCTTACAACAAGATGTATATTAATTTAAAGTATTTTAATTTAAAGTAAGGGATTGAAGGAAGTTACAATATAATTATAAATATACATACCGACGGCGCGCTGACGAAGTCCTGTGTGTAATTTATGGATTTTTTTATTATCGCATCTTGTTTTTTTTTACAACACATACTATTTACTATTTCAATAACAAAAAATTAAAAATATTAAAAAAAAATTAAAAGTTTCTTATACAAAAGCAGATTTTTTAAAATTTCTTTCGCCATTCGCGAACGCCAAAAATATCGATTTTTTTCGAAGTGTAAAATTTTCAAATGTCTTAACGGAAAATACAAAAACCAATATGTTAGAATGTTATATTCGGCTTGGCCGAATCTTTTATACCCACCATTTACGACTTTCTGTGTCACCCTTCCTAATTTAAAATTTCACGTTATATGGGAGGTTGGCGGATCACCTCCATTTTTGGTTTCCGAGTTTATATCGATCTTCGAACTATCTGTACAAAACTTGGTTGTCGTGCATGCTTTTGTTTAAGAGATATAAGCGAACAAGCATTAACTGGAGTTACAATGGACACCTTGTGTTTCTAGTATTTTGCCCATAACTTTTTTGTTTATGAACCGATTTTGCCCATTTTCAATGCCAAAACAAACCCGAGCCTTAGCCTGCTTTCACAGACAGACGGTCGGACATAGCTAGATCAACTCAGAATCTTACCAGGACACAGAATATATATACTTTATGGGGTCTTAAATGATATTTTCGACATATTGCACATGGAATGACATTTTAAATATTCTTGTATTTCCAATGGTTTGTATCCTGTTCGGGAGTCTGTTCCATAATCGAATAGCATTAATAAAAAATTACCACTCTGATATTTGATTTCAGTATCGCATATATATTATTTTATACCCTCTATTAGATTTTGCAAACTGTATACGATTAAATAGATATGATGTCATTTTTATATATATATAATAGTGTCTATTCTTGAAAACGCATCGAAAAAGTGAAAATTTCCATTAAAACAAAAACAAAGTTTAAAAATTTGTTTTTGTTTACCGTACATTTATAAAATGGTATCTACCGTTTTTAAAAGAGACACGCGTTAAAGTTCTCACGTTTGTTATATTTTAAAAATATATGGTAAACAAAAACCATTTTTTAAACTTTGTTTTTGTTTTAATGGAAAATTTCACTTCTTCGACGCGTTTTCAAGAATAGACATCAATATTTTGTAGAAACATGATAATTTTTATGTTTATTATATTTGAAAAAAAAAACAGCGTATAGTTTATTTGAAAATAAACCTTTTAACTATTGATCATTTTATATTTTGATTTTGTGAATGATAATACATTTTGATTATTCGGGATTTAAACAGAGTCCATTTCCAGTTGCCCACACTAATACATTATTCAGATCATTATTTAACTTTTCCACACCTTCCTGTAATAATGTGAGAGAAGTAATTAAGTAAAGCTGGACATTGTCAGCATACATATGAACAGAACAATGGGATGTATGTTGAAGTAATGGTCCCAAGGTTTGACCCCTGCGGTACTCCCTCTGTGATGGGCAGAACAGTAGATAATGACATCTGCTAGGGAATGACCAGTGAGATAAGACTTAATTGATAATACTGCACTGCTGGAGAAAATAAACCGATGTGATTAACTGTGTAGAATGCTTTAGAATGATCTAGAAGTACCAGTATTATAACATTCTCAGTATCTATATCAAAACGGGTATCTTCAGTTACATAAGTTAGAGCAGATACACAGTTGTGTTTTGGGCGAAAACCGGATTATTTATTGGTCAGTAAGTTATGATTATCCAAGTGTTCACTTATTTGCCTATGAATATTTTTTTCAAAAAATTTTTCCAAATACGAAAGGATTGCTATGCGTCTAAACTCAAAGTTTTGTTTAGGAACTGGAATTATTTTAGTATGTTTCCAACTTGAGGGAAAAACAGATGTTACGATTTTTGTGTTAATAAGATGAGTTAAGTGTGGGAGTAGTAGTTTAAAGAAATTTTGGGTTTACATTGTCATAGTCAATAGAAATTGATTTAACAGATTTTTTTTTTTGTATGAAACATCAATTAGCTCAAAACAATAGAATTTTAACAAGTTACAATTTTCTAAGCTTTCATAATTTTTTTGACTTATATTTTTTATGATTGTTGAATGAGATGTGGGTAAGGATGTATTTTTTTATTCAAATATTTATATCAACAATAGAACTTTTCGCTTTGCATATTCCAATTTCCAATTAACAGCTTTATTAAAACGTTCGCCAATATACTGATATTTGGCTTTTATGATTTGACGATTGACTTCTCTTCGTTCAGTACGAAATTGTTACGTTTTTTGATTTGAGCTTTTATGAATGACGTAAACCACGATCTCGAAGATTGTTTTTTAATTTTAGTTACATTTTAATTTTAGTTACATTTGTTGCAGGAAGTTTAATTTATTATCTACAGACGGCGTATAAAGCATACTGTACGATAAGGAGCTTTTTCCTTACCGGCTGCAATATAAAGCAAATCAGTTTCTTTGATTTGTTATTTATATTGCGCTATTTATGTTCTTATTAAAAAAAATAATATTAAGTTTTGAATTTTTTTGTTTATTTAAATAAACTATAAGCATTGTTTTATATTATACAAAATTTGAAAAATATGATAAAATTAGTAGTTAAAAATGAAAATAATTTCCTTTTTGCTTTAATAATGGTATTTCCGTGAAGTTGGCCTTTGGCCAGACTCAGGAACTTTCTCCTATATTTATTCGCGGAGTAAACTTTTTTACAAATAACAAAATTTTGTAAGTTCAGGTATTTCAATAAAAAATTAAAATTGCATCTCAAGAATTTAATGAATATGGTCATATTAAATATCATTCAAAAGATATTTGAGCTTTTAAACAGTATTAATATAATTTAAGTAACATATATACATACATATGTATGTATTAATAAAGATATTCAGAAAAATATATATAACTAATACTATAGAGATCCATAACTCGTAAAGTAAAATCGAGTGGCTAAATTTTTTTACATTTTTTAATCACAATTAAAAGTACTACCGCATCATTATAAAAATTTTTAAAAATCAAGTGGGACGAAATAAACTCAATTGAAAAAAAATTCTCAAAAAAATCAATTGTATTGGTTTCATTTTTAATTACATTTTTTACTACTTAAAACATTCTTAAACTTTTTTATCTATGATCAAAACTATTTTACTTATATACATATGTATATAAAATAACATTTTACTTTTCACACAAAAATTTTATTTCACCAATATTTGTTAAATTGCAAACGAATTTCGAAGTAAAAGTTTAAGCTTCTTATAGTCCTTTTAAATTTAAATACAATAAAAATGCAAAATTAAGTAGATATAAATATAAAATAAAATAATGAATTTAACAATATAATAATAAATGTTATACGGTGACTTAACACATATTATTCCAGTTTATAGCGTTTTTCTTTGGGCAGTTTTTGTTCGTTTTATTCACTTTGGCGATTTTTGTGTTACAATACTATTGTTCAATACAAGAAAAATCAGAAAATTAATTTTATATTACTTAGAAAAAATATAATAAAATAATAATAAAAACTCAAAACAATTTTGATTACCTTGAAAAAATAAAAGTCATGTCATGAGTTATGTTAAAAAAAAATAAATAAAATTAAATGATTTTATTGTTTGAAAAATAAAAATTTGTTTTGATTTTTATTTTATCATACAAAAATAAAAATAAATTTTCTTTTTTAAATAAAAAACAAAAATAAAAATTAGTTTCTGAATTTTAAAATATAAATGAAAAATAAAAAAGATGAGTTTTATGTTTGCAAATGAGAAGAAAAAAGTATTTTAAGATTTTTATTTTTGTTTTTAAATAATATAAATATCATGTATTAAAATGTATAGGAAATGGGTATTGTATTAATATGTAGGTGACGTTTTTTAATCAACTTCGACCATTACACTGTTTCTGTGTTATCTTTATAAGATTTGGCATGCAATGTATTTAGATAAATCTAATGAATAATTTAAAATAAGTATTTGTGCATAAATGACACGGAAGTTGATTTAATTCTGAGTTAAAAATACCCTTTCCTTTTCGTATATTGACTTATAAACTATCATTTTAGATTTATTGTACTTAGTTCCAATAAATCTGCAAATATTCCTTGAAAATCTTTTTCTGACTAAAATGTTTCCAATTCTACTCATGTTAGGTTGGATTAAGTGGGCAGCTGTGAATATGTAAAATAGACTTGGGTCCTGTTGGTCCGTTGTGTTACCCCGCTTGATCACGTGAATCTGTTTTGAAAATAGGTTCGAATCGAACCAACCTAACGCACGAATAAAAGATCTGATCCGTCTGACATCAATTACAGAGAGATCAGATAATTTGGATATTCTCAAGAGCAGGACAGTGACAAAGAAAATATTCTACTGTTTCTTCCTCCTCCTCGATAAAGCAATTCCGCAATAGTCGTTAAAAGGGAGTCCTAGTCTCCTAGAGTGCGCACCAGCAATCCAGTGCCCGGTAATAATGGCTACAAGTGTTCGTAGATGACGCCCTGGCAATCTCAGAATGAAGTTCAACCATTTATGATCGTACTGGGGCCATATCTGTCTCAATATAGAACATGTCAATCTTTGTTGAGATATTCTCGACAAGTACAGTAGCATCATAGATCTGCAAGATGACAGTGGTATACCAATTATTTGGTCCATTAATTCACTTTGAAGAAGAGAACCAGTTCTGGCTAGTTCATTCGCAATAATATTTTCCGGGGTATTTCAGTGACCCCTTACCCAGATTAATTCTAGGTTTGAATGTATCGTCATCTCTTTTAAAGATGTCCGGCATTCATTTACCAGTTTGGATGTCGAATAGACACCCGAAAGAGATTTAATCGCAGGTCCACTATCTGTACAAATTAGATTATTTACTCAGAATACCCTACAGTACATTAGTCAATTTAACGCAGTGCAGTGATCCAACAATTTAAAGGAAATGTTCCTAACATATGCGGGAATTAAGACACCTCTCCCAACCCCTTAAGAAGATTTGGATTCATCAGTATAAACTTTTATAGTGGGATCGACTGAAATTGAAACTGAGAAGACTTTGTCCAGTTCATCAGAACGAATATCTTTTATAGTGGGATCGGCGGAAATTGAAACTGAAAAGACTTTGTCCAGAAAGGGTTTGGGAATACAATAGTCAATATTGTCAGGAATGTCATCCGAAATTCCCAAAGTGGTCGCATGACCATAGCTCCGTTCCATGCATGGTACTGAGCCTAGTCGCCGACATGATGGCAATTTATTTGGCCATTAGATCCACTGACATCCAGTTCATCAGAACGAATAATGTCCTTGATGGCGTTGTACGAAGTGCACCTGTAATTAGTAGCGCTGAGTTACGCAGAACCTTGCCGAAGATTTTTTCCATCGCCTTTCACCATACTATCGTTCCATACATAAGTATAGGCTTGATCACCATTCGAGGAGCCATTTTGTATTCCTAGGATTTAATCCCCAAGATTTCCTATGGCCTTCCTATACATATAAAGGGCAATATTTGCCTTTGACGGTCTAGCCTGGGTGTTCTGGAGCCAGGACAGTTTGGAGTCCAGTATTATACCGAGGTATTTCACACTGGCCGACACCTTTAAATCAACTCCATTTAGGCAAGGGACTGAGAAGATGGTTTTGTTCTTCCTTGAAAAGAAAACTAGTTCCGTTTTTCCAAGATTCAAGCTAAGACCACTATTTTCTCGAATTTGTAGGCGGTGCGATATTGTATCTAAATATTTTCCAGAAACAGCCACCGCAATAAGGTTTTGAACCACAGAGAGTCAAATTAACTAAGCATTATGTTAACGGCAATATTCCAAAGAAGTGGAGATAAAACTCTCCCTAGAGAAGTGCCTCTATTTACTATTCTATATATGGTAGCTGCACCCATAGTAGAGATTATAACCCTGTGAGTTAGAAGTCTCCATATGATGCCAATAATCGACTGATGTATGTTCAGTGTTTCCATAGCCATTTTAAAGCTTCCGGGGTCACATTATTAAAGGCTCCTTCTATATTAAGAAAGGCCACTAATGCATATTCCCTGCACTCGAGAGCATTTTCTATATACTCTACAAGCGAATGCAATGCAGACTCAACTGATTTGCCTTTCATGTAGGCATGTTGAGACGCTGACAATAGGTTAGGATTGATTGTTTTGCGAAGGTGCACCACTTTACTTGTGGCAGTAAAAACATCAATACAGTTTTTTCTGAGAACATTGTCAAATAGATCATTTATGCGTTTCGCAATACTAATTTGAAGTCGGTCGGAAAGTCACCACTTTTCAATCCAAAGTTCAAACCTTTTACTCATAGTTAACAAATAAGTGATCCACACAGATTAATTAACACATACACCTGATAAATAACTCATAAACAATGTATATTTATCAATGTAGATAAATGCAAGACTTTTATTTTGTGCCACAAAAAATTAAAAATCTTATGATTTTTATTTCATGTTTAAAAAAATAAAAATCATAGACTGATTTTTATTTTTTGTGAGAGAAAATAAAAATCGGAACTTCAGTTTTATTTAAAAAATTATCAATAATAAAAATGTAAAATAATTTTTATTTCTGAGAAATAAAATAAAAATCAAAAATAAAAGTTTATTACACAATAGCTTAAATAGCGTTATAACAAAAGCAATGGTGTTGTACTCAGGATATTTTTAACTAATTTTCTTCATATTGAGTTTTTTGATACAAAATTACACAAATAATAATTATTTTTGGGCTCTAAAAATAACTGTTATTTTTGGTCAAAAAATATAAAGGTGAAAAAAAATAACTGCTATCCTTTGGCTTATTATAAAAGTTTAATTCTATGATTAATTTTCCTAATTTTAAATATCCAAAATAAAAGAACAATAAAGTGAGCTTATCTTGGTAACGCAAGTAAAATAATTAATTTTACATAAAAATTTGCATTTGCTAAAAATAAAAAGAAACGGTATAAAAACAATAACAAAATACTTTTCAAAAAGCAACTCAAATTGTTTACTTTTTCTATTTTGTTTCTCATAATGTATGAGACTCAATCAAAAAATAAAGCAATTTAAAGCAGAAAACTCTTCTATTTCATCACTCCTGTCTTACAAATATCTCAATTAAAATTGGAAAAAACTCTAACTTAATATTGTTATATTATTATAACTTGCCTAGTTTATTTTTGTAAAGAAATAAATGACACTGCTTTAAATTGAGAGAGTTGTCTGCTAGACATGAGAAATAAAATAGATAAGAGTTCAATAAATTGAGACGCTCTTTTGTTTAAAGCTTAAAGAAATGTATGTAAGTTTTGTTTATGTATTAGTAGCAACTATTATCGCTTATAACTTTTAAACGGCTAATATAACATCTAAATTGAATGGAAAAAAATTATATTCTGCACATATATGAGAAAATACCTTTCTAATGTTATATTTTTTTTTATTAAAATCGGATGTATACTGTGAGCGTAAAAGTGATTACAGAAAATGTGTTTGCCTATCAATTATATAGATGATAGATAGATATAAGATAAATAGATAGATAGTGTTTTTAGATGAATTTTGTAAAATGATATATTTTTTTCCTGCTCTGGCCCTTTATTTTTTAAGCGGCTTGTATGTACATTTTCTTTTTTTTTTTAGATGTTAGAAAAAGTATTGCGTATTCTTTTTGAAACGGCCGATGTCAGCCAAGTAAAACATTATGTCTGTCGACAATTTACTAAATTATTATCTGGAAGGGCAAATCTACAAGACTTAATATTTGCTAAAGAATTTAGAGGACTTAATGGTTACCGACGAAAGGCATGTGTGCCGGCTTTAGAGTTAACTAGGTAAGTTGACCTCTATATGGTTTCAACAGTATTTCATCAAAAAAAAAAAAAAAAAAAAAAAAAAAAAAAAAAATGCTGTTTTTTTTTAGAAAATGGATACAAACGGATCCACGTCGTATACCTCGTCGTGGTGAACGTGTACCATTTATCATAGTAAATGGTCCTCCTGGAGTGCCTTTAATACGTCTGGTGCGTCATCCGCATGAAGTTTTGGCCGATGAAGGTTTAAAAATTAATGCCATCTATTATATAACAAAAGCCATAATACCACCTTTAAATCGTTGTCTTTTACTAATTGGGGCCGATGTCAATGAGTGGTATGTTAATTTCCTAAATAAATTAACTTTTCCTGTAAATAATTCTTTTTCTTCTTCAAGGTTTGCCAATTTACCGCGCAAGATACTTCTTACACCCGCTCTGTCTGCAGCCAATGAATTTATCTCCCATACCACCACTGCAAAATTAAAGAAAAGCACCATTTCACAATTTTTCTCTACCACAAATTGTATTGTTGACTGTGGCCGACAAACAAAAGAGGGTATTTGTCTACAATGTACTCATAATACAACACGTTCTATGATTATTTTACAATCGAAAATTTCTAAAATAGAACGTTCATATCTTACAACGCAACATATATGTCAGGCATGTTGTGGTCGTGTTGGTGATCTAAAATGTGGTTCCTTGGATTGTCCCGTATTGTATGTTCTGGATGTAAAGCGTCGTGATTTGCAGCAGATAATACATTTTAGAAATTTAGTAGAGGAAAGGTTTTAGTTAAAATTTTGTATTTATAAATTAGTGTATTTATTAGTAAAAAGTTTGCTGAATAATTTAAGGATCTTTTTATAGTGAATTTATTTTATAGAAGTAATTAATGTTAGCCCTTAATCGCATGAGGTTACCCCTCCGTAGGGTACCCTAAGGTAAAAATATTCGTTGGACACGAATTTCGCATCAATTTTTCTTAGAAATTCACAAAATTTTCTAAAAATCCGTAAAATAACGTTTTCTAATGTCTATCACATATGGTACAATATGCATTCTATACACATTTCAAATGAAATATTATTTATTTGAATTATTTTCTTTATTTATTAGATTTTATTGGAAAGATAGATAGATGATAGATAGATACATAGATAGATACCAAATGTACCACATCTCCACCCAGAGACCGATCTCGGTCCATTGCGTGTCCCTTCATTTGAAAAAACTATAGAATATAGAATAGAGAAAATAGGAATAAGAAGGGGAAAAAGGCAAGAATAAAAAGAATCGTAGAAGAGGATTAGCAATTGCAGTGTAGCCAACATATAAACACATAGTGTACCACACAAGTCTGCATGTATGAACAATGCATAAAACAAATATTAATTGAATATATTTCAAATTACAACTCACATTGTTCTATACGTAATGTGGACAGTTCCTTTGAACGCCTACAATTAAGTTGATCCCCATACAGCTGTATAAATATAGAACTGGGCTATAGGGAAAACTTTATCTTATAATACTACACGACAATTATAACTTTATAACATTATTCAACCTAATAATAACACTACATGGCGATCCCGCCTATAACACTACATGCCGATCCTGCCAATAACACTACACAATGTTTATAATCCCCGTAGTTGTGTACCCCTGACTCTCCCTTAGACAGTCTATTCCCATGACGAAGCCTATGACGTCTACAAGTTTGACTGCCAAGCCATTTCATCCTACGATGCTGCAATCATGGGTAGTGGCACATAATGTGCTCAATAGACTCGGTCTCGTCGACGTCCCCACACATTCTACAAAAGTCGGAATTGCTAGCGTCCCATCTAGACCTCATCTTCCCTATCAAACAGTAACCCGTTATGGTCCCTACTATGATCCTTAAACTCCTCCTACTCAAGCCCAGAAGAATGCCTGTCGAGTGCCATTCATACCGCCCTCGACACCTTACAGTCCACTCTACTCTCCCAAGCTGAATTGGTTCTGACCAAGATCCAATCATTGATCTTCTCAAAGAAGAAACTCAGCGGGGGTTTCACAGTGGTTTCCTTCTCCGAGACATCCTTTGCTGAGCCTTGCCTTGCCAGTTCATTACCAGATACATTACAGTGGCGAGGTACCCAGCAGAGTCTCACAATGTAGTGTTCCATCAGCTCTCTCAGTGACTTCTTACTGTCAGCAACTAGCCTGGATTTCACCGGATGTGGCCCCAAGGCCTTCAGAGCCGCCTGAATGTCCATATAGCGAGTAACTTCAGTACCCCTCACAACGTTCCGCCTGATTAATTTTGCGGACTTCATGATGCCGAGAATCTCAGCCTGAAAAACGCTGCATTCATCAGGGAGTCTGCAAGAGCCCTTTAGATCCGTGCCCATAATATAGATTCCCGCACCAGTACCTATGTCCATCTTTGATCCGTCTGTGAATACTGCACAACCTTCGTACAGTCTCTCAGTGCCGGACCAGACCTCCCTATCAGGTATCATCACTACAGGATTTACCCCAAAGTCCCATTCAGCGGCCATGTAATCTGATGCCCTCGTGGAGTTCATATTAACCTCACCATAACTGATCTCGTATATGACCCGGGAGTGACCTGCTCTTGATGAACCTAATAGTCTTAATTCCTTAATTCTCAGCAGACTCCTTGCAGACTCTACCAGAGCCGCTTGTGGTGTATTTCTCATTGCACCAGTAATGCCAATTGAAGCACACCTCTGTGTCTTCGACAAAAGGTTCCTATTACTCTTTCGTTCCGGTGCCTGCCACCAAACAGAACAACCATAAATAAGAATTGGTCTCACCACCGAGGCGTAGAGCCAATTTACGACCTTTGGTTTGAGTCCCCAATTTTTTCCTATGGAGTTTCTACAGGCGTAGTAGGCATAAAGGCCACGTTTGAGTCTCTCTTGAACATTCCTCTACCAGGTCAGCTTACTATCGAGGAATACCCCAAGATATTTCGCTGAGTCGGAGAGTTTCAGTTCTGTTCCACATAGTACCGGTATTCTGAAATTCTCTACTTTGTACCTTCTAGTAAACAGAACCAACTCTGTCTTTTCTGGATTCACTCCCAGCCCTTTATCAGCGGCCCAAGAGGACAACACACCCAGCGCGGACTGCATGATCTCACCGATTGTGGGAAGAAATTTTCCTTTTACCAGTATGACCACATCATCAGCATATGCCACGATCTTCCGTCCCTTGCTGTCAAATTGACGCAGAATCACGTCGACAGCCAATAGCTTAACAGGGGTGAGAGCACTCTCCTTGCGGTGTCCCCCTAGTCACCAGTTTCCTTAAACATACTCCACCCAAGCTCGAGTTGATAATCCTGTTGCTCAGCATGAGAATTATCCATTCGATCAAGAAGTCATGTACTTTAAGACCCACCAGCGCCTGCTTAATAGCGTCAATCTTGATATTATTGAACGCTCCCTCAATATCCAAGAACGCGGCCATGGTAAATTCCCTGTACCGATGTCCTTGTTCTATATAGCCCACCACATCATTTAACGCATTCTCAACAGATTTACCCTTCAGGTAAGCATGTTGAGCACTACTCATGCTGTTGGTGCCAATAGATTATCTTAGATATAGATCTATCAGTCTCTCTAATGTCTTCAAAAGAAAACACGATAGGTTGATAGGTCTATAATTCTTGAGTTTCGAGTGACATGTCCTACCACCTCGAATGAATTTACCGCCCATGTTACTTTCTCAACCATAATCAGGTCTCTCACTACCGTTTCAACTATCCCGATGGCGGACTCTGAAAAAGTGCTCTTCCTCACCTGATCCTTCCATCAATGGATCCTTACAACCTGGAAATGGGTTTCCAAAAGCACATTAAGTGACTCAGAGCTAGACTCCGTCCATGAACCATCTGACCTCTGGATTCTTCGACAGTATCTTCCTGAATCTGGATAGTTCATGGTCAATGGTCTCGCTGAACGTAATCTACGAGACCCTATAGCTCGTCTAATGTCCTTTTTGTACTTATTAAAACTCACTCTATAGGTGCCCCAATCTTCGTCCTTATCAGTTCTATGGGTTGTTATATAGCCTGCCAACTGTGGACCGTTGAACTCTCAACTCCTTTGACCGCCAGACCGGCTGTTTCCTCTTACCCGGATAACTCACCGGGCAGGTGAGCTCATAGCTTCTGATAATAGACCCCGTTATTTTCTCCACCAGTTCGTCAAGATTGTCCCTCGACATAAACTCCCTCGGAGTTCCAGTCAGTCTTGACCCCAAATCACGTCCGAAAGCGTCCCAATTCGTCCTTTTAGGATTCCTAAAAGGTTTCCTCTCTGAACTCAAAAAGTTCAGATTAAAGGTTATCCTGCCATGGTCAGAAAAAGAATACTCCATAGCCTCAACTAGGTCTCTAGAGTTAGTCAATGTGATATCTATTACCGAATTCCTATCCTTCGTCCTGAACGTAGGGGTATTTCCCTTATTGCAGATTAAAAGGTCATTCGTAATAATGAAATCAAAGATTGACTCACCTCTCTTAATAGTATCCCTGCTACCCCATTGACTGTGTTGTGCATTGGCATCGCAATCGAGCAACAGACATACTCATTCCGTCTTGCATACTTGGCTAAGGTCCACACCCTGTCATCCGGTGGTTCCGTCACCTCATAGGGCATGTATACCGAGGCCAAGGTCAGTTTACTACCTCCTAAAGCATCTCCTTGAATGACCGTTAGGTCTCCATAACTGAAAGAATTAAGAAGAATTAACTGAAGTTTATTCCTCACTAGAATAAAAGGTAAGGAACCTTATCCTCAGTGGACGGCACGAACAATCCTTTAGCCCTAAGACCACAGACCTGGTTGTTATTTAGCCAAGGCTCTTGGATTAGGGCCACGTCCACATTGGTCGGAAATCTTTTCCTTGGTTCTCTTTACAAGTCAATGAAGAGACAAGCTACCATTGACTTGTATTGACTTATTCTGTCCTTCCAATATTCCCATTATGACTTCCACCGGCTTAATGTGTGGTGGAATCCACACCGTGACTATTGGTCTCAACGGCAATTCCGACGCTGGTATAACCTCCAGTTACGCATCCGGGCAAAGACTACCACACCTGCTTTCAGGAACTCAAAGGTTCCTCTATTATGGCAACCAACAGTTTTGACACCCTTTGTCCAATCTGCACCCATGAAGACTATTTCACCCGGCCTGTGCCTTGCCTGGAAGATTTCGTACATAAGCCTATCAATAGCAGAGATAACTGTTATCTCATGCTCTTCATCGGACCCAAGAGTCCGGACCTCCAGCCTCTCCGTCGCACTGGATCCGACAACATCCTTCGCCGAGTCCAGCAGATCATCCTCCTCCGTCAGTTGGGTCAGTAATTGTTCGTGTTGCATGAGAATGTCCTTGTGTAGTCTCAACAAGTTCATGTCGTCGTTCTCATCCTCATGCTCCCCCTCTTTCAAAACGTCGTCCTTTTCGCTCCCTAACTCGATTCAACCCTATGTCAGTGTCCGTATCTTCCTCTTCCCTAGCTAGATCCCTTCCGACCACTTTCTCTTCGTCCTTTTTTCCCCTTAATCTATTTGTTTCCATAAAATTTCTATTCTCAATTTTAATCCCACGAGTAGGCACGTAAAATATAGGCTGTCTCGCGCAGTGACGGCGTACACGGACTATTCTGACCCTTGCCATCAGCATCAGAGGGGAGCTGTTCTCTATTAGTTTCTTTTCGCACGAACTAATCATTCAGATCCTAGGCACTGCTACCTACCACCTTGATCTTAAAAGTGCGTGATATCTGTTTATTTGGTCCGCGGGAAACGTATGGCGTCAAGACCGTACCCAGTGCCAGAGAATGCATTCATTTTGGCAGAATCACCAATTAGAATACATCATTTGCGCCGCATCCAGTCCATCAAACCTATCCGTTTTCAGGACCGGGTGTGATACAAAGGATGCATTAGTGCCGGCAAAGGGAGAGGGCTCCAGCACCGTACATGAATACATCCAGCGTCTCTCACCCAGTCCCCCCTATCCGCCACCAGGGGACGCGCCCGGTAGGAGTAAACAAGTAAAGACTACGCACGAATATTGAAAAATCTTTAAAACTAAGTGGATACGGATGAAAATTATATTAAAATAAAAATGTATGTGATTCCTTATTTATATAGTGTGTTAATTGACAAAACAACTCCGTTATTTGTTCATATTAAGGCGAAGTAAACACTTTGTTCGCTTCTCATGACTAATACCAAGGCCATGGGAATTAATGAGAAAAAATACGGATGACCAAATACTATCAGCAACGAGCAACTTTGGGCTCTGACTGGAAAAACACCAGTTGAATTCGAAAATAGCGATGAATCGAGCATGCTTTGCGTAGATCACAGTTCAACATCACCAGGAGGGACCGCCCAAGACATAGATGGTGTCGATAGTTGAATATAGAAGCAGTAAATGCCAACAAATCTTATATTTTAGAGATGAAAATTGGTTCCATTTATATAAAACAAAATTTTAAATAAAAATTTTAAAATAAAACAAAATTTCATTTAAATATTTTATTACTTAATAATATACATTTTATTTCAAAAGCATTTGAAAAAATAATTCACTTAAGAATATTCATTTTATTTCAAAAGCATTTGACGCCAAATATCTGTTTTTATATGATGTCTAAAATATTACATCTGAATGTTTGAATTTACGTGAGCTGGACCATTTTCAAAACACCTCTAAAAATACGTATTTCTTTCAATATCATTATCAACATTTTTGTTAAAGAATAATAAGGCCTGAAATATTTATTTAAATAACTGTTATGTCTCTTTTCAGTCGTGGAATATTAAGATATTACTAACGTTTTTTGTCATATTCAATCATCAACCATGTACAACAATCATTAAAAGGAAACTATTTTACAAAAATATGTATAATCTTTTGACAGTTCATCTTATAAGATAGTTGTGTAGAGAAATCTCAATAGTCTCATAATACTTCTTATAATACTAATATTTTAATCTACACGTGAAATAATTTTCTCAGAGAGCGAATTTCTCTGACAGAAAAATCTTACATATTCTGTTACGTAGTGTCTATATTAGAAAAATTTTTATCAAGACAAACGTAAAAATCAGTGCGAATCCATACAAGGTAACCTCAGTTAAACCGATTTTTTTATTTTTTGTTTGTTACAACTCATTGTTATTGTTGTTTTTGTGCAACTGTTGCCACATTCAATAAATTCGCGTTAATTGTGACGTTTGTCTTAATAAACGTGAAAGAAAGATATAGTCGGACATTTGTATGGGGGCTAGGTGAAATAATGGACCGATCGACTGATCACAACCAATTTCAATAGGCTTCGTCCATGTATCATAAAAGTCCCACGTGTCAAATAATGGACCGATCGACTGATCACAACCAATTTCAATAGGCTTCGTCCATGTATCATAAAAGTCCCACGTGTCAAACTTCATTGAATTATCTTCAAAATTGCGACCCGTACTTTGTACACAAGGTTTACATGGACAGCCAGATGGACGGATCGATTCTTCGATTCAGTTGGGATACTTTAAGGTGTTTGTTGGATAACTTTTTTCTATACGTTACAAACATCAGCACAAACGCATAATACCCCTACCACCTATGGTGGTGTAGGGTATACAAATTGTCTTATATAGGCACTATGTTACATGTAGATGTGCTGTTAAAAAATGAAGCGCTGTTATAGCGTATGGTCATGATGGTTTGATGACAGTTTGGTAGTAACGCTTTTATATACCGAAAACGGAAAAACGATATTACACGCAAAGGTATAATTTAGTCCGTAAAAACTATAGTATTTGATTAGAAAACGATTATCATATGAGATAATTTTTATTTTTATTTTTTTTTGATATCGTTTCGAAATCGTTATAATATAGTTTGGGTTATTAAGTATGATTGTTTGTTTCGATGGAATTATTTTAAATAAAATTGATTTTTATTATTTTTGGATACAATACAAATTGAATTTCCATCAAATTCATCGGATGCTGAAAGACAAAGAAATTTAAAAAAGTCGTAGACGTAAATAATTAAATATTTTATAAAATTTCTTTTTTAAGTATAAGTTCACACAGAAATTTTTCTTTCTGAAATTTTTCTTTTTTCTTTGAACTTGCATTTACTATTATTTAATATTATTTTTTCGTTATGACTAAATTTAGCTGATTTCAAAATAACATATCTTTTTAACTAAAAGAGATGCAATAATAACAATAACAGTTTTAGAAATTTCAGCATGTTTTACATTAAGATCATTAATAAATTTGAAATTAATCAATCAAACACTTATTTTAATGTTTTTACTTATTTTTGATCATTCACACTTCAAAAAAGTATATAGTGCGCTACAGAAAAGGATAGATCTTCTGGGGGCTCCAAATTATTTTTGCACATTTTACATTCATTTTTCATTTCTATATTTTAACTGTACATACTTTACAAATTAAAAAATTTTAAGTTTATTTATTTATCTCCTTAATATGATGGAAATCGATCGTTTTCAAATCGAACAGTTTGAAATTTGTAATGAATTTCGATCGATTTTAAGAATAATTTTTGGAACAATGATTTATTTTTCCTTTACATCACTTTGAAAACCGAGGAAATAATTTTCGTGGAACACTTAAAATTTTATAATAAAATCTGATAAAACATGAGTTTACTGTAATTTTCTTCAATAAAGAAAATGAAAAATAAATACATCACACATATTTTCGATTTCAATTTGTTTCGTTTTCGAAATTGATTTCCATCACATATCTGTTAAAGTATTTTTCTTTTTTAAAATAAACTTTTAAAGCACTATTCAAACCATCATGAAAACGTTGTAAAAAAAACATCATAAGACCGTCTAACAGGGTTATCATTTGCGGCGTTTTCATAGAGCTATAACAACCATCATGAGAGCGTTATGAAAGCGCTATAACTACCAACATCATAACATAATAAACAACTATCATAAGAAAGTCGAACAGAATTATCATTTGCGCGTTCTGATCATTCAGAGCGCTTTTTTTTTTTTTTTTTTTTTTTTTATTAAAAATTAAATTTCTTTTTATAAGCAGAGGAAAATAGGACAAAAATCTGTGTTCACTGATATTTCTCATCAAAACTTGATTTTTTAGTGATAAACTTACAAATTGCACTTTATAAGTAAACAAGAGGCGCTAGAGCAAAAAAGACGAAAATCTGTGTTCACTAATATTTCTTTTTTCAAATAAGTTACCAGCATAATTCAATTTAATAATTAAATTTAGTTCAATTTAATCAATAAATATTCAACGAAATAAACAAATATTTTTTTTTTTTTAATTTTGTATTTATTTGACAAAAATGAAAGAAAATCATATGCATACATGTATGTGTGGTAAATTAATAAGAAAAAATTGTTCTCTTGCCCTATAATAATAACATGCTACATAATATAGGGAATAATTTCAATACATAAGAGTTCCATTTTTTTTGTAATATAACTTCGTAATTGTGTATAGAAAAAAAAAATAAAAAAAATAGTTTAATAAAGTTAATACAAATACAATTATTTGTGGTGGTATTTAAACACAAACTAAATTCTAAATACATTTTATATAATTTTAGGAATAGAGGCAGTATCTTAACATTTTACAGCATACAATTTAAAATGAATTATTAATTCAATACAAAATTTTTTTATAATCAATTAAAAAAAAAAATAATAATAAAAGCAAACAAAATTAAAAAATTAACAAAAATGTACAGCCTTTAGATTAATAAAATTTGAAATTTATTACAGTTTTATTAAAAACAAAAATTTGTTTATTAAATGCTTGATAAATTTAAATTTTTTTTTTTTTTGTTTTCTAAGGCTTTTAACAAATTACAATTATTTTCCAAATCTTTAACATAATAATTTAAAATACATATGTCTTTTTTTGTGTGTTTTTCGTTTTTATAAAATCACAAAACATTTGCATAACAGGAAATTTATAGAATTTTGATTAAAAGAAAATAATATATATATATATATATATATATATATATATATATATATATAATTTTTTTCAACTTAAGGCCAATTTATGGATGATAATAATATAATTTTCAAAGAAATGTGTTTTTTAAGGCAATAATTAATATTCGAAATTATGTTGGTTGTAATTGTTACAAATCTCGAATAACTATTTTTAAAAATACATATATCCTACTACTAGTAATGTAACAATTAAAAATTGCATTTAATTAATACATTTATCATCTGAAATAATTAAATGTTTCCTTTTTTATCATTGTGTGTTTTTTTTTAGCGATTGTGATAGTTATTGTAATGAATTATATAATGGTGGGTATGATTTATTTTATATTTTATAATAAGATGGTATGATATTTTTTACATATCCATTTCAAACATCATGGAATTTTTATGATTATCCACATCTGATGAAGATTCTGATTCTAATCTGGCTCTTGTTTTATGCGATTTTTTGTCCATTGATTTATTTTGTTTATGAGAAGAGAAGTTATTAGCATTTTTACAATTGTTTGCTACATTTTGTTGGTTATTTTTTGATTTGAAATATTGAGCACTCTGTGATGTAGTTGGTAAAGGTGCAATGGGCTGAAAATATATATAAAAAAATAGAAAAATAGAATATTTATATATGTACATTACGGTGGCCCCAAAATAAAAAGTATCGATTTTCCTAGCTCAAATGAAAATTTACTTCATTCTAAGACGCCGTTTCTAAAAATTTTCAATATGAAAATTTGGTATCTTAAGAAAGACCTCTAAGACGCATTTAATGACATAAAAAAGTTTTGGACCAGGTCCAAATTATTACGAAATTTTGAAATTTTTCTCAAAAAAGTTGGATATTTGAATTTTTTATACATAAATATTAAAAAATAAAAAATAAGACCAAAACAGTACAACATAATTATTATATTTAATATTTATGTGCCAAAAATTGGAATATCCAAATTTTTTGAGAAAAATTGCAAAATTTCGGATTCATTTGGACCTGGTCCAAAACTTTTGTTATGTCATTAAATGAGCGTCTTAAAGGCCTTTCTTACAATAAGAAATTTTCATATTAATCCTTTGGCAGAAATATGAAAAAAAAATCTTAAAAAAACCCAAAAAAGCAGCTTTTTTAATTTTGATATAGTTCGCGAAAGGAAAATTTTTGATAAGCGGTATCTTCCTAGCAAACCAAAGGTTTGATTTAAAATTTGAGAATGATTTGAAATCAATTTTTTCTCACTGTGAACGTTTAAGAACGATTTGATAATGTTTTGAGAATAATAGCAATTTCAATAAAAAGGGGATTTTTTTCTCCAAATTTGATGCAGATTTGAATTAACCTTTGATGTCGAAAGAAAAACACATAATTTTTCAAAGTTTGAAACATGATAACTCTGTGTTTGATGGGTTACCTCAAATATATTGCACTAAATTTAAGTGAGTAAAAAGTAATTCAAAACAACTTTTTCAAAATCTTTACACATTCCTTATTTCATCCCTAAACTACTAATTTGTTCTTAATTCAACCGACAAAAGTATGACACTAAAAACTATTTATAGCATTAATAAATATTTTATGTACCTAACCTGCATCAATTAAATGCTGTAATCGTTTAAATAATAACAAAAATATAAGCAAAAATTCACAAATAAGACAAAAAAAAAAACATAAATAAACAAAAAAAAATAATAATAATAAGAATAATAATAATATTCGTTGAAAAATAAAACCTAATATCTCATAAATACAAAAAAAAAAAAAAAAAAAAACGCCGTTTGTTTATTTATTTATTTTCATAGTTGGCTGGTTGCCTTAGTAAAAAGTATTATTTGGCATAAGGCCATTATTTCCTTCTTTTGTTTATTTGTATTTTATTTCTGTATCTTAGCTATACAATAATCATTTTCATCATAAAATAACAAGAAAATAAACAAAATAATAAAATTGCACTTATAAAAAAAATGCGTAAAACAAGAGAATGTTTACCTAGCAATTTATATATATCAATTTAATTGAAATTAAAGAAAAAATGAAGATAAATTATAAAATTTGTTAATTTATTTAAATAAGAATTTATATTAAATTAAATAATTTACCTTATTGTCTTCATAATCAGCTGAATCTCCTTCACTGAGGCGTCGATGAAGAGCTCGTTGTTTGCGATCACGTCGCTTTTGATTCTTTTTACGTTGTCCCAAAATGCTGGAGTCTAATCTGTAAAGATTTAAAAGTAATTTTTCATTGTTTAAATTAATTTAATAGAAAATTGACAATTTAAAAAAAATATTAAATTTTGTTGTAGTTCAGGCCATATGATACGCTACACCACCATTGAATATGAACGTTAAAGTGGTGATTCAATATTGTAATTTATAAACATCTACATATATGGGATATTTACTAACATCTACATATATGGGATATTATGGTTACAAATTTCTTTGTGTTCAATTTTATGGAAATATGGATATATATAAATGTTTGTATTGGAGTTAAATGAAATAATGTACTGATATCGATCAGTTTTAGAAGAGCAATTAAAAGCATATTCCATCGTATTATATCGTATCGTACATCGTATTTAATATTGCATGCTGTTTTTAGGAGTTAAAAATTTCAACCAAGAAGTACTCATGCTAAAAACTTTTTTGTTTTTTATTTTTATCTTTTTTTTTTAATTTTAGAAAATTATTACATATTCATAAATGTTACTTCTTGTGTAAAGGGCCTTTTTTAAGAATCAGTACTTTTTTGGAAAATTGATGTTTGAAAATGTGTACTTTATGAAAATTATTATTTGTTTTGAATATTATTTCTCATTTGAAAAATACTGCCTTTTTGAAAATTTGTTCACTTGAAAAGTAGGTCAAGCCCAATAAGATCCATGCACATTGGGGTAAAAGGGGTGGAAAATGGCGCTTAATTCAGAGAAAGGAGATATAAATATTTTAATGTTTAATGTTTACATTTTGTTTTTATATTGATCAATAAGTAAAAAATTAATTTTTGGAAATTTAAGAATTTTTAGGAGAATTCCGTCTGTTTATTAATTTTTTTAAATTCAAAATCGTTTATTTAAACTCTATAAAGATATTGACTTCAAATTTCCTTTATTCGACAAATATTTATGTTCTTTAACTAATTATAAAAAATATAATAAAATCGGTGGAAAATTGACCAAGATCTTGCAAATTTGATATAGTTGAAATTTCAAATGCTTATAACTCGAAAAAATATGTGATAAATAGTACATGCAAGCATGATTTTCAAAGGTCCTATCAATCTTTGAAATTGGGTAAGGAACAAAAATTTGGCTAGTGGTTAAAAATTTTCTATATCAGAGACAACCTACTTTGAGCCCCCATAGCTTTGCTCCTGAGATGTATGTAGAGTACTCCTTCCAAAATTAAAATTTTACAGTCCTCTGCTACGCCTATGTGAAATTTTATGTAAATTAGAAGTTACAGTGTAATGTTTAATAAAGCAATGAAAACTAAAAAATCTGCATTTAAGGTGTTTTTTGTTGAGAGCTCAAGTTTTTTCACAAAAAAATTTTCCATTTATTATTTATTTCAAAAATTATTTTTATGATTCAAGTGACGAGGAAATAACCGAAGATTCTGAAATGTTTTTTAATTGAACTCAATCAATAAATAATATCAAAAATTAAAAAAAAATAGATTTAGCAATATTGAAGATTATAGATTTATTTAGAAAAATCTAAAAAGAACAGAAAAGCAAGATTTGCTGTTAATGCTATGTATTGCCAGCATCAGTAGTAATTTGACTGTAATTTGAATATGGTCTCTCAATTTTTGGATATTTTTTTGTTCTATGTTAATGAATTGTTATTTTTAGGTTTGTTTTATGTTAATAAAATCAAAAATTAATTAAAAAATACTAGTTTTTGCATTTTTTAAATCTTATAACATTTAATTATTTGAATAATACTCTTGTTTCATTGAAAAAAAAAAAAAAAATATAAATGAAATTTTATTCGATCAACTTTAACGTCGAATAAATGACAACTCTACTATTGATACATAATTTTGTCTATTTATATATGATACCCATTTTTATTACGAAAAGTTAATTTTCAAAATTCAATTCGTTGCCACTTTTTACGCTTCTTACACCAACGTGAAATGGCAGTTTAGTGTAACAACCAATTGAGTAAGTTATCTGGTAGCTTTTACTTTCGGACCGTTTTTAATGATGATCAATAGCATAATTACGAAGAGTAGTCCCATTGTTTCGATGTATCACATATACAGTAACATACAATCTGTGTTGCCAAACGTTGGGAAAATTTATTTTTTGTATTTTTTTTTCGTAAATTTTAAGTGTAGGGAAAAAGGGACAGATTTATTATTTTATGCCGATTATAGTGATTTTTTTTTAATTCATCTTGTTTTTTAACAAGATGAGAAGAAAATTTTGAATCCTATATTAAACCATTGCTTACAAATAACTTGATTAGTGCTAATCGGACTACCATTTCCCCATCTATTGAATACTCTTTTGGGCAATATCAATTTTTATGAACTATTGTTCCTGGATTCCAAGTGTTCTTCAGTCAGCATTGGAATTTGTATAAATCTGCTGCCATGAAGTATTTGCTAATCTTCCCCGAACAATTCTTGTAGAAACTAGATAACATATTTCCTTCCGGATTCCTTCTGTGAACTTAAATGAGTCTTTGTTGGACGAAATAACGTTTAAATTTTCCTAATATTCACTGATATTTCAAAGTTGTAAGAAGGAGATTATATATATTTGGGACTACCAATTTCACGCTGAGATCGAAGAGACACCCTTGTTTTTTAATTGTTTTTCTCTTTTTATCGTTACTTCTTCATAACAAGAAAACAAAACTCAAAGTTACCTTTTTAAAATGTAAAGTATATTTTTTATAGTTTTATTTCAATGTGATTCTATTTATTGTCGCCATCTACTTTAGTATGTTTGCACATAATCTGATTTATTTAAGAACCAGCAAAATTTGCTAAGTTATTTTTTATTCTGTAAGTAGCTTTACTTTTATTATGCAGATTTAATAGCTGACATAAACTTTGGGTTACTAATTCTTATGAATTTAATTGGAAGTTGATTCGATATTATATTGTATTGTCCGCCACTGTTCAAGTCTGCTCTCAGATTTATTAATAATATTTTCTATATTGTCTTAATTTATCAAAAATATATAACAAATTTTAACAAAAAAGCAAATTAAAAAATTTTGCTAGATGTAAATAATAATAATAATAATAATAATAATAATAATAATAATAAAATCACTTACCTAAACACCTGCTTTTTAATGACCTCACTGAAACGTACAGTTTTTTTACAACTTTCGGACAATCCGACAACATTCTCCTCCGGTATATCACTGAATGATTGTGAAAAACGCAATGAATTAAAAGCACTGGTCATGCCATCGACTGAAGTCGAATAGGCGGATGATGAACAATCATCAATGGAATCACATGAATCGGATATAGAAGGACGTGGTTCATAACGACTATAATGTTTGAGAATACCCTTGTAGGAGGAACTACCTGCACTAAAACTTATAGCACTATCACGAGATTCAGAAAAGCTACGTTGTTTACGTTGCTGGGCAGTGGCAGGATTAATGCCCACATTATTGGTACTACTACCACTCACAGAGGGTACATTCATAGACATTGAAGTGGGATGTAAAGATTTGAGGGATTTTTCAGTGCGATCGGGTGAAAAATCCTCATCATCGTCATCGGCATCATCAGCATGTTCATCGTGTTCAGTTTCTTTTAATTCAGGCACGGGTATAGGTATTAAATTTTGTTGCTTCTGTTGTTGTTGCTGATATGCTTTAATATCGTCACATGCTGACTCGGAAAGGGAACGACGTTTTTTATTTTTACGTTTTTGCTTTTTATTAACTTTCTTTTGATTCTGTTGATTTGTGGACGCATCATCTCCCATGGCGTTAGCATATTGTGGATTTGTTTTGTCATCGTCATCCTCGGTTGTATTGGCATTGCAAGTAGAAATTTCTGCAGGTCTAGATTTTATTTCGATCTCCACTGTTTTTTCACATTCTGAACGTTCTATGGAAATATCTAATGAAGGTGTTGATTCTTTTTGTCTTTGTCTAGACTTGTGAGAGACCTTAAACTTCTCCTGTATTTCATACTCCTGCAAGTGGTTGCTATCTAAACCAGCTAGATAAGTGGAAACAAGCTCAGCATTCGTATTTAAGTGTAAATTTAAAACCACATTATTTTCCCAGGCCTCCGCCTCAGCATCTAGTATCTTAGCCTCTTTTTCCTCCGAGGAAAGTTGTATATAGAATGAATAATGAGATGGATAATAACCACTGCCAATGGATATGAATTTTAAATGTAGCGCTTTGTCACAACGTTTAATTTTTATCGAATCATCTTGCACATTACGCACATGTAATACCCAAGATATTGTATTGTCCAAGACATTACAATCAAATTTGACAGGTAATTGATAATCAATATTTGATTGAAGGAAATCTTGCTCCATATTGGAAGCATTATTCAAAGCTTAAAAGAATTCGGAGAAAAAAATATTCTAGTTAGAAATTTTGCAAATGATTTAACTTTAAACTGAAATATTCTCAAACTTACCCTCTTCTTTCAAAGAAATTTCTTCACTAGCCTTATTTAGGGATTCTTCCATAACTTCTAAACTTATCTCCTGAACGGGCGATTCATTATTACTCGATAATAATTCATCGCGCATATCACTCTCGACACCACTATCTTCACGACTTAAATGTAAGAGACTCTCATGCATTTGTTTCTGCTTTTCTACACTCGGTCGTATCACCGGCAGAGTTATAACTAAACGTCTCGTATCTACGTCAAATTTAGCCGAACCCTCCTTATCGTTCACTTTAAAGGGTAAATCAATATTCAAGAGATATTTAGCGCCTACACGTTCGCTCAGCAAGAATACCGTCTTCTCAGTAACATCCAATTGACATTTGTTGCTTGAATTTAATAGGGGCAATTCAATGTCCACAACTAATTCGCGTGGTATGGATACATGTAATTTAGCATCTAATTCGTTAGTGTATTCAGTGAGATCAACATCATGACGATGTTTTATTGTGTACTTAGGGGTGCAATAATCAGATGGTTTCTTTGTGTTTATTATACTACTACTGCTGCTGTTACAATCGAATGTTTTCATTGGCAACACTTTGGGTATGCCAGCTTGGGCTGTTGGTTTAGCGGGATAAATGTTTTCCAAGGGATGTGGCTCTTCGCATTGAACGGGAGGATCTTTAGCCAATTTACGTATCACAGTTGGTCGAGCTAAACCTTTGAATTGCAACTTGGGAAATTTAATATTAACGCGATCTAAAGTGACCTAAAAAGAGGAGAGAAAAATAAACTTATTGTTGCGCTTTAGAATTTTAAAATATTTTAAATAGTAAATTTCATTTAATTTTGATGAAGTTATACTTTTACAAAACAAATTTTCACTACCTTATACTCCCTTTCAACAGCATCCAGCGCTGTATCGACAAGGCACTTATGAAATGATTTATTACGTTCCGCTAAATACAAAGCATCCGGATGAAAAACAACATCATATACCCGACAACGTTTTTTGTTATTATCCAAATCATCACGCGGCGGTGCCTGAGCCATTGGTATAGACCAACTTAGGCCACGTGTCCCCGTCTTAGGATCCATAGATATTTGATTTGTAGGCTTGACCACATATTCACTCTTGGCACAATTAATAAAACACTTTTGACTGCCATCCAGAGAAGTTTTAATGACAAAACCCGGTTGTGGGTGAATGAAAACTACATCAACTCCACGTTCAGCTTCGATTTGGGTGATTTCCTCTTCATAACGTTTTCGATTTTCAGGATCCTGAATTTCTTCTATATAATCAAGGAACAATTTACGAAATTCTTCCTTTTTAAGAGCCTCCGAAATGCGTTCAAATTCTTCTTTTGTTATGTCGGGATGTTCGGATTGATTGTAATTAGTTGATTGTCCGGTTGATAGTTTAGTTGAACTTGAGGCTTTCCGAGTGTGATGATGATGCGAAGAAGTCGAAGTTGCTGACATGACGCAATATGCGTGTGCAGTTTGATAATTGTATTAAACAAATGGTGACGATGTTGTAGATTTTCTTTTTATTTAAATTAATTTTAAAGTTTTGGGCAATAATTGTATTATTTTTTTTTTTTAGTTTGAAAATTTGAAAGATGCACTTAACACAATTTTAAATTATAATTTTCAAGTAGTTAAAATATTTTTTTAAAATTAATCTGTAAATAAAATAATAGTTATTTATTAGTTAGATATCATACATATATGTTAAGTATATTAAAAAAAACTATTCCACCTGTTCAGTTATTATAATATTATTCTATATGCCGGGTCGTTTGTCATTGAAGTGTTTTTGATAATGAAAATATAATAAAAACAACAACTTAGTTATTTTATTTATTTATTTTACTACGTCATTATTTTTTAAATGTATATTGTATATAAAAATTAAAACCTAATGAAATAATGAAATATAAGGTTATGATTTCAAAATATTTTGACACACATTTTATTTAAAACAGTTGTTTTTATAAATATCTCTTCAATACAGGCGTGTTTTTTATTCTAATTTTAAGTTTGTTTTCGCCTAAATCATTTATTAAATATACTTCAGTATTAAATTTTAGATTAGCAAAAAGTTAATACATGTTTTATGTAATATGAATGTCTCCATAATGTGTTCCTCAAAATTGTTATAAAATTTTGTGTCGGTTTAAATAAGTATTTGTCAAAGAAAAAATTTTGATAGGATATTAATAAAAAATAAAAGTAAATAAATTTATTAAAATTATAGATTTTTTTAACACATTTTGTTAATCATATCAAAATAAATTTTTCACAAAATGTTAATTATTTCATAAAATATCGTTTATTTTATTAATTAAGAAAATCTTAGGAGCGTGAGGGGAGTAATAAATTGCACTGGTCGGCAACAAAATCCTCCATTAAACAAAAATATGTAGAATATGATTTTAATGTACTGAATAAGAATCTTAGAATACAAATTTTTTATGGGCATTACTAATATTACCACCTTTATATTTAAACACCAAAGGATACTGCTTTATTTATGTATTGAATCTGTCTTTTGGGCCTTAGAATAAGTATTTAAATCTTAAAATCAAAGCTAAATCGAATTACTCTCTAACGAGGGCAGAGAATAGCGGGGTAGCAGATCATTTCTACCATGTCTCCACATGTCGAAGGTAAGCATCTAGTTGATAAGAAACTGTGTCATCAGCGAAAGTAGAAATTGTTAATTCTTCGCATGTTGGCAAGTTAGATGTGTAGATTATACATTATATTGTACAGAGTAGACCTCAGACCACTACCCTGTGGAACACCTGCTTTTTCCTCTAATTCTCTTGCTCTACATCTAAGAAGATGGCACAGCAATACTTCTTTAATTCAAACGATTTTCCATTCTCTCCAGTCATACGATTAACTTGTTCAACGTGCTTTTCACGGAAACCAAACTGGTGAATTGGGATGATATGTCTATCATTTAAGCTTCGACAAACAAGAAAGGAGTCAAACAGGTCTATGGGATGAAGGTATGGTTAAATCTCTTCCTGGCTTTGGTATCATTACAATAGGAGAAGTTTTATAAATTTGTTGAAGTTTTGAATATTATAGTCAGCATTATTATCGCCACGTACGGTAGGTTTTTAATCATGGATGGTGTTATTAAATCATATTCAGGTGACCTTGACAATTATATTTTTGTCCCCAGGGCTAATAACAATAATGTCATCATCATTTAATGTAATATCATTCGTCTCTCCCAAAAGCAAATCATTGGTTTGGGGTTTGATTGAAAGACTATACTTAGATGATGTGCAAATAAGTTGGAATTCTCTTCTGCACTATGCGCCCAGGTAACATCAGCTTTCCTTAAAGGACTTTGTGCTTCTACCGGTAGTCTAATACTTCTCGCTGCCCTCCATAGGGAGAAGTTATTGAATTTGTTATTTGTCAAACTTTTATTGTAATTTTTAACTCGACGATTCTCTTCTATTTGAAGGACTCTTCTTAGTTTTTTGCTCGCAACGGACGGCCTCAGCTTTGCAGCTGGTGATCTAGTTTGTTGCCAATCTCTTTTGAGTTTTCTCTAAAAGCTAGTTATTTATGGTTATATTACGTATTATGAAGTCTTTATTTTATTTTTATTATTATTATTATTATTATTATTATTATTTTGAAGTGCTTTTTTAAATTGGTATATTCAAAGCTAATACGTAGTGCATATCAGGAAATTACAAATTATTATCAATTTACAACATGAAAATTATCAGGGAATCGGATTTGAAAAACAGCAAAAAAAAAAAAAAATGTCGCTAAAATATGAAAAACTTGCAATTTAAATTGCTAAAAATAAAATGCTTTAAAATAAGGGTTTTCTATGAAAATATAACATAATATAATGCTAAGACCAAAATATGAAAAAATATGCTGTAAAAATTCGATGCCAAAATTCTTAAAATTATCTAAAACGGATAAATAACTAACAGTTTGGTTAATATGAAAAACAGGAAAATATATAATTTTGCATATTTTTGGTTGCCCTGCTCATTGCAGTTGTTTATTTTTGATTTCTTCAAAGATAATAGGAACGATTTTGATTTTGAAAATTCTTAGGACCAGTTGTTGAAGGTCTTATAAAGTTCATCTAAGTAACAAACCTTTTTCGGTTTTTTATTACCTTTATTTGGGGCACACTTATTTTATACTATATGTTCTTTTATTCATTTATAAATAGTTATCAACAAAATTTTCTATTCTAAAAACGCCATTGAAAAAACATGCATGTATGTATGTTTGTTGTATAAGAAAAGTCTCAAAAAATGATTTAATATAATCTTAGAAATCCGAAATTGTTTATGTGCATAAATAAATTTTATTAACTTTTTTTTAGGAACACATTTCTTTCTTCATTTAAAAAAGTGCGTAATTTAAAATAAATTTAAAAGGCAACATTAAAAAACTACTAAAAATATTTAAATTTTGTAGAATCAAAACTTACGCAATTTCTTGAAAAAAATACACGTTGTTCTTCAAAGTTTTCTCTAATTTAATTTTATTTTTTTCTCTAATATTGTTGTTTATTATGTGGCCAAAGTTTTTACAATGAGTACGTTTTTGAATATATATTGAGTTTACCGGCAAGAATCCGGCATATATCACGAACGAATGGCAAACGATAGAATTTCATAGCGAAAGTACTCGGTTCTTTTAAGAAAGTTTAATAAAATAAAAAATGAATATAAAAGTAAAAACAAAACAAAAATAATAAAAGATAACAACACAAAAAACAAACAATACTAGAGAATCATTAACAATGCTTGTCCCCATTTTGTTTTGACTTTTATATTCATATTGAGATGGTTGGAAGTGAGTGCGCCGTTGTTATTTTTTTGGGTAAGTTTAAAATTATAGCAGAACTTACAATATTCGATTTAAATAAAAATTTGACATAAATCAAGATTACCAGCACGTTTGATTTTAAATAATTTTGATAATGATTCAGTAGCATTGTTATTCGTGATTAAAGTAATGTAAAAAGTTATGTCCGATCGCTCCTAGTTTGCGAGTTATGGGTACTTGAAGTTATAATATAAGAATGCATTTTGTCCTTACTCCTTTAATGGATATGAACAATATGGCTATCATTGGAGAGGTCTTGAAAATGATATATAAAATGTGCCAAATCATTAACTCATGGTAAAACAATATGATATTTTATTACTTTTTATTTTGAATTTTTTTACAAAAGTATCGTTATCTCAAAAATATATCGATATAAAGATACTCTCGTATACATCAGCAGCGTTAAATCATTTAGAGAACACTTCAAGCTTTCATATCACACCCCTAGCCCATTGAATAAGAAAAATATAGCATTTTAAAAATTAATATTTAGAAAAATTAATGAATTTTTACAAGTAATATATTTGTTAATGTCGTCCGGAAATATAGCGGAAATATATATTAAGCAATGCAATGCATTCTGTATTTTTAAAAGTTAAAGCTAAGTTTTAAAAGATCAATGCTAATTCTTTGTACTTTTTTTAATATGTGCTCTTTAAGATTAACTTTTTTTAAACTATATTCGTGACATTGAGTTTAATACAATCTTAGTTAGATAAGCTATTGATATAAATAAACAAACATATTTTTTAAGTTGTCAATAGAAGCGTATTTGAACAATTGTAGTTCAGAAGGAGAGTATTCTTCTAAGAACGAGACATCATCTTAACGTAGAATAATTGAGTTTCAAATTTATTTAATTTTCTCAAAATCTTTTTTTTTTTTAATAACAGCTTGCAAATTTAATTTTATTTTTTCAGTAATAGGACCTTCTGCAGCTTCAACTATCTGAATAACACTTTCATTTAAACTTAATGAATCGAAAACCTCTAATTTAGAAAGTTTCAGAAAGAAATCCATAGTTGAAACAAACAAACAAACAAATGAGAGATTAGTTTTAATATTTATTGTATTAATACTCGCTAACCTTTTATATAGCTTTAGATTCGTTATCATTCAACTTTTAAAATGGTCAAAATATTGTTCGTAATATTTTATAGCGTCAGGCCCGCTACTCGGTGTAATACGTGGGATGATCAGCTTATATGTATTTTTATATTACATTCTTGAATAAAAAATCTTAATGGCTTTTGTGGATTTTACCATATATGGAGCCTCATCTGATAAATATAAAAGAATTCGATTTTTATTAAAATCCTCCCCCAACAATTTATTAGAAAATTAAAAAAATAAAAAAATTAGAAAAAGTGAAAAAAAATAAAAATATGCAAATTATATGCATTATTAAGAAAATATTCATTTTCGATTAAATATGCAAAAATATGCACTAAAAAATTGCCATGCCATTTCTTTTAGTAAAAAGTCTGATTCGGCTTTTAAATGTTCAAAAAAAAAAAAGCATGCATTTGCATTAAAATGTCTCGCAAACTATTAACGATAATTGGCTGCATTTTTTGTTACGTTACTAGGATAATAGTCTTTAAGAAATAGTATGATGTATCACTATACCGTTTATACCTGTTGTGTTATTAATATTAAATGTTTTCTTAGATACTATAGTCAAATTTGAATTTTAGTCGAATAGAACTTTTGAAGTTCAAAAGGGGTTAAACAAATTTTATTACCAGAAGAAAGGCGAAAGTGTCCTCTTTAACTCTATATATACTTTTGTACCTGTCTGAACCCGTCTGTAGAATACTTTAACCATTTGAATGAAATTACTCCTAAAATTTTTTCATGGAATGCATACTAAAAATCAGTTATCAGTTACAGAATCAAGAAAAAACGACTCCAATAAGGAATTAAGAAGTTTAATAAAGAAACATGTGTTCTTAAATATGGGTTGATTATAGATCAATCAAAGCAAGTATCAGGCAATACGAATGATGGAAATACAGCAAGAAGGTTCTTTTCAGATTCCGAAAGAACATCTGAAATAATAGGTGTTGATATAAATCTTATTTCAAGATTTAAAACAATTACCGATGACTTGTGTGCAACGAACAAATTGATTCTAGAAAATTTGGTGATTATGCGAATATACAACCATGGAGAAATACTTCTGCAACAGTCCACAAAATCCTTTATCTATCAAGAAAACCCCAGAAAAAACGATAAGGATTACACATTTTATAGAGATCACAATACCAGAACAATATCACAAAATTATACAAAGGAAGATCCATTTAATTTTTATCACTATAAAAATTTGCCTAATGTAGACTGAATTTGTCAGTATTATTGCAGCGTTAAAACAAAATTGTCAGCGCTCGAGCACTGACAACTTTGTCTTGACATTGCTTGAGAACACACGCCATTTCGATTTTGGTTGGTACTTTTTACATGGTTTATTATGATATACGTTTTCCCCTATAATTGATAGATAAAAAATTATTTGCAATTCAGGCAAAAATTTGACGTTTGTCTTGATAAAAATTTCTCTAATATAGACTCGAAGTAAAAAAGGGGTTTGGAATTTAATAACAATAATAAAAGAAAAAAGTTAAGATGAATTAAAACATATAAAAAGAAAAATATCAATAAATAAACAGATAGAATTATATGCATAAAAAATATATTAGAAATGAAATATTACTTTTTTCGGTGTCTTGAAAAAATTGTTTTTACTTCTTTTTGCAAACTTTATCTAATTTTTTTAATAAGTGGTTGCTCACGTCAAGTTGAAACAGTGCAAAAAATTTTGATGTCAATACCTTTACTTATTATAATAATAAAAATTGATAAGAATAATAATTTTTAAATTAAACTACCAATTTTCAGTGATTAAAAAAATATACTAAATAGTGCAAATGTTAAATGTACATTAGACTACCCATGAATACAAAATTTTTGATTTTGCTTGCTCCACGGGCAGTTTCTGGTAGATGGGGATAAAAAAATATTATGTATGTAAAAATTTGATCGATCGATCATAAACTGGCTACTCTACTTTGACTTTTGTCTTAGAAAAGGTCTTAAAAGTAACTAAAATTAAAAAAAAAAACTATATAAGCTTTTTTAATCAGAAATTTTTGACATATAATTTTTTAGCCTACTATGTATTACTTGTTCTAATGTTATAAGCAATCAAAGTAAAATTTATACATGGACTTTTTTTAAAAAAGACCCTCGTTTTAATATGGACTTAGCCTGTTAGCAACTGTTTTTATTATTTTATAGAGTACGATTTGTAGCTTTTATAAATCAATACATTTTGCCACATATGCTTACTATTTTAGCGCAAATGGAACAAAATCTGACTTTGAGATATACATTTTCAACTTGTTAAACAAATATGGCATAAAATGCAGAGTACAGCGTGAATTTTTGGATCATTATAGCGAATAATTTTAAATTATTGTTGGATTAATTAGAAATTTAAGTGTTGCCAATTAACCAAAAATTATTTAGGTCATGTTTTACCTTAAAAATAGCAGAGATATATATATATAGTATTTGTGTAACAAGTAAAAAATCGATACCTAACCTAAAGTCGAATTTTGGCATATCTGCGTTGAAATAGTTTGCATATGTGGCAAAATATATTGATTTATTAAAACTACAAATTTTACTCTACAAAATAATAAAAGCCGTTGCAAACAGGCCAGGTCTATATTAAAACAAGGGCCTTTTAAAAAAGTTCTTATATAACATCACAATAAGTCATACAGTACACATATTATTGTTTTAGCCCCATTTGCCAGAAACTACCGGTGGAGCAAGCAAAATCAAAACTTTTGCTAATCCCATACAATTCATGAGTTTTCTAATATATATACATAAGTACTAATTTTAAATGGACTGATTCAGTAAAACGAACAAAACATCTGACTTAATTTGTAAGGAAATCACTTAGTTTTAAAATAGTTTTTGAGTAATTTTAATACAAATTTTCTAGTTACAGATTTTATTCAAATTGTTTAATAAAAATAAAACTAGCAGTTTTTTTTAAAGAAGTACCAATTATTAAAAAATATATACTAATTCTCCCAAAAGTAGCAATTTAAAAAAATAACAATTTTTAATAAAACTATCAATTATCGAAAAAAAATTTATATATAAATTTTTACAAGTACCAATAAAAAAAAAAAAAAAAAATAGAAAAACAAAAAACTAAATCTACCATATAATTTTCCAAAAAGAACAAATTAAAAGAAATGATTAAGTTTCTAAAAAGTACTAATTTTCAAAAAAAATTTTTGTCAAAACTAGACCCTACCATGAAAATTAACCTAATAAAGATATGAATTAAAAAAAGTATTTTTAAAAGAAGTACAATTTACAGTAAAAGTTCTAATTTAAGTAATAATAATAATATAAGTAATAATAATAATAATAATAATAATAATAATAATTAAAAATAATAATTCTCACAAAAGTACCAATTAAAAAAAATGCAATTTAAAAAAAAAACTACTTCACCAAATCTACCAATTCTTAAAAAAAGTATCAATTGAAAAAAACAATTAAAGTTTCAATTTTTTCCAAAAGAGGACCAATTTTCAAAAAAGCACATTTTTGTAATAAGTATTTCATTGTAAAAATATTGTATTAATTATTTCAAAATAAATAAATAAAATAAAAAATTTATTAAATTAAATAAATAAATAAACAAATAAATACCGATTTTATAAGAAAAATTATTTCTTAATTTTTGCTATAAATTTCAACTTCATTTGTAGTATAAAATACATGAGAATGATTGCTGTAAATGAGAGAATATATATATATACACTGGTACATATTCCTATAAACGCACATCAATTTTTTTTAATCAACTTAACAAAAATGGGGCTAAAAAATAATTATGGTGCTACAAATTAATTTTTTAAATTATTTATTGATCACTTAAAAAATTAATAACAAAAAACTTAAAATGTACATTAAATTTTTTCATTGTAATTTTAATAGTTTAATGCCATTTTTATGGCATTTTCCTATATATGCACTTAAACTAATAAACCAATTTAGCATTATTAATAATGTATTGATGAACCTTTGTTTTGGATAACTTCAAAAATTCGGTCTAGCATTGATTCGACTAATTTTTGCAGAAAATCACTGCCAATTTCATCCCAGGCTTGCTTGATTTTTAGTTTTAGCTCCGTTATTGTCATTATGGTTTAATTCTGTGCATTTTTTGCGTAAACTTTACGGGCCAAAACGGGAAAAACAAAAATTTTAAATGCGTTTATAGGAATATGCACCAGTGTATATATAACTATACAAGAATAAAAAATATAAAATATGAAAAAATAATAAAAAAAACTAACAAGTAAAAATATATGTATGTAAATAATACATACAAACAATAAAAAAATGTAAATAAAATATGAACTGATTAGAAAAATATTATCAACGAATGAGTGTAGGACGCTGAATACACATAACGAATAAATTAGTCGATAATGTGCTGAAGAATTAATGCAGGGAGTAACTATGTTAAAAAAGACTGGGGGAGAGAGGTAGAGAAAAAGTTTTAGGGTTTACATTTTTTTAAATGTTTGTTTATTTTTTTACTTACTTATCTATTACAGGTGTTTGTTATGTACTCCTTATAAATAAGTTTATTTATAAAAATATATCGACAATTCCATGAAAGAACGCCCGAAAAAGGTAATTTTTTTTACCTGATGTCTCTTTAAGTTTCTGTTTCTCGAAAATGCATTTTAATGCAATTGCATTTTTTAAATCCATTTTTCGTTAAATATGCTATTTAAAATTTGTGATTTTTTTAACATATTTGGAAAGTATGGAATCTTTACATTAAAAAACAAATCTCAAATTTTTGAGACGCAAATCTACCAGATGTAATAAAACTTTTCAAAAAACACGTTCCACATTTTTCATAAAAAATATAATTCTTTCTTATTTTTTGAAAAAAATTATTTAAATTTGTATAAAAGTTAACAAAATAGAGAAAGTTTGCAACTTTAGATATTAATATCTCTTTAAGTTATTAACAGATTTGTACAATTTTAAAAATGTATACACAGAAAAAAGTTTGTGCATTTTTTTACATTTTTTGAAATGAATCAAAAGTCAAAAAAAAACTTAAAATAAATTGTTTAAATTTTCATTTATATTTTTAATTTGTAAAAAAATATTTGAAATATTTAAATATTTTCTTCGGAAAATTTTAGGTTTTTAATGACTTTTAGCTGCATTATAGGAACAGAAGAGAAGCGCTTTTTATCAAAACGATGTGCTGCGGAATAAGAGTGAAACATTATTTTTTACAGATTTTCCTTGGAATTTTGCCACTCTTGTTATTATTTTCATGTATAACTATTTTCATTTAACATTTGCAATCAAATCTAATAAAACTAAACCAAAGATTTAACAAAATTTTTACAAAATTACTAAAATTTTCATTATGAACAATTTAATATTTTTTGTTTTATAAGTTGGGTAAAAAAAGTCATGTTCGATTCATAATATTTATGAAAAAAATTTCAAATATATGAATCTTCTTTTTTGGTAACTCACTCAGGATTTTCAAAATATCCTTTTCGTTAAAAAATATTTGCAAAATAAAAATGCAATTTATAGATGCATTTTTGACAAGTGCGAATTCATTGAATTTTAATTTTTCTTTAAGTGCATTTAAAATTATTTGGTTTACTATAAATAGCAATATTAATTTATCTAGTACATATAGGTTTACTACTTTTAATAAATTTTTAAAAAGTAACCCAATAAAATACATATATATTAATCCTATTCACACTTTAAAAATAATACCAGAAAAAAATAATTTTTATATGAAAAAAAATGTGAACAGGTTTTAGAAAAAGCGAAATTATGCATAGTAGATGTGTGCGCCCCCAAAAATTTGTTTTATTTTAATGTAAAGATTCCTTACTTTCTAAATATGATAAAAAAATCAAAACTCTGAAATAGGATATTTAACGGAAAATGCATTTAAAAAATGTAGTTGCATTAAAATGCATTGTTCAAAAATCTTTTTCATTCGTGAAATATTTGTATTGAAGCTGATGTAGTCATAATTAAGACGGCGTTTATATCATTGAATTCCACAAAATGTTTCCAGAAATATTGTTATTTAAAGTTATATACTTTTGAGATTTTTTAGGTTTTTGGGAAGTGAAAAAACGTAATAATATTGCGAATTTTCGAAATTTTGCGAAACTGAAAACTGAAATCGATATAGATATCTGTGAATTATTTGCGTGTAAAATTTTATGAAAATCAAAAGACTCAGTAAATTTTTGGGCGTTCTTTTATGGAATTGTCGATATGCATAATAAAAAATATACTTTGTGTTTATTAAACTCATGACCAATTGTTTTATCGATAAAATAATAAAACAATTACATCTATAAATGGAAAATTTTATTATAAATAAATTGAAACTGTTGATAACCCTTAGTATTTGTATATTAAAAAATAAAGTAAGGTTTTTTATTCTTACGGATAAATTTATATAATTCGTAAATGTATACGTTATACTCACGTGTTACATGAACGCCCCTTGCAAATTGTTGTGTATTCCTTTGAGATTCCAATTGTTTCCAATTTTTTTTTTTTTTTTTTTTTTAAATTTTGTTTTTCTTTCAATTTGAATATTAAAAAATGAAAAAATATTTTTTTTCCCTCTCAAATTTGAATATTCAAAAATACAAGTTTACGAATTCATTTGCACATTGAAATTGAAGCATTTAAACATTTATAAATTGTGTAAATAATTTTTCAAACAAAGTTCAACAAATATTTTTTATTATGTTTATTAGCTTTACAAGGCAAATATATGATGATTGAATGAAAACCCCTAGTATCAAAATGAAATTTGTTAGAATAAATACTTTAGGCTATAATTATGATTAAGACAAAAAAATCTAAAATTACCATGACAGTAATTGGGCGAACACCATCGCCTACTTAGCGACCACATGTTCGGGCGGAAATTTGTTCCCCCGTAGAGAACTTTTGACGAACACGGAACAAATATAACAATAACAAATTATTTTTAAACCCATTTAATGAAAATTTTCTTTTTTCTGAATAAAAACATCTTTTCCAATAATTTTCTCTAAATTTTACTTTAAAATTTTATTATAATAGCACGATGTAAAGAATTTTCAACAATATCTACAACATTTTACAAAAATTTATTACATCTGTATATACTCACACACACACATATGTATATTTTATTTTTCTTTAGTGGTTTTAGAGGTCAAAAAGTCAATAAACTTTTCTGCAATTTGCTATTTTTCTATATTAACATGGGCACCTACACACATACATATGTACATGCAGATTTTTATTTTACATTTTGCTTTTATGTTGAATATGCTTTTTTTCATTATTATTTCTTTCCACATAGAAATTTTGCAGTAAACACAAAAAAAGTTGGTTAGTTGACTCGTTGCGGTGGTACTTGAACGAAGATTAAAATGTACATAAAAAATATGAGTTTGCTACATGCCTCATATAATCTGAGTTGAAAGGAGATAAAAAAAAAACAGCTATTGGTAAATAGCAGAAAAACAAGTTGTCAGAGATGATGGAGTATGACAAACATGGAGCCGCATAAAACGAGCATATAATTTTTCTTTCTGTATGCTTGGCAAAACATAGTGAAATTGATTTTTTTTATAAACCGGTGTTGACAAATAACACCTATTTAAGTTAAAGAAAACTTTTATATTAAAATAACAATTTTATTTTGCCGTAGTTTTAAATGAAACAAGTTAGACCGCTATATTCGGCTATGCCGAATTTTTTATTCCCTTCACCACCTTACCGACTAATAATAAAATTTACGTCTCAAAGTATACGTTCATATTTTCACATTTATACTTACAAAAATAATCAACATTTTTTTCCCAACTAAAAAAATGTAAACACAAAATTAAACTATCATAGCATGCATTGCTTCATTAAAAAAACAAAAAAAACAACACTGTTAGTTTCTGATGACTACTAAATTTATATACATACCCAGCAAAAACGTTGCTTTCCTGGTAAGCTAACAGGTATAATTGGAAACAAAAATAAACTACTTATTTTTTGCCTGATTAACTAGTTATTTTTGTTGTCCACAAATTCATGTAGTTATTTTTTGACTCTAGGGATACTCAAAAATATGTATCTAAATGAAAATAAAAAAAAAACAAAAGAATTTTGCCGTCAGTGAGATTTGAACTTGGACACAAATTAACCATTCGTTTTCAATGACTAAAGTCTTACTCAGTACACCATCTAGCACTTAATTTTCGAAGTGACAAAAACTTTTTTAGTACAAAATACCTTTTTAGACATTTTACTAAAAAAACTAACAGCATCAGAATGAGGTTGAACCAACAACCTTCTGGTTGCTAATCCAGTGCTCTAGCCAACTCATCCATTATTTATTTATGTAATACAGAGTAGGCAAATAATAATGACGCCTCATTACCGAAAAACTACTTTAATAAGTAGAGGCTGGGTATGTTTGTATGCAGATACATGCTTATACAAAAAAAAAAAAAAAAAAAAAAGAAAAACAATGCTGAGCCATTGCAATGCTTCTATTTCCAAATAAAAAACATCAAAACATACGTAAAAAATGATTGTACGTGGGCGGATCAATAAGTCCGTGTCTTTTCGAAATTCCTAAATGAAGGCACTTGCTCAAAACTTGACAGCATATAATCTCGTAGTTATATGCATTTCATATAACTACGAGGGAAGTTCGAAAAGTCAAGGACTTATTGATCCCCCCTCGTATGTATGGATATGCAATCAACTACTGCTTGCATATACAAAAAAACAACAACCCTGAAATTCATTGCAATGCTTTTTATATATATTGTGTGTGTATTAGTGTATTCAAAAATCTGTATTATCAAAAAACCGGTTTTCGAATTATTCAAAAAAATAGTTTTTTTTAAATGGTTTTGAATACGGTTTTACTTAAAAACCCGGTTAACCTGTTTTTCTAAAAATATAAGTACGAGTATTTTTAAAATGTTTATTAAAATGTTTATTATAGCACATGTCATTTGTAGTTATTTTTTGACTAATCCTCATATTCTGAAGCTAGAGGATTATGCTCAAATTTTTATTTATTTATTTTTAACTATTTATATTGGGTGAGAGATATTTTTCTTAAAAAAAATAAAACTAAATTTGCTACCTAGATTTTTTTAATAAAAATTAGTTTAAATCAACTAAAAAATATAAAAATCTCAGTTCACAGTACGTCTGGCGTTACTCAATTCATAAATTAGAAATTTTAAAACACTAAACTTAAAGCTTTATCAGGTAATAATGTAAATGAGAAATACTTTCGAATAAATTAGGAACTGATTCAGTACAAGAGAATTGTTTACAAATTTGTAAGAAACTTACTCAAAAACCACTTGAAAAAAAAAATTTTAATTTTCTACAAATTTTATTTTCAAACAATTTGATTGTTATAATGAATCGAGCCCTAAATAAAGTTCCCTAAGCAAATGTTAAAAATGGGAAAATGGGTTGCTATCGTAAAAAAATAAAAACCGGTTAACCGGCAGAAAAAAGCAGGCCTGTTGCATAGTTCGAAAACAAAAATTATTCCTAAGCGGTCGGTTTTTTAAAAAGCAAAAACCTGTTAATCGGTTTCAGGTTTCGGTTTTTGAAAACATTAGTGTGAATATTTTTTCAGATTTTTGCCTATAACTTATGCTTATGGAACGATGTAGTTAATTCAAAAAAAAAAAAAAAAAATGTAATTTTAGAAAAATATTTACAACAGATTTATACAAAAACTAATTCTGAAACTTATATAGAAGCTTCACAAAGCCCAAAAATGCGTTTTGACCATATCTCAATCACTAATGAACCGATTTTGTTTATTTCTTCTGCAAAAATAAAAAAGAACCAAATTTTCTGTGCAAAAACGAAGTCGCTAGCTTATATAGGGACTTAGAAAAGTCGAAAACAAACACGATCTTAGAGACCTTTCTGACAATATCTCGGCCATTAAATATATACTTTTTGAGGTCTTAGATGAATATTTTTGAAATTACAAACGGAATGACAAACTTATATATATATTAAAGCATATTTTTACTAGAAATTAAAAGCGGGTGAATGTAATCTTTTGTATTATTTGAAATAGATTTCATGCGATCAGAGTATAACAGTAGTCGCTCACTGTGCCCAAGTTATGTTATGTTTTCGTTGCTCTTGTTTCTTGTAAAATAGAGTTCGAATGACAATTTATGAACAATTTTCTTCAAAATTATTTGTAATATTGGGAAATAAAGAAAAATTGGGCTTATATTTTAAACTAACACCTTCAAATTTACTAAGAAATCTAAGGAATCTGGATTCATCAAACTCAGAATCCCAAATTTTAAATTTTTGAAAAATTTGTATAACTCCTTCCGCCTCACATTGTGAAAGGATCTGAAAAGTGAAGGACATAGTGGGATACCTTATCTATCATCTCCAAAAAGTTTTGTCCGCCCTCGTTGCCTTGTTTCCCTGGAATCTGGATTCATCCCACTCAGAATCCCAAATTTTAAATTTTTGAAAAATTTGTATAACTCCTTCCAACTCACACTGTTAAAGGATCTGAAAAGTGGAGGACATAGTGGGATACCTTATCTATCTTCTCCGAAAAGTTATTTCCGCCCACGTTGCCTTGTTTCCCTGGAATCTGGATTCATCCCACTCAGAATCCCAAATTAAAAATTTTTGGTCCAAAAATGTGTTCCTAATTCCATTTTATATCTTCACACACATGCGATAAAATGGTATCCATTAAAGTTAATTTTAAATACTATATATTTTTGGTTTTATTATTTTTTATATAAAATCAAATGTAAAAAACATCCTATGAGGTATACAAAAAAAATATCCTCAAAATATTAAAATATGTTCTAAAAAGAGTTAAAAATGGCCTAAAATAACAAAATATGCAATGCGCTAAAAATAGATAAATGCAAAAATATACCGTTAAGGGTAAAATATGCAATTACAAATTATTTGTTCTGAAAAGGGTAAATATTTTATCAATGGCTTCATTCAATGTACAGGAAAAAACATGCAATTGCATATTGTGGTTTCTCTTCTCATATCTGAGAAACTGTAAATAGTAAGCCTAAATATTTTGTGAAAATAGATATCTTTTTCTCACTAAAACATGATCGGTAGATCTAGATGGAGTGGTAACCTCCATATCAAGTAAATTTTAATTAGCCCATATCTAGAGAAGTAGTAATTTACATATATTTTTCATATCTTACAAGTGGACGCAGTAAAACAAGATTTTTACTTTTACTTTCCAGATCGAACATCTTGTACCTATATTAAACCTTTCATTTTATTTCGATACCTATATTTCAATACGATAAGGGAAGTGAAGCACACCGGGTATTTTGACGTATTTTGAAAATGGTCCAGCTCACAACGAAATAATTGAACCGAAATATTTTATAACATATCACACTATAATTTTATAAAGCGTTAGATTTGCAAAATTTTTTTCTTCATACTAATATGTATGAATGTATGTAAAAAATATATACATAAGTAAACAATCCAAACATTCATACATACATTTAAAACCGAATAGACAATAAATACTACACATGTTCCACATTTAATGCCAAATCGTATACCGATACCAGGCAACTTAGCGTCCTGTTGATTTAAATTTTATTATATCATAATTTTTTTTAAATTATTTTAATATTTTTTAACTTCTTCGGGGGGAATTTAGATGTACATATGTAATAAATAAATTGCGCAGTTCTGCAACTAAAAATATTCTGGTTTTCTTCACCTTATATTAAACGACGTATGTATATACATATAGTTGGTTTGTTTGTTAGTCTTCGGTTTATTGTGTATAAATTTGTGGGCAACTTCTTCTCCAGCCGGTAAACAGCTGATAGGGAAGAGTAAAAAAAAAGAGAAATGGAGACATGGTGTATGGGCGCAGTGTTGCCATATGTGATATTTTTTAAAAATGGCTATTTTTTAATTTTTACCCAAATAATAACAAGTTTCCCAATAATGATGCAGCTTTGAGTATATATATGTTACTTCCATTTTTCCCACTCTTTGATTTTGCTTTATTTTCGGAACGTCTTCTGAAAAATAATAAATTTTAATGTGAAGATTCATAAAATTTATCAATGCAAATATTTTTATTGAGTTTATATTATTGGTTATTTTATAAATCCGTTGAGATTTTGCTTTTAAAATTTCGTTTTAAGTATATAAATTGCATACAAATTTTATACTTTTTACCAAAAAAGAATTTTCTTCCAAAAATAAGTTTTGAAAAGAAATTACAAAATTTATAATTATAAGATTTTTAAAAAGAAAATATTTTGGAGATGTTTTATTGGTTTAGAGATTTTTAATTTTATTTTTATAATTTTTTTTTTTTTAATTTAATGAAAATAAAAAAGATATAATTTTCTAACGGATATGAAGCTTTTAGTAAGATAAATCTATATTTATTTCAACAACATTACACAATAAAGAGACTGTAATTCCGAATATGGTACCATAAAGTCAAAAAATTAATTTAAATTCCCGCAACAAAGTGTTTATTGTATGGATTGACTGTGAGGGAAATGTTACTGCAGTAACAAATAAGAATGCAAAAGCCTTCAATAATTAGTTGTTCAAAAGTGAATTAAAAATAATTGAAGCAATGAAACTTGATTAATTATAATCTGATTCGGTCTTTGCAGTAAATAGAAAAGTGGCGCAAACTATTTAATATATATATATATATATATATATATATATATATATATATATATATATATATAATATATATATATATATATATATATATAATATATATATATATATAATCCACCCAGTTTACTAATATCTAACATAAGTTTTATTTTAGTGGGGAATTTTGGGGATGAAATTTTGCTATTTGGGGATATGACTCGAAAACAATCTGGGAACTCTTGTGCATACGTGAAGATAGAAAAATATTGAAAAAGAAAAATAAATAAAAAACAACGTAGTGACATACGTGCCTAACAAGAAATACCCAACTCGAAAAAAAAACAATAGCAATATGTATATGGTCAGGGGAAAAACTATAGAAATGTGCTACTTTAATGTAGCTTTTTGATTTTTATTTGCAAATGTTTGATGAAATGGGTACTCATTGACCACCATAACTCACTTAAAATAGTAAATATTCGTTACACTGTTATTCCGAATGCAAACATTTAGGTAACAATTTAAAGCTCTTAAGTGCACGTATATAAAAAGAAACATTATTTTTTTAGAAAAGTTCCTTTCACATTTTTTTTTTAATAGGTATTTTGTCATTTTTCCTGCATAGTAAATTTTTTTGATGAAAATTTATTTCTTAATAGCCGGCCTTCGGTCGGGCGGAAGTTTTTAACACAGTAGTGTCCAAAAAATGGCTTCGGCTACATAATTTTTTCTTTTTTACACAATTTTTTAATAACAAAATTTTTTAACATGGGTTTCTTAGGAAAGCACGTTTTTCAATGGCCTATAACTTCAAAACTATTCAGTTACACTCAAAAATTTTTACAACGTTATTTACAGCGTTAAAAGTCCTATAAATGATGAAAAAATCGGAGTTGATCCACAACATTCAATTTAAGCCATAAAATGAAATTTCTAGACAATTTTATATTACACGTGGTTTTTTATTGAGAGGGCAAGCGGAGCAAATAAAAAATATTATATATTTAATTATTATATACTTGTTGTAATACTCAATTTCAAGATCCACATTATATTATTTTAAATTATTACTAAGCTTCTGTTTATATTTTAAATTATTACTAAGTTTCCGTTTATATTTTAAATTACTTGCTTTTTTTCTTTACACAAATAGTCTGTGTAATAGCGGGTGTATATTACATTTTAAATATAATAAACTCAAAGTAAAATTTAAATAGTTATATACTCTTAATATTTATCTACTTATACGAACCGGCTTTTTCTATATGTATGATATACATATACAAACTTTTTTAAATGGCTACTCACGATTTTCAATCACGTTTTTTGCACAAAATGAAAAAGAAATATTTTCTTTATATCTTTTAGTTTTTTTCAGTAGTATTTTATTTTGACTTTTCTTTAGAGATTTTTCAATATTTATTAAAAAATATTAATCGCTTTTTTTAATAAATTTTCCTTTTTTACTTTGCTTCTGTTTTACAACCGTTCACTTTGAATTGATTTTATCAACTGTTTTGTAGTTTTTCGGTTGTGTGTTTTACTATAATCTTTTAAATGTGGTTTGTTTTGTTTTTATTTTTATTATCTCCTCTATTTCTAAAATTCTAAAACAGAGATGGAAAACAGATTAGCAGCCAGCATTGCGCATGCGTCATTTGAAGGTATTTGATAAAAAACTAAAATTAAAATAAAAAGTACAACAAAATGTACTGTCATACTTGTTACTATTTAATGGCAAAGATGTAGACGATTTTTATATGAGATGCAGCGTTGCCAGGATGATGATTTTATAACCAAAGTGGAAATCTTTTGGAATATATTTTCTGGACTAGGATATGTAGCTTTAATTAGCATTCTTAATAACAAAACGTTAACTTTATACGCCAGGACTATGCGTCAATATTCTAATATCGATCAATATCTTCATATACTTAGGAGGTATGGAAATTGTTGTTTTTTTAAGTTATAAAACGATAGTAGTAACAAAACTTTCAAGGACTATTTTTCTAAGATCATAGGAAAATATTTCACATCCCATAAAAGAGCACATCATAAGGATACCAAATTTAAAAGGTAAATGGTAAATTATATGACATTTAGGAAGGAACATAATTGGTCTAACATAATCCTTTTTTACGATATGAGTCTAATTTTTATCCCATGCTAAATTATGAATGTTAAATTGTTTAGGGCCTTGAAACTTGTATTGACTTAATGTTGAAGTTTTTTTACTCCATTTTAGGAGAGTTTAAACATGATTATTGTGAACTCCTTTGAACTCAATGAAACATTTAATCGTATCAGATTAAACGTCCTTAAGTTATATTATTTTCACACACATTAGTCTTTGACTTGTTTTTTGAAAAACACAATGAGTTTGAACATCCACTGTTCACATATCATTTTATTGTGTTTTTTTCCTTTTGGCTTGTTTTTCGCTTGCCAAAACATGTTCACAAATTTTTGATTTAAATAAAAATTTCATACACAAACACTCTAATTCAAAAAAAAAAAAAAAAAAAAAAAAAAAATAAATTTTTAAAATTAAAAAAATAATATTTGAAAATTTTGTTATTAGCACAATTTCTACAATTGCCAACAAATTTTGTAGGGGCTTGCGTCAAATGATATAAAAGTAAATTTTCTTGTTAGTAAATTTTTGACTGTAATGTGGTCAATAAAATTTCACTTGCTCATAGGGCAAATAGAACTTTTGACAAATATATAGAAATTTTCGACGTTTTAAAATTATAGAACATTTTTCAAAAATATAATATATTTAGAAAATTGATATTTTGTTTTAAGATTACAAGCACATTCATTCATTACTAAATGTTAATTTAAACACAATACCGTAGTAAAACGATAAAGAAAGATATAGTCGGTCAAGACCAACTATATAATACCCTACACCATTATGTACGAGCATTAAAATTCGAAAAGGGGACTTATATTACACCTGTAGTCAATTTTACTAAATGCAAAATAAAATATACAAATACAGAATAATGTTTTGATACTAACATCTACATGGTTTATATGGGAGCTATGGTAAATTATGGACCAATTCTCACAAAATTTGGCAATGTTGTTTCTACTTACATAAAACTTATTTGATACTAACAGCCCGTCTAGACGTAACATAATATGTAAGATTTTTGTGTCAGAGAGTGTCAAATTCGCTCTCTGAGAGAATTATTTCACGTGTAGATTCAAATATTAGTATTATAAGATGTATCATGAGACTGTTGTGATGAGATTTCTCTACACAACCATCTTATAAGATGAATTGTGAAAAAAATACACATATACGAAAGTTTGTTTGTGCGTGTGCATGTGTATTTTGGAAATTACTGAAAAACAATGTTTTTTTTTTGTAAAATTGTTTCCTTTTAGTGTTTGTTTTATATGTTAAAAACATTTTTATAAAAATTGTGCTTAAAAGTGAGAATTGCTTAAATAAAAAGGATATATTTACTCTGTGCCTGACTGAAAATAATGTTATCTTATAGGATTTATTAGAATACGCGTACCCCTTATTTAAGATTTAACATAATATAAACAAAATATTTACTCTCCTCTGCCGACGTTATCTCACATATTATATCAGCGTTAATCTCAGTTGTAGACGTGGGGTAACATTTGTATGCTATTTATGCACTTTAAAGTGATTTTCGGAAGAGGGGTTTATATGGGAACTATGGTCAATTGTGGACCGATCTTCATAAAATTTGTGATTGTTTGTATATATATATATATATATATATATATATATATATATATATACAATATATATATATATATATATATATATATACAAATCGACTGAGTCGGAAAAGTTGACTTCAAATGGAGTCGCCGATCAGACGAATAACCCAACGACGGCGTGGTTTGTTTAATAAAATCGGCCAGCCGCGCCGATACGGTTTGCATCCCTGATGTAGACGGTATTACGCGCGGCATTATTTCGAACAGACTTACCAAATACATAGGTGGGATTATCTAAAATTTAAACTTTAAAGATATTAAAAATTTAATTTTAAGAATTAAAACCGGATACTATTTTTTAAAGGATTTTCAGATCGACTAAAAGGTTATTTCCGTTATAATATATATAAACACTATAATTTCTATTATCACATACTTTCATCACAGTACCTTTAAACATAAACACTGCATTATCACGATGGTTTAGTTTCTACATTTATATTAGTTTCATAACAAATAGCTTTTGTATACAAACTCCTAATAGACACTTTACATGCAGTAGTTAACCGTGGCAGTCTGCAATGTTTATTTATTAAAATGTTAAATGCAAAACGTTAATTTGAAATACATATCTTTGGCTTAATACACTCCGTTGCAGAACTATATATACATCTTAGTATTACGGATTTCTGAAGATATAAAAGTCGTAGAACAATGAAAATTGGCAATATGTAAAAGTAATTGAAATAAATAATATTTTTATGAAAAATTGTTCTACTTTGAATTTCATATAATATAAATAAATAATAAGTATGTACAGTTAAATTTTGAATTTTTGAAAAAAATTATCACCGGGGAAAATTTTCGCCGATATTAGCCAATTTTTCATCAAAAAAAATTCTTCAGTCCACACAATTGGCTGAACAAAAATATGGATACATTACAAAAATATAATTTTTTTAATTGCCAGTATGATCTCTGGATCACAACCCATTTGAAAATATTTGAAGAATGTTAATCCGTCGAATTTACCCTGAAAATCAGATATATGAAAGTGGCGAAGTTAACGCCGGCGATAAATTTTTCTAATATTTAAAAATATAACTGTGTATACTTATTATTAATTTATTATTCTTTATATATGTTGCTCTTTCCGTTTCCAAAAATTTTAGGTTTTTAGCTAAGTTAAATCGGTTTTCGAATAGTTGGGATTTAGAAAAAACTGGTTCCATTTTTCCGAAAAAACCTTTCAACCGTTTTTTTTTTTTTTTTTTTTTTTTTTTTTTTTGAAGAAGCAAATATTTTCATCAAAAGACTGTATTTCTTTAAAATCTTATAATATACAAGTTAAAATGGATTAAATATAATTATTTTGAGCAACAAGTTTTAATTAACCCCTAGTCTACACGTAGACATTTTTATGTTGGCAATTCTATCCCCTTTTTAAAATATTACGTGTGGACCAATAAGAAATCTATTACGCAATTTATTTCGTAATAAATGTTTAAACATAAAGTTGAGTATTAATGTTTAACATAAGCTGTCAAATTTATTGTCCTTTCTTAATATTTTGCTCTTTTTAACAAAATAAGGTGCAAAATGAATTAATATTGTTTTAAAAAAGACAAATAAAAAATAAAACCAAAAAAGAAATTAAAACTTTAGGTAAAAAAAGGCAATTTAAAATTTAAATTTCTCTTGTACGAGTTTTCCACCCGTTAATATAAAGTTGAAAATAAAAATTTGTTCCCGTTATTCTGCCGACGTTCTTATGTTATGAAATAAAAATCTCTTAGTGTACAAATGAGACTAAATTGTATATAATATGTTCAGAAAGTATGGCATAATAAGGAAAAAGAAATTTTTCAATTCTCAATTTTTCTAAATTGATTTTGAAGGTAGACAGACCTCTTTCAAATACAACTCTTTTAAAGGACTAAGTAAGCTATTATTGCAAATTTTGAATTAAAAACCCTTAAATATTTAAATTGTTTGTAAGGTGTTACAAGCGAAAAAAAAAACTAATTCCATTGATATCCGTATTTCATTCAAGATAATTAATACTTTAATAATTGTTTGAAGTTATAGAATTAATTCCAATTTACCTATATTTATAACAGGGTAAGTTTTTCAAGACTTTTTCTTAAAAACTTTTGCATATTTCACAATTATTTTACAAAAAAATTAATTTTTTTAAATTTTTTCATAAATTTACTCATAATGAATACAAAAACGCAATTATTATATTAGCAATTATTTTTACAAACCAATAATTATTTTTTTGTAATTGTTTTTGCGAAAGACAAATATTTAATTTCTAAAGAAAAAAAAAAAAATATTTTGATTTTTCAAACGCAATATCATTTTCAAATTTCCAGAAAATAATAAATTATTTATTTTAAATAAGAAATAAGTAAAAAAAAGAAAATTGTAAATTTTTTCTGCTTTAATTTATAATTATTGTATAATAAGAAAAAAATAAATAAATAAATAAACAAAATAATTATTGTTAACCCCAGGTCTACAACTGAGATTAACGCTGATATAATATGTGAAATAACGTCGGCAGAAGAGAGTAACCATTTTGTTTATATTATGTTAAATCTTAAATAAGGGGTACACGTATTCTAATAAATCCTATAAGATATTATTTTCAATCAGTTACAGAGTAAACATGTCCTTTTTATTTAAGCAATTCGCACTTTTTTAACACGAATTTTATAAAAATGATTTTTAACATGTAAAACAAACACTAAAAGGAAACAATTTTTACAAAATAACATTGTTTTTCAATAATTTCCAAAATACACATGCACACACACAAACAAACTTTCGTGTATGTGTATTTTTTTGACAGTTCATCTTATAAGATGGTTGTGTAGAGAAATCTCATCACAACAGTCTCATAATACAACTTATAATACTAATATTTGAATCTACAAGTGAAATAATTCTCTCAGAGAGCGAATTTGACACTCTCTGACACAAAAATCTTACATATTATGTTACGTCTAGACGGGCTGTAAGATGACACAAATATAAATGTGTTTATATATTACAACCCTGCAAACATTTTCTATCGAAAGCGTAACTATATCGACACACCAGAAAGTTCATATGCGTCGCTTTTACTATCGAATTCTGATCTACTTAGTAACACCGTTCGGGAAGAACTGTGCCACTAAGCGATAGTAATGAAAGGTGCTAATTCGAATCTCCAAATCCCCACTAAAGCGTTACTCAAAAGGAACTATCTCTTAGTGGCACATTTCTTCCCGAACGGTGTTACTAAGTAGATTGGAATTCGTAACGCTTTAGTGAATTTTGTACGTCACGTATTAAGATCTACTATAACGCAGTAAAAAGTGTCTAATAAAAAATCCCAATTCGAATCTTCCAATCCCCACTAAAGCGTTATTCAAAAGATGCTATCTCTAATTATATGAGAATTCGATAGTAAAAGCGAAACATATCAACTTCCCGGTATGCCGACGTAGTTACACTTTCGATAGAAAATATTTGCAGAATTTTAAAACTATTTTGCATAAAATTTTTAAAATAATAATGTCAGTAATACTTACATTTTAAAATAAAGGATTAGGAAAGAACAAAATTATCAAAAGTAAAAATATTAAAATATTTTAAATCACAAAATTAACTCTTTCTAATATTTATTATGGAAAGCAATAAAATTAATTACACAACAATATTTTCAATTTAAATTCACTTAAAAAAAATAAATTAAAAAGAATACTAAAAAATATTTAAGCACAAAATTAGAAAAGAATATTTGTTTCTTTCAAATTTAATAAAGTAGATATATATAATAAAATAAGAATAATTATTAATATTCTAATTTATTTTTTAAATAACAAAAATAACACTTTCTTGTATTTATTATAGAAAACAATGAAATTAATTGCTCAAAAAGATTTTAAATTCAAATGAGCATTTAACATCTATTAGAATATTTGCAAAATTTTCTGCAATTATTAGTATGTTCGGCGACAATTTATGATTTTTATAAAATGTGTAATTCAATATTTCCAAAATGTTTTTCAGTAATATAATATACGATTTCTAAATATTAAAAGACTACATTATTATGTATTTTCTCTTTCAAATGTTTCGATTTTTATAACATAGTGTCTACATTAGAGATTTTTTTATCAAAACATACGCCAAACTTAAAGCGAATTTGTGGAAAGTGGCAATAGTTGCACAAAAACAACAATATGGCGTATTCATTATTGTTTTTTATATATGCAGTTTGACAACTGTAACAACCAAAATAATAATCAACTGTTTAACTAAGGTTACCTTGTATATATTCGCACTGATTTTGACGTTTGTTTTGATATAAATTTGCCTAATGTAGACACTAGGTAATGGAAACATTTTATTAAAGACTATATGATCTTTTAACCATTTCCATACTCTATTACAAATTTTAAATCATAATTTAAATTTTATCTTGGCCCTGAAAGTTTTTTCAATCATTTTTGTCAATATTTAAGATTTTTGAAACTTAGAAATAAATACCGCTACTTAACCAAAAATTACCACAATCTACTCTACACATTTCAAGCATTACAACAACAAAATAATTTCTTCAAAATATTTAATAACAAGAAAAATGTTTGAATTCTTTTCAAACTTTAAAAAAAAAAATTAATTTAAAATTTTGAAAATTCAAATTTAAAGTGCAAAAATTCAGCTCTGATAAAATATTTCTCGGATACTCTAAAGTAATGCATTCTCAAAATTTTGATTGCTATATATACATATTTTAATCTTCCTCAGAATAGACTTGTAAATTGAATTTTTAATATATTCGTAATTTTTTGTTCTATAGAAAATTATTCTGAAAATTAGCGACTTTTGCTGCGGGCATGTCACACATAGGTCAAACTCCCACACTTTTAAAAAATGTTGTTTAAGTTATCAAGAATTTTATATAAAACAAAATTTTCTGTCCATGTTCTGGCCCTCTAATTGTTAATAACATATTTAAATTTTATAGAAAATTAAAAATGTTTTCCTAAATGTATTCGCTTGCCAGAACTAGTTGAAATATTGATATATTTTTTTTTTTTTTTGTTTTAATTATGATAAACGCTTAACTTATTTTCTTAATTTTTCTTTTATAAGTAAAACTTATGAATTTTTTGTTTCACTATCAGCTTAAATAAATAATTTTAGTTAATGTCAATATTTTTTCACTCTAATCGCTTCAAAACTCATATTTTTACTAAGTAAAATGATATTATTTCTGCTTGTTCTTTTTCCCATTATGAAATGTAAACAATCGTCAAAATCATGATTTTATGATAAAATTTCGAACCTAATGTGTGTTGTTGTTGTAAAGTTTTGCACGTTCTATTATTAATCATCTTAGAGTGCCAAATTCGATAGATTATGCGAATTGTTAAAAAACAATATTCCAAATGCTAGCAGCAAAGGTGTTGAAAAATAGTGTTTTCATTTCTGGATAACTGTAACTGTTATCCAAACAACTTCTAATAGTGATTAAAGAAGTTATGTTTAGAAGATTCAATTCGTATACTAATATATTTTGTTGTTGGAAAATTGAGAAAAATCTTCTATTGCACTTCTAAGAGTGTCGAAGAAGTGAGCTATTTCGAAAAAGAATTCACTAAATGCTTGCAGGGAAACAAATCTTTATATAGATTAATAAATAAGGCAAAAAAATTTAATTGAATTTTGTATATGTATATGTATGTAGGTAATTGTGCGATATCTTATTATTACCCAGCAAAAAAAAAAAAAAGATCAAGTGTTTAAAAAACAGAACATTTTCACCGCTTCAAAAGTAGAACTAAGTACATATTTTGAGTTTCTTTTTTTTTTTTTTTTTGAAGTTATTATTAATTACCTCCAAAAAAGTGGAAATAAATATATTTTTAGCAGGAAAAAGGTAAATAATTTCTAAGAAAATTAAAATTTCACCACAAATTTTAAAGCATTTTTAATCTTATAATAACCCAGCAAAAACTTTGCTTTCCTGGTAAGCTAGAAGGTATAATTAAAAACAAAAATAAACTACTTATTTTTTGCCTGAATAACTAGTTATTTTTGTTCGACTTGTCCACAAATTCATGTAGTTATTTTTTGACTCTAGGGGTACTCAAAAATACGAAAACAAAAATAAAAAAAAAAACAAAAAAATTTTGCTGCCGGTGAGACTCGAACTTGGACACACACTAACCATTCGTTTTTACTGACTAACGTTTTACTCAGTACACCATCTCGCACATAGCACCCTAATCGACAAAAACTCTATTTAGTTTAAAATATCTTTTTAGACATTTTGTTAAAATGTTAAAAAACTAACAGCTTCAGAATGGGGTTGAACCAACAACCTTCTGGTTGTTAATCCGGCACTCTAGCCAACACATCCACGTGATTACAGTATTACTGTGAGTACTTATTAATGTAATACAGAGTATTAAAATAATAATAACGCCTCATTTCCAAGAAACTACTTTAATAAGTAGTTGTCATTACCGAAAACCAAAAAGTTTTTGCTGGGAAGGCTAAAACTAATTTTTTATTTAAAAAAAAAAAAAATTATAAACATAGTTTTAAGAGAAGTACTTCAAAAGCAATGAACATAAAGCATAAAAGAAGAACATCCTTCCAATGACAACCATGGTTTAAAAAAAGAACTTCTACAGCTATTTTTCAGCACTAAATACTTTTTTCCAATGACAACAAATTTTAAAATCATTATCTTTTAAACTTTTTTTCAGTTATTTTTTTTTGCTGAGCATTATTATTTATGAAAATTACTCCACTTTTATACGGTATTAAGATACATAAATATTCAAAAATAAAAAATAAAACTATTATTTAAATTGTTTTTTCAAATGGTGTGATGAAAACTTAATGGAATTAAATCTCAAGAAATGCAAACACGTTGCTTCTTATAGGCGTATTCCGAATATATTTGTTTATAATCATGATGGTGTTGAGTTGAATACAGTAAATAGTTTCACAGATTTTTTTAGTACATTTTGACGTTTAACTAACTTTTAACTCTCATATTCAAATAACTACTAATATAGTAAGTGGCGTACTCTGCTTTGTTAAGCGCTGAGCAAGAAGAATTCAAAAGACCAAACGTCTTTATTCATCCTTAGTAAGGATCCTTACTACAAAATTTATATTGTTACGAAATTGTACTTGAATTCAAATATAACTGTTTAACGGCTGGTTTAAATCTTTCTCAATGCTTCTAGGCATTTCGGTTTATGTTAACAGCAGTTAACATAGCTGTAAAAATTATTAACATAGTTCTAAACGTACAATATTGAATAAAAAGCTTTCACCATTGTTTTTAATTATGGCAACACTAAATGTTTAAGCTGCTAACATTAACATTAAAAGCTCTAGTTTGTCCGTTAAGAACATTGTAGAAAGAAATAGAGCTTTCAAGAAACATCTAGTAGGTAATACAGTGTATATAAATTGGCCGTGAGAACACCATTGAGTCAGTCTAATTGTAAGCGACGTTAAGTAAAGACAAATTAACTGCCTTGGCTGTATAATCTTGTACATTATTAAAGTGTGTTGTAAAAAGTTTGTAATTTAAGTGTGTGTATTAGAAAAAGTGTGTAATTTAAGTTTGTGTTTATATTAGAACGCAAGTGACTATTTAAACTGTTATTGTTGTACATTTTTAAATAAAACAAAGAGTCGTTACAACTTTTAAACTACTTAACTGCTGTTATTTGCAATCAAAGTACAGGTTTATTTAAAGGAAATAAACGACCGTTTTTAAAAGGTAAAAACGTAACAATATAAATAAACTGGAATCTGTTCAAAAGCAATTTCTGTTGTTTTGCCTTCGTGGATTAAGAAGCTGGAATCAGGAGTCGGCTTGCTCTAATTAGGCTACCAAATTAGAATAACGGTTTCTAATATATCATTTGTAATTGACCTTCTTCAAGGAAAAATTTACTCTAAATTTCTTCTGAGTAAATTTTCAATTACTGTGCCTAATCGGATATTAAGATCCTACCATCCGTTAGCTATTCCATTCCATAGATCCACCAATTATGCTAACCTTGATCCGTTTTATAAAAAGTGTTCAGAAGTTATTTCGTTATATAATTTTGATGAATTCTCAGATTAACCTTCGTTTGTTAAACTCCAACAATTTTTAGTATAAGTATCTTTAGTATAAGTATTTTAACTATTGTATTATCTATCTTTGTTCATAAAAATAAGGAACTGTAAATTTTTCTCCGCTGTTTTGTAAAGTAAATAAATAAATAAAAAGCATACAAACAATTTTTATTAAATTATCGATCAATATTTGAAAAATTTTATTGTTTTCCAAAAAACACTGATGAAACAAATTTATCCTTAAAGTTAAAAGTTTATCCTTAAAAGTAAAAGTGTACAGAGGGTAATAAATCTGAATAAATTTCTGGACCGATATAGATGCAACTTGCGACATCGATAGAGTAGGAGTTTGGCTTTCAAAGTATTATCAATTAGAGTGTGTAACAGAAGCCACAGTGTTTTCTCCCATAGACAAAAATTTAAATAAAGATATTTTCCAAATTGTGTTGAAATATACATCTTTTTTAAAAGAATTTTTTAAGTCTAATTATTTTTGTGGCTACGAGAGGGCGCTAAAGTCGGAGAATTTAAAATGAGTATTAATGATCAACAAGTTAGAGCGCTATATTCGGCTGTACCGAATCTTTTGTACCCTTCACCGCTTTACCGACAAATAATAAAACTTATGCTTTAAAGTATGCTTTCATATTTTCACATTTTTGCTTAAAAAAATAATCTAAACTACAAAAAATGTAAACATAAAATTACACTATCATAGCAAGCGTTACTTTCTTAAAAAAAACAACAACACTAATAGCTTCTGATGGCTACTAAATGTATATACTTACATATGTTTGTATGTAGATACATGCTTATACAAAAAGCAACAACAACAACACTGAGTCATTGCAATGCTTCTATTTCCAACTAAAAAACATTCAAACTTACATGAAAAAATTATTGTGAGCCTTATAGCCTTCATCATTTTACCAACAAATAAAAATAAATAGTAAGCTTTAATATTTTCATATTTATACTTAAAAAAAATAATAAAAAAATACAAGTAAACTGCTCGCTTACACAAAAAACAACACTCCCTGCCAGCATTTGGAAGAGAGTTTTTTCATTCCGTCCACTAAAAAGTGTTTTTTTTTTAACTCTCCTATATGTTCAAAAGTAGAAAATAAGCAAATTTGCAATAATAGAACACATTAGTATCGGATTTTGATCTAAAAAACTTGACTTGGGCGATTGTTTACATTCCAGAGTAAAGAAAAAGAACAAGCACAATATAACTTCGCTCAGTAATGTATAACTTTTAAAGTGATCAATGTTGTTTTGTATTTAATTTAAAGTTATAGTGAGTTAGTGAGTGTGTTTGAATAAAAGGAAAGCATTTAGCTAAATTATAATTAAAAAAAAAATTACTAGAAATATTCCTTCCAACTGCATTAAAAAAATGTTTATTATATAAAAGCGATTATATTTCGATACTTTCTTGTTGTATTTTTTTACACTTCTAAATAATAATATTTCGACACCTAAGGAATGCACTAAGTAGTGTCATCTTAAAAGATACACATTTCTTCCCGAACAGCGAGTCTTCTTCGATAAAAAAAAAAAAATGACTGTTATTAACTACATGAGGTGTGGCTTTAGTTCAAATTTGGATAGAAAATGTTGGCACGGCTAATAGTAATTGCAATGCTTAATGTAAATGTTTGTGTGTGTATATTATTAACAGACTTTTTCAGTTTTTGACCCATAACTCGGATGTTTATGAACCAATTTGAATGATTAAAAAAAATCGACATTTTATAAAAATAATTATGACCGAAATCCGTAGCTTAAACAAGGAATCCAAAAAGTCAAAAACGCATTTTGTCCGATATCGCGGTTATTCTGGGACCGATTTAGTTCATTTCTTTAGCATAAAAATTCAGAAACTTATTTCCAAATCTTTGTCTTATATAGCTGATAAGTCTTTATATATATATATATATATATATATATATATATATATATATATATAATATTACGAGTACATTTATCAAAAAACTTAAAATTTTGATGTTTAGTGTTATTTTGTAAAAAATGTAATATTTTAACTTAACTTAATAAAAACTATATTAAATAGATTAATAAGTAGATTAATAGATAAGTAGATATTTATGTCAAAGAAGAAAACCTGATTCAATTGTCAAAAACCTAATTTTATGCAACAATAAAATACAAGTAGTCACATATATTTTGTTTTTCAATTTTGAAAAATGAGTAATTTTTTTTTTTTTTTTTTGAAAATTTAGTTTGAAGTGCCTCTCGCATAAACTTCTAGTTGTCTTCTATGTAAATAAAGCTTTCATTATGAAATTTTAGTGTGATATGAAAAAAGTTGTCTTTAAAAGAACATAAATAGATTCTCACTTTTTTACTCCAAAATACCCGAAATCCCAGTTCGGAGAAAACTTGTTTCAAAAATAGACTTTTTTCAGTCAATTGGTCACTCTGTCGTTATCAGAGGCGTGTCTTATTAAATATTTTTTGTGTGTTTGGCGGACATATGTAGGTCTGTAATCAGCTTTGACATTTTTGAGAATGCTTTGCATTCTTTTAGAAATATAAAAAAAATTTATGATCCAGAGGAAAATAATGGATTTTAAAGTGAAAAAATGTCACAAAAAATCAGAATTTTTTTTAAATTTTCTACTTCAAAATAATATAGCTTTTTATTGGAACCACATAGGTATATGCACAAAAATTATTCAGAATTTTATACAGAATCCAAAATTTTACTTCGGTCCAAATATCTCTTAAAGTAAAAGAGATGTCCTACATATGTAAGTGTATTGTTATTTATTTTTTTTTTTTTTTTCAATCAAATCATAAATAAAATTTTGTAGATTTTTTTACAACTTTTCATACCAAGACCCGCTAAGAACCTGTGCTCCACGAAATCAATTGGAATACACCTCAGGATTGGCCATGTGAAATTTCATTCAAATACATCCTGTAGTTCTAAAGTTACATAATTATTACCAAAAAAATCGTTTTGGGAACACTGTGCGGTTGGCGCTACAGTGGGCCAAACTTTACGATTTTAAATGTTTTTATATTTCTGAATTTTTCTAAGCAAGACAAAGAAAGTGCATACTGTTATAGATCAACTTTTCTAGTTTCAAAGATATTTGACTTCAAAAATATAATTTCCCATTTTTTGCCTTGTTTTTTGCGCTTTTGCCCAATAACCTTTAAAATAGAAGTTTTAATTTTTTTTAATATTTTTTTTAATATGATAGTTTTTATTTATTTATCTCAATTCGGGTCGTTATTTGGAACTCGGATACCAAGACTTAGATCGAAACAAATTCTGGGAAATATTTTTTGTAAAACATATATTTTTTTTTTTTTAAAGTAATGGAGGGCAGATTTGTTTCGTTTGAGTTATATCTGTGACATTCAAATTTAAACACAGAGTGCTTTTTAAAAATTAAAGTGTATCAAATCTGTTCTAGGGCGGAAAATGGGACTAAGTAATTTTATTATAATGTTTTCAATAAATAAAATTACCTATGTAAAAGTTAGCTAATATAGTTGTAAGTGGAAAAGAGTGGTGTTTAATGGAGATAATTATTCTCCCTAATGGTACCAACGAAAGTACTTTTTTATATATTATTGAGTCAGAATTAACAAAAAGCATGATTTACTGGTACTTTTTTAATCCTTTTATGGAACTTTAAAACATGAAATTTGACTTTCGTAGCCCTGAGAAAATGAGAGAAAATATGAAGGAACGTTTTGGTACTTTTTCGTTCTTTATTTTCTGTAATGTGAAATATGAAATTAAAGATACATGGTTCTGTTTTACAAGGAGGAACTTTGCGGTACTTTTTTGTTTTTCCACACTCACACACACAATCGTACTATTTTGAATTTATGTAATAATTTACATGAAATTAAAAATACATGGTCGTAAGTATATGGAAATCCATAACTGACGTATTTCTGGTACTTTTTCGTTTTTATAATGGTACTTTATGAATAGGATTTGAAATATTGAATCTAGAATATTGAATTGGGAATCCCCAAGAGACAATTTTGTTGTACTTTTTCGCTCTTCTAATGTTATCTTTTGAATTGTTTTCCCTCTAATGGTACCAAAGAAGGAAGTCTAATAGTAAATTTGTATATACATATTTTATTCTTAGAATATTTTATTCTTATTATTAGAAGCGGGACTTACTAGTGTTTTTTCGTCCCTTTTAATTGTACTTTCTGTATACTATGAACTTAGAAACATGAAATTAAGCTTAAGTGTCCCTGAGCGAATGAGAACAAATGTGAAGGTACTAACGTTTTGGTACTTTTTCGTACTTTTCGTATTTTCTATAATATTGAACCTAGAAATATGGTCCCATGTGGATACTAATTCACAAGGGGTACTTTTTTGTTCTTCTAATGGAACTTTTTGAATATTTGAATATAATATTGAAGGTAGTAGCACAAAATCTATATATATCTATATATATTAGATTACAAAACATGAATATTGCTAAAAAAAAGTGTTTGGTACTTTCTGAAAATTAGGATGCTAAAAAATAAAACATAAATTTTGGTACTATTTTTATACCCTAAGTATCTTTGGACCAATAAAAAATAAATAAATTTTTAATCGTAATATTTTTAACTGCAAAGCATAATTTAAGGGGTACCTTTTTTGCACTTTTACCTTTAGGGGGCAAAAAGGGGTAAGTTTTAAGAGAAAAACTGGAAGGGTAGGTTCAGGAGTGGTCGGATAAAATTAAATTTGGCAAATCTAAATAACTAAATTAGCTAATCCTGAATAAATTAAATATCGAGTAACATATTTTTTATTAAGATTCTTAATACATTACTTATTAAGATCCTTGATAAATAATAAAAATTCGAATTTAAGTTCTCTGAGGGTGAAAAAAGTACTGTTTGAATATTTTTTTTTTTTTTTTTATACCGAAAAATATTATCATTTTCCATCCCTACCGATAATCAAAAATTTTATTACAGATTAAATTATAAATCCTCCAGTATATTTGAAGAAATTGTTGCTATTAAAACAGCTATTGAAGACCATAGGAAAAACTTGACCGTGTCTTTTGAAACTTTCCAAAAAATTTTAACTCTTATAAATAATTTTTAATAATTTATTTTATTCGTAAAAAAATCTTTACAAACTTAAATATAAATACTCGTATTTATTAAATTACCAAATAAAAATACAAAAAAATTAAAGCACACAATAAATAAAGTTTAATTAAATAGTTTTTCTAACAAAAATGTTTTGTTATAAACAAAAATAATTAAATAGAAAAATAATAATAAGAGAAATGTATTTAAATAATTCCATGAGTTTGCAAAAAAAAAAAAAAAAAAAAAAAAATAAAATAAAAATTATGTAAAATTTTTAAATTATAACGAAATAAAATCATTCACACGTCACAGCCATACACAAAATCTAACGCAAACATTCACAAAAATATACATGCAAATTAAATTAAAATTTACAATTTAAATTCTAAACTAAAACTTACAATAAATTGCAATAAAGCTAAAAAAAATAGAAAAATTTATTTTCTTGAAAAAATACATAAATATTTGTTAATTTACGTTTTTTTTTTAGTAATTTTAGTTAAATAAATCCTTTTTTTTTCACTTTGTTTTATTTATCATTTAATTACACACGTACGATGTTGCCATACTGAACGACAATTGGTTGATGACGGCGACGACGACGTCTAGCATCTTCGTAAGGTGGCAATAATTCTTGTTGTTGTCTTGCCAAATTGGCCAAATATTGTTGTTTCAAAGCATTTATGGTGGCAATTTTACGATGTTTCTGTTGATTTGGGTTAGTATTAACTTTAATGTCTTCGGTTCGAGCAAATGTCACCACAGTATATGTTTCTAAATCATCATCTTTAGCGGCAGCTTTATGTTGATCTTCTTCAACAGGTGAACCATCTGGCTTGACACGTACCACCGATGGTCCAGTTAAATAGGTATTATGAGCACTTGAATCGAAAACGTCGATTTGAGGATTATGAGCCATACTGGGAGAACCATAAGCTATATCCATATCCATGGCATATTGATGTTTATGTTCACTGCTATCGAACATGGGATTTTTGGGATATAGACTAGCAGAGGTTGTTGTGCTGTCGCTTAATTTAGTTTTGGTGGCACTGGGATGTTGGTGGGTCATGATGACGATAGAGGTGGCTGGTGGTGTAGGCAAAGGTTTACGTGTTGTTACCAAAGTTGAACTGGGATGATCTCTCATAATAGAAGTCCAAACTGGAAATGAAAGGAGAAGAAGGAGAAGAATGGATTAATTTGTGTAATTATATATGTAGAACGAGCAAAGAAAAATACACAATTAGAATAAAGCAAATTGTCCCTGCCTACGCTTAAATGTAATTATAACCCTTTACGGTTGCCAGACGGCTTTAAATGGAACTTGATTATCAAGATGTATATATATATATATATATATATATATATATATATATATATTTATTTATATATATACATGTATATAGCTTTTTATATAACTACAAATTGTTTTTAACTTTACAATTTTAAATATATACTAATCGTTTTACAAAATTTTCAAAACAAGCTGATTACCATATTTTACACATCAATCAATCAAAAATTGTATTTACTGCTTTTTGCATTTTCATAATGTTTTTTGTTTTGCCTTTTGCATTTTATGTGACGATATGTATATTAATCATTAGATAATTTTGTCACACGATCTAATTTTACTTTCAATAATAACATTTTTAATTTAAAAAAATTTATATATAAAAAAGTATATATTGATTTGTTTCAGTTTTGCATTTCTGAATTCTTTATAAATTATAGTATAACCTAAGCAAAAATTATTCTAATGCCTATAACCGTTTTATAGATATTCGAACTCTCAAATAAATAATTTTAAATCATCATTTCATTTTTGATAATGCAGTGCGCGGTTGTGTATGATAAAGCCGTACCAAAATGTTTATGGAAAAAACACAAAGATTTTACTAATTTTAAACTAATTATTTTCCACATTCCAATATTATATATTATTTTAAAGGGAATTGAGCCTTTTTAAAAATGAAGCATAAAATATTTTATTACTTAACAATTTATTGAAGACTTAAAATTATGTTTACAGGAACATATCTCATAATTTTTTTTTGTCACGTTCCGAAAACAAAATAGACATATTATATATCATTTTAATGTGTATTGTATCTTCTTTAAAATGATATATAAACTATTTCATTATTCAATGCAAATCATGTTTATAGGAACTATATTTCATAAATTTAAAAGTTTAGATGTTAAAAAAAGTACCTTTTAAAAAAAAATAAAAAACAGTTGAAGGATTTGTACTATATAAAATTATACTCACTTAATTGACTTGCACCCCTTTGATAGGGATCAAAGGCATCCAATTTGGCATCTGTAAAAGTTTGTAATTTTTCATAACCGTAACTCAATAGATCACGTTTACATTGATTAACTGGTACGTTTGAGGTTGCCGTAGTAGCCTTACAATGGACGCTCACTAATTGGGCAAAAGTGGAATACAAATAAGACATCTGTAATAAAAAAAAAAAAGAAAATAGTTTTATTAAAAAGTTGCTAATGTTAAAACGCATTTAATAGTAAACCTTTTAAAATAATTACTAAGACATAAGGAAAACATTTTTTTTTTTTAGTAGAAACAATTACAAATTCATCTTCTAACAATGGAAATGAAATTAATATTTATACTTTTTTTGTGGCAATTAATGGCGGGAATTTTATTTTATAGCAAATAATTTTATATTAATGTATTAGCTAGGTTATGAAGTTAAAATTTATGTGATGCATTTGCATTAATTATATTGCGAATACTAAATGATGTTATCGTTTCTTTATTTTTATTTGTAACCGGTAATTTTTTAAATTCAAGTCTTTAGAGATGAGAATTTTTAATAATTTTCTTTTTTTTATCTGATCATCATTTAAATAAATAACACAATGATTATGACAAAATATGTTAGGAACACAATTACTTTGTATGAACTTAGAATAATATATATTTCGTAAGTACGTTGCCAAATTAGAATTTATACCATAGAGTATTCACATAGAGACGAAACATTAGGTTGACAATTGAAAAAAAAAAAAATATATATATATATATATATATATATATATATTAGAAAAAATGTGTTTTTTTTTTCTGACAACAAAATGCATTTGATTACATGTATTTTGTTGTTGCATGAGTTATATTTTTGACAATTAGTTTCGTCTCTCGTTTCTCTCCGACTTACATATGTTTATTCAAAAGTACACAACAACCAGTGTTGTCAGATTAGAAGATTTTTCCCCAAATTGGGGATTTCTTTTGGGAAATGGGGATGAAAAGTTTAGTTTGGGAATTAAAGATTTATTGGGAATGAATTTCACGTTTTGGAGATTTTTATTTTATTTCCATAATTTTTCTTTTTAACTTAGAAAAAAAAAAACATAATAACAGGCATATTAAGATATTCCTATTATTTATTCAACAACAGTGCAATGAAGACAATAACAAATAACTGTTATACTAAATATGATAACGTAGTTAAAAAATTAGTTCCAATCTCTGCAACAAGATGATTATTTGTGGATTGGCTGAGAGGGAAATATTTGATCAAATGATACTCTATTAGTGTTAATCTATTAATAATCAATAACATAGAAGAAGCCTTTAAAAATTATTCATATTATTACGTTTTTACCTTTTAAAAACGGTCGTTTATTTCCTTTAAATAAACCTGTACTTTGATTGCAAATAACAGCAGTTTAGTTTAAAAGTTGTAACGACTCTTTATTTTATTTAAAAAAATATACAACAATAACAGTTTAAATAGTCACTTGCGTTCTAATATAAACACACTCTTAAATTACACACTTTATACAACACGCTTTATTAATGTACAAGATTATACAGCCAAGGCAGTTAATTTGTCTTTACTTAACGACGCTTCCAATTAGACTCACTCAATGGTGTTCTCACGGCCAACTTATATACACTGTATTACCTACTAGATGCTTCTTGAAAGCTCTATTTCTTTCTACAATGTTCTTAACGGACAAACTAGAGCTTTCGATGTTTATGTTAGCAGCTTAAACATTTTGTGTTGCCATACTTACAAACAATGGTGAAAGCTTTTTATTCAATGTTGTATGTTTAGAACTATGTTAATAATTTTTACAGATATGTTAACTGCTGTTAACATAAACGGAAATGTCTAGAAGCATTGAGAAAGATTTAAACCAGCCGTTAAAACCGTTATATTTGAATTCAAGTACAATTTCGTAACAATATTATTGTTATAAAATCAAATGTGTGTTTGTTTGTGACGCAATCACACCTAAACAGTTGAAGCAATTTTAATGAAATTTTATATAGATTAATTTTAAAATGGAAGAAACTATAGGATATAAATAAATTGCATGTTGCTGAAAATGGCCAAAGTTTCGCTATTTTTTGCACGCCTTTTTAGTAAGTGTAAGTTTTAACTGGACAAGCTGTATTTTAATTTGTTTTTTATTAACTTTTAGGATTCCATGCAAGGCGGGACATTCAGCTAGTATATTGTATCAAAAATAATTGGAAGAAATTTTACTATTTATGATAAGGCTCGAAAAAATCTGGGAACCCTGACAACAACCGGCGTATACACAAAAAATATTCGAGGTAATAATATTGTTACGAAATTGTACTTGAATTCAAATATAACGGTTTTAACGGCTGGTTTAAATCTATCTCAAATCTTCTAGGTATTTCCGTTTATGTTAACAGCTGTTAACATAGCTGTAAAAATTATTAACATAGTTCTAAACATACAACATTGAATAAAAAGCTTTCACCATTGTTTTTAAGTGTGGCAGCACTAAGTGTTTATGCTCATGGCATTACCTACAAAAGCTCTAGATTGTCCGTTAACATTGTAGAAAGAAATAGAGCTTTCAAGAAACATCTAGTAGGCAATACAGTGTATATAAATTGGCCGTGAGAACACCATTGAGTCAGTCTGGTTGGAAGCGTCGTTAAGTAAAGACATATTAACTGCCTTGGCTGTATAATCTTGTACATTATTAAAGTGTGCTGTATAAAGCGTGTAATTTAAGTGTGTGTGTGTATTTAAACACAAAGTGACTTATAAACTGTGTTGTTGTACATTTTTAAATAAAATAAAGAGTCGTTACAATTTTTAAACTACTAAACTGCTGTTATTTTTGCAATCAAAGTACAAGTTTATTTAAAGGAAATAAAGGACCGTTTTTAAAAGGTAAAAACGTAACAATATTTACTATTATTATATTTACCGGTTTAAGTGATTTCTTTTTGTATGAAAACAAAATACTAAGTTTTATTATCGAAGTCAATTTTATACAAAATATTTTACCTTAAACCCTAGGTAATATTACTAGTACAATTATATATTTTCTTCGAAAAAAGTTTGACATATTTGTTTATTATTATGTCAACAGAAAATTAAATTCTATAAAAAATATTTCAGAAATGACTTTTTGCAATGGGGTTTTAAATTGAATCTGGTAAGTATTAAAATAGTTATAATTAAAAATATGCGGCACAAATAAAGGACGTAATATTTGAACGAATTGATAAATTGCAAATTTATTTTTTTACGCACTTTATTCTAAAATTTATTTTTTTTCCTAAGTTTGCGCTCAGTATTGTGAGATTGCTTGGAGTTCGTATAGTGTACGTGGAAATGTCAAATTACTCTAGGCTCCTGGCTGACGATTTTTGTTTAAAGATCACTGATTTTGTCACCATTTGAAAAGGTCTAACGGATTCACATGGAACAATCTCTGTATTCAGTAAAAATGCCTTTAAGTCGATTATCCAAAATGTCTACTGTGGAAGTTAAATGGCATGCAGCCTTGTCCACCAAATTCGATTTAAAAACGAGAAAGAAAGATATAGTCGATCAAGACCGACTATATGATACCCTACACCATTGTCTACGAGCATAAAAGTTCGGGAAGGGGACTTATATTATACCTGTGGTCAATATTACTAAATGTAAAATAAAATATACAAATACATATAGATTATAGACCGATTCTCATAAAATTTGGCAATGTTATTTCTAATTATATACAAATTATTTGTGTCGAATATTAACTTGATACTAACATTCGTATGGGATTGATGCACTTTAAAGTGATTTTCGGAAGAGGGGTTTGTATGGGAGCTATGGTCAATTGTACAAAGATTGATACTTGCACAAAACTTCTTTGCATCGAATTTCTTATTTTTAAAGCATTTTTGAGTGTTTAAACTCTATTCCGGAGAGACATTTGTATGGGTGCTAGGTGAAATAATGAACCGATCACAACAAATTTCAAAAGACTTCGTCCTTGTATTATAAAAGTCCCACCTGCTAAATTTCATTGAATTATCTTTAAAATTGCGACCAATACTTTGTGCACAAGGTTTACATGGACAGCCAGCCAGCCAGACGGACGGACATCGTTAGATCGATTTAAAAAGCCAGCCAGCCGTTTATAAAGTGATTCTGAGTCGATTGGTATACTTTAAGGTGGGTGTTGGATAACTTTTTCTATGCGTTACAAACATCAGCACAAACGCATAATACCCCAACCACCTATGGCGGTGTAGGGTATGAAAAATGTTCTTTATACAGCTATGGACAAAACTATTAGTACACCCCATGTATTTGGTATATCTTCAATAATTTATAAATAATGTAAAATTAATATTTAACACATTGTTTAAAAATGTATTAATTAAGTAAAAATCTTTTGGATAATCGAAATCGATTTCGAAAACGAAACGAATTAAAATCGAAAAAATGTGTGATGCATTTATTTTTCCGTTTTCTTTATTGATGAAAATTACTGTAAACCCATTTTTTATCAGATTTTATTATAAAATTTTAAGTGTTCCACGAAAATTATTTTCTTGGTTTTCAACAGTAAAGGAAAAAGCATTGTTACAAACATTTTTCTTAAAATCGATCGAAATTCATCATAACTTTTCAAACGATCGATTTCCATCACATACCTGTATATTTATTTTAAATAATGTTATATTTTCTGCGTTGAACGTGTTTTTTACAACATAAGAAGTTGGTTTTGAAGTTTTGAGTAATAAGCACATAAAAAATAGAAAAAATGAAAGGTGTTGAGCTTGGATATTAAAAATTTAGTTATTGATGAACATAAAAAAGGAAAATCGCTCCTGAATATAAGTGATTTAGTGAATTTGCAACATTCCACAGTACAATATACTGTAAACAAGTAGAAAAACAGTACATCTGTTGAAAATGTGCCAAGAACGTTTGTTACACGTTTTAGGAGCAAACTTTCAACGTTAACATAGTGTCTACATTAGAGATTTTTTATCATGACAAACGTCAAACAACGCGAATTTGTGTGAGGTGGCAACAGTTGCAAAAAACAACAATATGGCGTATTCATAACTGCTTTTTATTTATGCAGTTTGACAACTGTAACAACCAATATAATAATCAGCTGTTTAACTAAGGTTACCTTGTATATATTCGCATTGATTTTGACGTTTGTTTTGATAAAAATTTGCCTAATGTAGACACTAAGTAAGATTGTGGTCTGATATCATAATAATACCAAAGGAATCGATCCCCAAGATGGATTAAGCAAAATTTTATTATCAGGTGTGTCACAGAAATTTTTCGCAAGTGAAAATTTTCATATAGTCGAATTCGTAACGTTTTTGTTTTGCTTCTTCAGCTTTAATACGTTTTTGCAAATCCGAAAGAAATTAAAAACACATTTTTCCTTAAGAAAATGTGACATCATTATATAACAGCTGATTAATAAACAAGGAAAATGAAAACAAAATAAGAGAATCAAGAAATGAAATTAAAAGTGAATTTGTGTTTACTATTAAAAAGTTAATTTCAAAAGTGTAAACAAAATAGTTTTATAGGATTTTAAATATGCCTGGTTTTTCAATTATGGCTGTATTAGAAGAAATAAGAAATGAACATTTCCTTGAAAAACTAAGGCGAAGATCATTAAGGGACGCATCAGATCGTTTATCTGACTTTTTACTAATTTTTTTTTTTTTTTTGCTTGTATTCTTAAATGATGTTACCAAATCGTATTTGTTTACATTTTTCTTAAATACATATGGTAACTATGCAAAAAAAAAACTTATTGGTAACACGAAATTATTTATTTTCACCTTTTTTTGGCCACTTAAAAATAATTTAAGAAAATTATTAATTTTTGGATAAAATTAGATTTTTTTTAAGTGAAATTAATAAATGAATAATTCATTGTTTATTTTTATTAACTTTTTGTGCTTTTTTATCTGTAAAACGGTGAAAATATCAATTTCACTTTAACATTTTAAAGTGGATTGAAAACGAAAAATTTTTTTCGCTTTTCGTTTTCTAAAGAAGCTAAATACGATTTCATTTTCACTTTCGTACGAATTTATGTTCTGTGACATACCTGTATGAATGAGATTTTAATATCAAAAAATTCAAACTGTTGTGTTATAAAATATGATTTTATAAAATAAAAATGTTGCATTAAAATTGTAAATAAAGCTACATTTAAAAATTAAAATAATCAGGTTTTTCTTATTTGAGAAACATTTTTTATAAGTACATATTACACAATAAATACAATAATTTCCAAAAACTAATTTTTCCTTTTCTATAAGTGACAACGATCTTCCTGATTGTTTATAAGAAATAAACTTCAGTAAATCCAGATAACAGCCCGTCTAGACGTAACATAATATGTAAGATTTTTATGTCAGAGAGTGTCAAATTCGCTCTCTGAGAGAATTATTTCACGTGTAGATTCAAATATTAGTATTATAAGATGTATCATGATACTGTTGCGATGAGATTTCTCTACACAACCATCTTATAAGATGAACTGTCAAAAAAATACACATATACGAAAGTCTGTTTGTGTGTGTGCATTTGTATTTTGGAAATTACTGAAAAACAATTTTTTTTGTAAAATTGTTTCCTTTTATTGTTTGTTTTACATGTTAAAAAATATTTTTATAAAAATTGTGCTAAAAAAGTGCAAATTTCTTAAATAAAAAGGACATGTTTACTCTGTGACTGATTAAAAATAATGGTATCTTATAGGATTTATTAGAATATGTGATTTAAGATTTAACATAATATAATATAAACAAAATAGTTACTCTCCTCTGCCGGCGTTATCTCACATATTATATCAAAGTTAATCTCAGCTGTAGACCTAGGGTAAACTTCAAATTATTTTTTGTGAGGGAAAAGTGGAACTACATTGTTTTTTATATCATGGTTTGTTTAGTTTTTCCAATATTTATTTCAAATAAAAAGCTACGTCTACGTCCCAATTGTGGGTAAAATGATCGCAAATACAACACAAATACGGTCGTAGTACGTTTCTACGACGCAATTGTGTTCCTAGCAATAATATATCTATTAGTTGTATTCATATTTGTGTTCTTTTTCTTAGTTATAATTTATTTATGTTTTTATAATTATGTTAATTTGTTGTTATTTAGCTAAAAGTCATAGTTTCGAAATAAATTTTATATTCCAGCTTAATTTATTTATTGGTTTTTGTGTTTTAGAAAATACCTCAAAAAAAAAAAAATAATAAAATAAAAAAACAAGCTAAATAATAAAAAATTCCAAAAAAAATACGTCTGTTAAGGAAATGTGTCATCACTTTTTTTGGCAAAAAATCTTTAATACTTTTTTTCTACTTTTAACAATATATATATATATATATATATATATATATATATATATATATATATATATATATACATATATATATACATTTTCATTTTTTTATGTTTTGTGCAATATTTTTACTCTTTTCCTCCGAGGTTTTTACTAAGAATATAAAGAAATTACATATACCATTTGCCACACAATGTTTTCTTTTTATTCCGAAAGGATCAACAAATTTCGGCTAAGAAAGTTTGTTTACTTTTAATATTAATCCAGCAAAAACTTTTTGGTTTCCGGTAATGGCAACTACTTATTAGAGTAGTTTTTCGGTAATGAGGTGTCATTATTATTTGCCTACTCTGTATTACATAAATAAGTACTCAATAGTATAATAGGACAATAATATTGCAATCACGTGGATCAGTTGGCTAGAGCGCTGGGTTAGCAACCAGAAGGTTGTTGGTTCAACCCCATTCTAAGGCTGTTAGTTTTTTATAACAAAATGTCTAAAAAGATATTTTAAACTAAATAGAGTTTTTGTCGGTTAGGCTGCTATGTGCGAGATGGTGTACTGAGTAAGACGTTGTCAGTAAAAACGAATGGTTAGTGTGTGTCCAAGTTCGAGTCTCACTGACGGCAAAAATTTTTTTGTTTTTTTTTTATTTTTGTTTTCGTTTAGGTACATATTTTTGAGTACCCCTAGAGTCAATAAATAACTACATGAATTTGTGGACAAGTCGAACAAAAATAACTAGTTATTCAGGCAAAAAATAAGTAGTTTATTTTTGTTTCCAATTATACCTGCTGCTGGAAAGTTGCCACTCTTTTAATTTTACAGTATTGCCACATAGAAAATATGTGTAACGAAAAACACAATTGGAAACTTGCAAAATAACCACAAGAAACTAAAATTAATTTAATTTATTATTTTTTGGAAATGGTGTAAAACACTGAACAAACAATCTAGGTAAATAACACGCTCGGTTGCCTGTACAGCATACAAATTTCAATTGAAAGTAATGATACTATAGTACACTGAGGCCCCGGATTGCGTCGTTAATTTGAACCGGAGAATTGCGACGCAAACTAAAACGAAGCAAATCGAATCACTATTTTCTATGTATTTACACTGTTTTCTTAATAGTCAGAATAAACATATTTGAACAGACAAGAAAGAAGTTAATTTTCAATAAAAAAAAGAAGTATTTTGGACACAAATCGAAATCATAACGATGCTAATCGAAATATTGAAATTTCAAACAGTAACGCAAAGCGAAACGACGCAAATCAAAACGACTCAAATCGAGGCCTGGGTGTATATACAAAGATGATGACGGTGGAGTAACTTTAGCATATTTAAATAGACGTACATATGCAAAATACGTATGTACGTTGTTACTGATTGTCTACCTCAAGTCAAGTCTACAAACAAATGGGCTTGGAAAGCTACTGAACCATAAATAGTGCATATTTAGGTGCTACTGCTTTTTTTAATGATTACTTTATCGTGTATGTGTTTTTCCAGCAATTTGTTTTTAAATTGTTGCCGTACAATTTATTGCATTATCTATTTATACATACAATTGTACTTATATAGCTGAATTTAAGAATACATTTATCAATCGTAATGTAAAAAAAAAAAAAAGAATTTCAGAATCACTAAAACTACGTGTCTGTGGCAACATCACAATGTGAACAAAATAAATTTCAAATGAGTTTGTTGTTGCTTTTTTTAAATTTAACCAGTCTATTTATAAAATTAATATGCGGATATAAATTCTATAAAAAGGCAACAAATTCAATTTGAAATTTATTCGAAGAATATTTAACACAAATATTGATAGTGCGTCACAAACATAAAAAAAAAGAGGAAATGAATAATAAATTATGTCTAGGTGCAGAGATCTGGATTATCATTTGAAAATATAATCACTTAATACGGCAGCTAAATAAAACTATACGCAAATATTCTTCGGATTTTTAACTAATGCTATGTTCACATATAGAGGTTTCTTGAAAAACTAGTCGTTTTCTCAAAAAACACAATCAAATTGATTTGTTTTTTCATATATTTCAAAGCTAAAAAACATCTCGATTCGGATTGTTTAATTATTAAACACACAAAAAACATACTAAATTTCCATACAGGGAGGAAGTTTTTGGTATTTTTAGTACACTGGAATTTGTTGAACATACCCTAAGTCAAAAGTGACAAACAGTTTAAAATAAAAAAATCGAAATTTTGTACAAAAGAAAGTGTATGTGTGCTTAATTTTCATTTTAATTGAAAATATTCGAAAAAAAATCTGACATACGGAAAACAAATCAAAAGAAAAAAACAGCATAGCGTTATATGTGAACAGTGATGTTTAAACATGTTGAGTTTTTCAAAAACATGTAAAAATCACTCGTATATGAACATAATATAAAGCACCCCATAGACACATACTTCATAAGTTCTCGCAATAAGTATGTATTCGTATAATTGAGAGAGATTTTGAATGTGTGCTTCACACCGACAATGCAATATGAAAAATCAAAATCGTTTTGATTTCAAAATGAACCCATACTGCAGAATGAGTTCCGAATGAATTTGTTTAATTTTTTTTTTTTTTTTTTTGTCATTTATTAAAATTTTAGTTCACAAATATTAAATTTTAATTGCTGAATGTGTAGATAAATCATCAAGCACACACGTATAGGAGGGTTCATCGGCAGTATCACTCTGCAGTATGTGTCTATGGATGGCTTAAGCCAAATTATATATTGAGAAAAGAGAGCAGAAATTGGTTAAAAAAAACAAAAATGTACTGCTTAGTAACACCACTTTATAGTTTTGCACTTCAAACCGTATCTCCTCATTTTATTTCATATTTGTAGGTTCATAAACTAAGAATATATGTATAAAATATAGGAAATCGTTTTCCTTAATAACTTCCGAATTAAATTTGTATATTTTTTTCGTCCAGTAACACAATTTGTTATGCTAGGTACAGAATTGACGTGTATGATCGTAGAAACGTACTACGTCGGTACGTTGTAAAGCTAAAAGTTATACATGTTAATTGAAAAGTACACAACAACCAGCGCATATGTTTAAGCGTATATAGGTCCTACATTCGAATAGATTTACGTAGTGTCTATATTATATAAATTTTTATCCAGACAAATGTCAAAATCAGTGCCAATGTACACAAGGTAACCTCAGTTAAATAGCTAATTATTATTTTTTGTTGTTACAACTGTCAAACTGCATATATAAAAACATTAGTAAATTGGCCTTACTCTTGTTTTTGTACAACTATTGCCACTTTCCATAAATTCGCGTTAATTTGGCGTTTGTCTTGATAAAAATTTGTCCAACAACCCATCTACACGTAACAGAATATATAAGATTTTTCAGGGAGTATCAATTTCGCTCTCTGAGAGATATTAGTATTATATGAAGTATTACCTAGTGCCTACATTAGGCAAATTTATATCAAAACAAACGTCAAAATCAGTGCGAATATATACAAGGTAACCTTAGTTGAACAGTTGATTATTATTTTGGTTGTTACAGTTGTCAAACTGCATATATGAAAAACAATAATGAATACGCCATATTGTTGTTTTTGTGCAACTGTTGCCACCTTCCACAAATTCGCGTTAAGTTTGACGTTTCTCTTGATAAAAAAAATCTCTAATGTAGACACTATGTTATGAGACTGTTGTAATGAGATTTCTCTACACAACTATCTTATAAGATAAACTGTCAAAAAATACAAATATAATAAAGTTTGTTTGTGTGTTTGCATGTGTATTTTGAAAATTTCTAAAGAAAACAATGGTTTTTTGTAAAATTGTTTGCTTTTAATGTTAGTTTTATATTTTAAAAAACATTTTTATAAAAATTGTGCTAAAAAACTGCGAATTTCATAAATAAAAAGGACATATTTACTCTGGAAAATAATGGTATCTTATAGGGTTTATTAGAGTACCTGTACCCCTTATGTAAGATTTATTATAATATAAATAAAATTATGCCGGCGTTATCTCACATATTATATCAAAGTTAATCTTAGCTGTAGACCTGGGGTAATGTAGACACTACGTTACGGTAGGAACATAATTGCATCGTACATAGGTACGTTGTCAAATTAGAACTTATTTATGTTTATTGAAAAGCACACGACAACCGGCGTATACGTTAAATCGTATGCACACTCTACATTTGAATAGATTTAATTCTATTATTTAGGACATGTACGACCGTATTTGTCATTTTAGAAACAAAAACAAAGAAAAGTAAATAAACATTGTTTTGAATTTAAATGTTTTATTATTTGAAAAGAAAATTCAAAAAAGATAAACAAAGGAAATTATCATGATACAACTAGACTAGATAAAATTATGATGGAATGTTGTCATTTTCAAGTCTTCTTAAGTCAAACTATTCAAAAATTGAGAACAAAAAAGTATAAATACATACATATATAATATATAACAAAAGTATATAAAAGTTTTGCTAACTTTCGAAATGTGGAATGCTTCTTGAGAAGATTTATATACACAATCTTTTGTACATTTATTTGTTTTTTATATAAAATTGAAGCATATCAGAATTGTTAACAAAATTTTATATAAATATTTTTTGAAGTTTTGCTTTGCTTTTTTACATTTTCTTATGTTTTATATATGGCTGACTTTTCAGAGAAAATAAATTTGACAACGTTCTCTCTAACAATTGTATCTTCTATAGTTCTACCATGGATTATCCAATAATTCATTTCAAGCAAAAAGCTACGTGTACGTCGCAATTGTGAGTAAAATGGTGGAAAATACAACGCAAGTGCGGTCGTAGTACGTTCCTAACATTACTTCAAAATTCGTTAAAGTTTTCGAAATATTAAGAAAATATTTGTTACTATAGGAGTATTTAAGTGATAAATCGGAAGTGAAGAGTGATCGAATTCATAACCTCTGTAGTTAATTTAAAATTTTAATTTAATTTAAAAATTTTTACGATATACAATGATACAACGATACGTCAGAGGTTCTGAATTGGACAATTGTTTTTCGCTCTGCTTTCTCGCCACCCGTACTGAATAAGTTTTCAGAAATTGAAACGGAAAGTAAGAAAATTAAGTTTGAAAGGAATTCTAGGTGTAATATTACAGTGGTTTTACAACAGACTATCAAAGGATTTGCGCTTACCCAGAATTTTGTGTACAAAATTTTCATATGATCCTCTCGCTGCAACTGTTAAACATTTTGTCAAGTTTCCGCTAGTTATTAAGTTTTTGAATATCAAGTTTGACACTGTTCACTGTTAAGCGACTTGAAGATGTTCTTTGCAAGGTCAAGTTCTATGTCAAGAAATGGCGTTAACATTTTCTGTGATTAAACGTTTTGTTTAATCATAATAAAAATACTCATCTTTGATCAGGACATCCAAATGATAAAACTGTTGGTGACTCTCCAAAGTCAAACCATTGGTGTTATAATTCGAGACGGCCACAATTCAGTAAACAATCAGCCAACGTCCGTATGTCAAAGGAAAGTAAAGTCGATTTTTTTTGCCATGCAGTCTTTAACTTTTGCATCGGGACTTGCACTTGAATACGCACAAGCTCCAACTGATTAAACAAAACGTGCCATACAGTTAACTTCACAAGGAATAATCTCCATAATCACTTTGATATCATGGTTATCTATCGAGGAGAAAAAGTATTTGGCCACCAGGATCGTGTGATTTGGCCACAATAGACGTTTTCATGAGAAAAGTTATTCCTTGTTATACTTTGGATTTTCTATCTTATTCATAAAGTTGTATGTTTTTAACGGTTTGTAAACTCAGATAGTTCTCGAATATTCGATATAAATTCTCTACAAGAAGTTTGTTCTACAAACTAGCAATTATAATATGTTGTGCGATGTACAGAATTTTCTCTTTTGGAAGATAATAATTACAAATAATCGGTATATTCACCAATTCCATCTGAACACATTCTATTGTAAATAGTAATTATAGAAAAGTGAAACACAATGGTTCAATAAAGTTTGATAGCCTGCAGTTACCGATAAGTTCCTTTGCCCTATCCTTCACTTGGTTAGAAAGCATCAAAATAAACTTTTAAACACTGGTATATATAAAAGTTGTTATCCATTTTCTATTTTATTAGAAAGATCAGAAGGAGTGAAGAAGGATCTCTTTAATACACCTTCAAGCCGTACGGCTAAAGAAAGTACGTTCTGTTGTGCGATCTTCAAGCCAATCAACATTAAATAGATGTGCTCTTGTGGAAGATAAACGGGTTTTTAGAACAAGTTCTCCGTTTACAACAGAACACGTAATATTGTAACAATACACAACCTATATTGAGACAATGCTCTAGTGAATCCAGTTGGGTAATCTACTGTCTTCAATAAGCACCTACAACCTCTCCTGCACGTGATGGAGAATCTTCCAAATAGATTTGGAAATAGTGACCCATAAATAAGAGTTGTGTTTATTCCATTATTGGTTATAAGGAGATCAAAAAATAAAAACAAGACAATGGAATAATTCTCCTTTGATCTGAAAAGCAATAGTTAGATTTGAAAGTTCGTCTTAGAAAGCTCGATATGAATCGGGGTAAGTTATTCACAACAAAAGTAACAATTTTTGGAACATGTTATCGAAAGTTCTTTTCTGTGAAAAAAAAATCGATGAGTTGACAATCTTTTTAGGAATTTGTTTCGAATCGTTTCTAAGTAAAGATCCTATTGATGTGGGAACGATATAAAATAAAGTCATTGTTCGTTGGCTTGTGTTCATTGCTTGGTTCAGGGGTGGGTATTCGCATACAAAAGAAGGATTGTATCCTCCTTTCCGGAGTCTTTGGAGCTAACACGGTACCCTTTAAAAGGAAAACTCATCAGTCTTGAAATATTTTAACGGTTGTCATGTGTTAACCACCTTTTCTTGCCGATCCTGAATATATCTATTTTATATCGTTTGAATTTTTTTTATGTTAAAGAATTAAAATATGTCGAGGGTCCACAGTAAAAGTAAAATTTCTGAAGGAATCCGTAAAGTAAAGAACTCCTGGTCTAGGTCTAAAAGCTTTTTATAGGCAAGAGCAAGTTGTCATAACGCTACAATGTTTGTCTTGCCACGTCTAGTCTTTCTGTAAAGAACTAGCGACTATAAAATATCTTCATGTATGTTGATTTTCAAATGTTTTTAATAAAATTTCCAAAATCTTTTAAAAATAAGGTCTAGGTCGAACAACTTTTTATTAACAATGCCTGAACAAGATTAGGGGATCTTGTGTAAGGTTTTCTTATAGATGATGGCAGAGACGGGGGGATGTAGTTAATAAAAAGGCCAATGTATAAGAAAATGGTTAATTATAATTACTCATGCAGAAGTAATTATAATTGTAGGGATGATAAAAGAAGAGTAATGAGATTAGTGTTAAATCCATAGGGTCGCTGGCTGTAGCGGCATAAAAAAACTCACCTCTGCTGGGTTACCTTTAAGAAATGAAGATTGGGATTCGGTTGATTTCAATTCAAGTTTGGGGTTTATTACAATAAAGTTTAAGTTTAAGTAATTATAGATTTAGGTATGTTAGATGATGCGATCTTCTTGAAGGCTGGTTCGCAAGTGACTTCTTTTTTCTTGAGAGCCATATTAGTTATTAAGTAATGGATTCCAACAAGTTTCCGCTTTTTTAACGAAACCCAATTTTAATCCATAACATTTTCTTTTACAGAGGGTACAAAGTGCTGCCAATTTATTACTTGATACAATAATTGTTATACAAATTATAATTTAAGTGTCCAACTAGTTTGGACAATGCCTATAAACGGTAAACACGATAACATTACCTCTGCCCAGCAATGATTAAAAATGTAACGGATTTTTTCGTTAATTTAATATAGTTAATTTTATTTAATCGAAAGTTATTCAAGAGTTTAACGCATTCAATAAATATGTAATAAAAAAAAGGGTGTAAAATTTAACTATGGAACAAATGGTAAGTAATAACAGAAATAATAAAAAATATTTGATTGTACGGAATACGTGACAATTATATTAAAATACATATTTAACAAATATTTAGCAATCGATATTAAAGTAAATGAAAAAAAATATTTGTATATATATATATATAGAATATTAAAAATATTAAATTAGTAATCATTAAAATTATGATAAAATTAATTTTATAAAATCCCTTTTCCAAGCTTTATGTTTAACTTTTCAATTATATTTTGCAGTCAGTATTAAATAGGCCATCTTCTGTATGGTTTATATAAATTAAATTGTCTTATGTCTTATGCAAATATATAAAGGTATTATAAAAAATTTATTAACACTAAAGTAACCAAATTATTTAAAATATTCCAAAAAACACTTGTCATATTCTGTTCCAAAATAAAACGTTTTATTTTGATCTTAAACAAATATCATTGTAAAACTAATTTAATTTTTTTTTTTTTTTTTTAAGAAATTAAGGTGTGTGTAATATAAATATAATTCAAAAACAAAAACCCTTTACACAATCCTTGACATTATTACACATAAAAATTATTTTATTTTAAATTCTCGCATAAATAATTTAAAAATAATACCGATTTTTTGTTAAAAATAATAAATAAATTTTAATTTTTTAAGTAATAACAATAATATTTAACTTTATGATTCAACAAATCATAAAAAATAAAACTGAAAAAAAAAATAAAAATAAATATTCTTACATTTTAAAATGCGGTTTTTTTTTCTTAAATAATATATAAAGTATATAAAAAATAAACATCATATTTTAAAATTTAAATAAAACAAGATATAACTATAAAGATTAAAGCTGACAAATTACTGACTGGATGTATCTGTCACTGACTCATCATATTTATTTACGAGTATTTAACGCTTGAATGATTAAATCGTAGTTGGTTTTCAAGCTATTCAAGTATTTTTTCAATAATTTTTTTTATATGGAAATAATTAAATCATTAAATTTTTACTGTGGAAGTCATAAAAATTGTTTACGTTTTTTGTAAAGTATTTTGAAATGGAAAGAAATTAGAAAAATTTGGATAAAAATAAAAAAATAATTTTTCAATATTTATTTTTCTTAACAAAATATTATTGTTTTGTTATTAAGTAAATATTGGTATTAACAGTGTTAAAATTTCAAGTAAATTTACCATAAATAAAAATCAAAAGAAATAATTCACATGTATGTTTTACTAATTGTAAATCAAGGATTAATTTCTTATGCAAACCCTCATTTTATTTAAAATGTTTAAGGTTATTTAATAAAGAACAACCTTGAACGAAAAATACCAAAAATTCATTACTGACACTACGGTGTTACCGTTAAAATTAGAATTAATGCAGACAACGTGGCAACAATGTTAATGAACAAAAAAGTAACCTAGTGTCTACATTAGGCAAATTTTTATCAAAACAAACGTCAAAATCAATGCGAATATATACAAGGTAACCTTAGTTAAATATCTGATTATCAATTGTTGCCACCTTCCACAAATTGTCGTTAAGTTTGAAGTTTGTTTTGATAAAAAAATCTCGAATGTAGACACTATGTAAACAATGGTATAAAATAGATAACTGACTGTATCAGACAAATATTTTTTGGCGGGTCCACACGCTATAATTTTCTAACATAACAAGTAATAAAATGCCGGCAGAACTATTGCAATTTGTTTAAATCAGTGCATAGTGTAAGACAACTATGTTATAACCATGTCTGCATGCTAGACAATTTTTTATCAAGACAAGCATCAACACTTTATTAAGATAAACATTTCTCTAGTGTAGACAGAATTTAATAATACTATTTCAGCATCAAGACAAAAATTAGCTTTCATCTTTTTTTGCTTGTTTGTTGTTTGCTACTTTTTTCATAGTTTATTAAGACATACGTCTTCCCCTATAATTGATAATAATAAAAAAAAATTGTACGTAATTCAAACAAAAACTTGACGTTTGTCTTGAAGGTAGTTTTCCAAAATTAAATTGTTTTAATTGTTTTTTTTTTTTTATTGTTATTTTGCTCTATTTATTGTACTTTTTTAAAAAAAAACTAAACTGTGCGCTAATTAATTTTTTTCTTCTTTAAAAAAAAAAAAAAAAAAAAAAAAAACACATAGAGACGAAGCATTAAGTTAGTTGACAATTGAAAAAAATATATTTTTATTTTTTTAGCAAGAACAATATACATTTGATTACATTTTGTTGTTATATGAGTTGGGTTTTTGAAAAATGACTTAGGTTTTTACAATTAGTTTCGTCTCTTGTTGTTCTTCGGTCTAGACTCGCTGTAATATAACGACGAAAGAATTTGTTGTTTTTTTTTTATTATTTGAGCTATAGAAGATTAACCCAGGTCTACAACTGAGATTAATGCTGATATAATATGTGAGATAACGCCGGCATAAGAGAGTAACCATTTTGTTTATATTATGTTAAATGTTAAATAAGGGGTACACGTATTCTAATAAATCCTGTAAGATATCATTATTTTCAATCAGTGACAGAGTAAACATGTCCTTTTTATTTATGAAATTCGCAGTTTTTAGCACAATTTTTATAAAAATATTTTTTAACATGTAAAACAAACATTAAAATAAAACAATTTTACAAAAAAAAAAAATTGTTTTTTTTAGTTATTTCCTAAATACACATGCACACACACAAACAAACTTTCTTATATGTGCATTTCTTTTTACAGTTCATCTTATAAGATAGTTGTGTAGATAAATCTCATCACAACAGTCTCATAATACTTCTTATAATACTATGTTATGTGCAGTTGTGCTATATACAAACTATATACAAACTACAATTGCTACGGACCGGTTGGTAAGTATTTATTTAATAAATTTTCTTTTCTTTTATTTTCAGGTTTCTGGACAAAAAAAAAAAACAACTGGAAAGGAGAAATACTATAAACTATAGGGTAAGTAATTTCTCATTTACTTTTTCCATATAATAACTTTTCTTTTCAGCTCTTCTAAAAACTTTCGTTAAGGGATGAAATGATAGTTTGGAAGGAACACCAAACAAACAGGCAATAAGGTAAGTAATTTGTCATCTAACTATTCTGTTCCTATATAATGACATTTATTCTTTCAGGTCTTGACAAGAATAATAATTGGTTTGTATGTATCGTTCCGATACTGATGTTTTTTAAAAAATAATAAAATTTCTGTTTCATCTTTTTTTTCAGGCAAAATCCACTGGGATTGGGCTGGAATGGTGGCTCCAAATGAATTAGCCCCTCCCCAACGTTTTAAAACCACATGGAGACTCGGGCAGGAGGTTGTGTCTCCACTGGCCGCAAGCCCCTCTCCATATCTTTAAAAATTAAATCCACCGGGACATGGGCAGGAGTGGTGGCTCCATGACAAGTAGCCCCCCTCTAAAAAAAAATCTAAAATGTGGGACAATGAGGCGCGTTTTAAGCCTCGTCTCAAATGTCCCCCTAGGACCCCCCACGCAAAATTTTTTTATGACCAGAGGCGTGGCCCAGGGGTTTATTCTTCCCACCCGCAACACAATAATAATCAGAGTGACGTTTAATGTCAAGCAAACGTTATCAGAACTCCTTAACGTTCTCCTAAGGTTCTAAGAACAGTAATAAATTAGTTCTATATGAGTTCAATTTTTATTATGATAAAGAGTGGTTTGCTTTAGTAAAAATTTGTCACGTGTAGACTCTTAGATAAATATTGTCAATGATTTAGTAATGCTATATTCACATATAGAGATTTTTTGAAAAACGAGTCGTTTTCTCAAAAAACACAAACAATTTGATTTATTTTTCCAAAAAACATTTCGATTCGAATTGTTTAATTATTTAACACACAAAAAACACTAAATTTCCATACAGAGAAGAAATTTTTAGTATTTAAAAACAAGCAATTAAAAGCAATTAAAAATTATGAATAAAATTTGTATTTGTTCATAAATTTTATTTCTTGAAAAACTTTATTTTTTGAATTAGAAAGTGTCTGTGTGTGAAATTTTTATTTTAATCAAAAATTTGTAAAAATGTTTTGGCAAACGAAAAACAGGTCAAAAAGAAAAACACAACAAAATGATATGTGAACAGTGATGTTTAAACTTATTTTGTTTTTCAAAAAATTGGTACTTTTTATAAGGTTTATTATTACATACGTTTTGTCTTGATAAAAAAGTCTGGACAATATCATAATAGTAATAGAATATACATCTCACTCATTAAGTGCTAACGAATACAAAGAAAAAAAATATCCATTTAATTTGGATATCTGCAGTTCAAAAAACTCATACAGATAACAACTTTATTATAATTTTTTATGATTTTTGTAAATTACTTTACTTGGAATGTAATGTTTTTTTATAAATTTAGAAGTGAGTGATTCCATATCAAAATGGACAGATTTGACAGAAAGTCACTATAGATATTGGCTATTGAAAGTGCTTTATAAATCAAAAACATTTACGACTCTTAGACCTTTCTGGTCCAAAGTATGACGCTTTGAAAAACGAAAAAAAAGTCAAAAACTTCACAAAGATGTACTTCTATAATTGCTTATAACTTCTAAAATGTAGATGATAGATCTCTGGTTTTAGTTTCATATGAAAAACAAAGATATTACCTATATAACGATATGTATAAAGTATATTTATATAAAATGTTCAAAGGTTAAAGGTGGACATATAAAAATCAAACCATTATATCTCAAAAAACGGTATTTTTAAAATTCTTAAAAAAATATATGTTGACATAAATTTTGTCCGTACACGTTCAAAATTTCAAGCTGGACACTTATTTAAAAGTAATAAAGCAAAATTTGATAAAAAGCTAATGTTTTGTATGTAAAATTTAAAATATTTACGAATAAATAATTTCAAAGGATGTTTTTTATATTTAAAATAAATAAAATTTTATATACAAAATTTGACTCTAGATTGCTTCTAAACTAACCCCAGGTCTATAACTGAGATTAACGCTGATATAATATGTGAGATAACGCCGGCAGAGGAGAGTAAGCATTTTGTTTATATTATGTTAAATCTTAAATAAGGGGTACACGTATTCTAATAAATCCTATAAGATATTATTATTTTCAATCAGTTACAGAGTAAACATGTCCTTTTTATTTAAGCAATTCGCACTTTTTTAACACAATTTTTATAAAAATGATTTTTAACATGTAAAACTAACACTAAAAGGAAAAAATTTTACAAAATAACATTGTTCCCTGCCAGCAATTAGGTGATATCAGAAAAATTACTCTTTCTAGTATTCTCAAGATGTTATTTTCCTGATAGTAAAAAATTTTACAAAAACAAATAACATTAATTTCGATTTTCGACCTTCCGAAAATAAAAAACCATTAAATTAAAAGCAAAAAATGTGAAGAAGTCGATGGCACTTAGTTGGCGTGCTACTTTCAAAGGCAAGCAATCGATTTTTTAAAAAGTTTAAGAAAAAATTAAAAAAAAGTGTGACAAAGTGAGATAAAAATAATATATATATATATATATATATATATATATATATATATATAATATAATGAAGACAAAATGAAAACAATATTGTGAAAAAAATTTTTGAAATTTTAAATCAAATTAATTAAAAAATAAATATTATTCAGCGAAAATTCATTTTGAAGGCAACAAATAAATTTGGATTTATTTCTTAATTTTAATAATATAAAATTTCGAACTAAATTGCGTTTCGCTCATAAAAATATGTATATTTTTTTAGTGAAAGTGAACCCATATATGCATGTTCATCAAACCTTTCAACTAAATTTTTAAAGTTGCTAGGCTCTTCGAAATCAAAAATATTCTGTTACAATTTATTAAAATATATCTATAATTTTTTTTACTAAGGTAAGTTGTTTTCATTTTCCCTAACCCTAACCCTAAATGACTTTATTCGTCACACAAAAAAAGCAGTCAATAGTGTCATTAAAAAGTATCCAAACTGCGATACAGTTTTGCCCGAAAGATGACTCCTCTTCGATAGGAAAATAACTTCTTTTTATTTTACTATTTTAAAATAAATATGGATACTATTTAGTCAAAGTTTGGATAGTAATGTTGATAGTATTAAGTTAGAATTTCGACAGAAATAGTGACTTTTTCTGCTCCTCAAAATGACTCCAATTTGACACATAAAAAAAGCACTTAATAGTGTCATTAAAAAAGATCTGCTGCACACTTCTTCCCGCACGGTGACTCTTCTTGGATAAGAAAATGATATCATATTCGACTGTTAAAAACAACTTGAGGTTACTCTATACTGCAAATTTGGATAGAAAATGTTGGCAGGGATTTTTCAATAATTTCCAAAATACACATGCATACACACAAGCAAACTTTCGTGTATGTGTATTTTTTTGACAGTTCATCTTATAAGATGGTTGTGTAGAGAAATCTCATCACAACAGTCTCATAATAGATCTTATAATACTAATATTTGAATCTACACGTGAAATAATTCTCTCAGAGAGCGAATTTGACACTCTCTGACACAAAAATCTTACATATTATGTTACGTCTAGACGGGCTGTAATGTCATGTCCAACATGAAAGAATTGCGTTAACATTATATAATTTTTTAAGATTTTTAAAAATATCGTATTTGGCGATATAATGGTTGCATTTTTATAAGTCAAATTTAGATCTAACTATATAACATTTTAAAGGCAATATCTTTAAAATGATACAAAAAATAAAGTTTTGTTGTATACAGTTCAGAAATTATTAGTAATTTTTAACCATAACTTCTAAACTAAATTAGTGTCCTACTTGAAATTTTCCATGAGTAGGGAAAAGAGTTATGACAATATTATACAATTTTTTAAGAATTTTAAAAATACTGTTTTTTGAGATACAGTGGTTTGATTTTTATATGTCCAAATTTGATCGTTGAACTTTTAATGTAATGTGATGTATAAAAGCAATATATTTGGCATTAATATAAAACTATATATAAAAACTAGAGACTTACCATATATAGTTTAGAAGTTATTAGCAACTAAACAAGTATTCCTTTGTGAAGTTTTTAGCCTTTTTCGTTTTTCAAAACGTCATTTCACAGAAATCGAAGATCTCAAATCTGAATGCTGTCCGTTTTGATATGGAATCACTCAAGTGTTAAAATTTAATGTTAAAACATTAAATTAAAAATAACTTAAAAATAATATTTCCTTTAAGAAAAAAAAAAAATTTAATTTTAATACCCTTCACCAAAGGTGGCAAACGTTTTATTGAAATCGACTTTCTAAATTTCAATACATCATAATGACGCCATAGAAAATCATCAAAATCGTTTCACAAACGACTGAGTGTGATTGTTGTGAATTTTTTAATTTTTACACAAGTTGTTACGGTTATATTGTTAATAGTGTTACCTTAAAAAAAAAAGTATTATTTTGAAATTTGTTTAATTTTCATAAAATATGCTCTCCTGTCTATATTTCTGGCCAAGGGGGAACAAGTTTAACACTCAATCGATCTTATACACTGATGCATATGCCTATAAATGCACATCAATTTTTTGAATCAACTTAGCAAAAATGGGGCTAAAATGGGTGCTACAAATTAATTTTTGTAAATTAATTATTGACTTCACTTCAAAAAATTAATAACAAAAAACTTAAAATATACATTAAATTTTCATTGTAATTTTAGTAGCTTAATGCAATTTTTTATGGCATTTTCCTATATACGCACTTAAACTAATGAACCAATTTAGCATTATTGATAATGTGTTGATGAACCTTTATTTTGGATAACTTTAAAAATTCGGCCTGGTATTGATTCGACTAATTTTTGAAGAAAAATACTATCAATTTATTCCCAAGCTTGCTTAATTTTTAGTTTTAACTCCGTTATTGTCATTATGATTTCATTCTATGCATTTCTTGCGTAAACTTTTCGGGCCACGCATACCCACAAATTCTCTATTGGATTTAAATCCAGACTGCAAGCCGGCCTGTTCATAAAGCCAAGATTTAGATTGGTACGAGACATGGATGGCAGCGTTATCCTGTTGGAATATGCAATCATCCATAAATGAGAGAAAAGCATCTTCCAGCAGTTCATTATAAATTGTGCTGTTCATTTTAGTTGGAACAAAACATATTTTTGATTTTACTGCCCAAACCATGCTTCTCTGCCCAAACCATGCCTCTACCGAAATTGCGTTTCGACATACAGATTTCGTTCGATCACAAATCATGCCAATAGCAAGAATATGAATCGGGACCATTCAAATTGAATTTCTTTTCATCAGAAAAGATTACTTTATTCCATTCATCTGTCCATTTCATGTATTTGCGCGCAAATTTTAAATGATTTTCCTTATGATGCTGTTTTAACATTGGCTTACATTTTGATTTATTCCATTTTATGTTACCTAAATTGCATATATAAAAAACAATAATGAATACGCCATATTGTTTTTTTTTTTTGTGCAACTGTTGCCATCTTCCACAAATTCGCGTTAAGTTTGACGTTTGTCTTGATAAAAAAAAAACCTCTAATGTAGACACTATGTTACCATCTGTTCGCAAAATGTTTGCAACATGTTTAGAAGTGGCAGGAAGGTCATGTTTTTTTTTATTTGTGTAGCATTTAATTTATTGCGGGTGGCATCTTCTTTTGTTTTATTAATTTGCCTTTTTGTTAATTTTTGATTACCTTTTGTTGTTTTCCGTACTCCGTATTTCTGCCCTTTCTTAAGAAAGCCTTCTTTCGAACGGTTAATTTTTCATCCAATTTCCTTGATCAAAAAATTTAATTAGAATTTTTTCCTGGTCTGTAAGAAAGTTCCTTTAGGCATCCTTTAAACAGATGAAATTTCCCAATTAAAACAAAAATATTTCCAATAAACAGAGATGTTGTCATCGGAAACTTACCTTAAGTGAAACAAATAACTAAAACTGTTAACATTTTTTAATGTAACTTTTTAGACAAATTTTTTTATATGATTATTCCACTGAAAATGATACCAATATGTTCTGATTGCTAAATTAAAGAAAACAACAAAAGCAAGAGACAAATATTTCTTACATAAAAAAGTACCGTTATATCGCAAGTTATTTTAACAACACAACAAACGAATATACCTCAAAGAAAAACAAACATTTTAAATGCGTTTATATGAATATGCACCAGTGTATATGTGGTTATTTTTCTTATTTTTCGCTAACGCAATGCTCAAAACTAAAAAGAAAATTTTCAAAATTCAAGCACATATATATTTATAATTTTTATACATAGGTAGGTTATATATTTTTTTCTTTATCTTATCAAAAGTCTCTACAAACAATAAAAAATTCAGATAAATCAATTTTTTTCTGTAAAAGTAACGAGCTCCTATTTTATTTTCAAGCTTGAGGTGTCATGTCATAAATTTATTCTTATTAAAATAAAATAGTTTTCAATAAAAAAAAAAAAAAAAAATATTTTTAAAACAATTTTCAACTGTGCCACTCTTTTGTAAATCATTCAGTAGGGCGATTCAGTAATTTATTTTAACGATAATCGAATCCTTAAAATTAGTAAACAACAAAATTGTCGATTTAATTATTCTCTAACACTTTTAACGATATTTGTTTGCGTCAACTTAAAGACAAACATTTTTGTTGTATTGGTTGTAGTCTGTGCTTCCACGTTATAGATGGTGCTTATACGTTTCCGAATCTTCTTTTAGGAGTAGTGGTCATTTTGAAGAAAACCATTAACAGAAACACATCTTAATCAATATCAAATACGTAATTTAATTAATCACGGTCTTAAAATTGTTTGTTTCAAATTTATTTGTTTTTCTTTTTTATTTGGTTTTGAACCTTACTTTTATTTCGGCATTTCCTTATGGAGAGCTGCCACACGAAATAATAGTTATATACAATCGTTTAAGAGTACTTAGTGAATCAAACAATCGTTACTGCAAACAACAATTGCAATTTACAAGTTTTGCGATTGTCGAATCGTTACATAGTGTCTACATTAGAGATTTTTTTATCAAGACAAACGTCAAACTTAATGCGAATTTGTGGAAGGTGGCAACAGTTGCACAAAAACAACAATATGGCGTATTCATTATTATTTTTTATATATGCGGTTTGACAACTGTAACAACCAAAATAATAATCAGCTCTTTAACTAAGGTTACCTTGTATATATTCGCACTGATTTTGACGTTCGTTTTAATAAAAATGTGCCTAATGTAGACACTAGGTTAAAAGTTACTGAATCGCTCTACAGGTATGTGATGGAAATCGATTGTTTTTAAATCGAACGATTTGAAAAGTTGTGATGAATTTCGATCGATTTTAAGAATAATTTTTGGAACAATGCCTAATTTTCCTGTACAATATACAGCACTATTGAAAACCAATAATTATCTTTCGTGGAACACTTAAACTTTTACAATAAAATCTGATTAAAAAAAAATGAGTTTGCGGTAATTTTCATTAATAAAGAAAACGAAAAAAATAAATACATCACACATTTTTTCGATTTCATCACGTATCCCACTATTATTTTTATTTGTATTTTTATTTTTATTTTGATCAACCAACAACCAGTTGTATGAGTTAAAAGAGCTTTCAAGAGAAAAAAAGCAATAACTAGGGTGACAGACATATCAGGTTTTAAATGCAACCATTAATGATGATGATTATGTTAACCAATATTTATTTTTTATTTACGTAAGACAATTTTGTCTGTCTTTGTCAATTATTTAACATACTGTATGTCTCTCTGCCGGCTACAATGGGTCAATAGCGCTGTTATATTTTATTTTTGTAAAATTTACCAAATAAACATTTTTGCTTTGAACTATGTTTTTTTTTTCTTTAATTTCTTTTTATTTTTGTATAATTATTTATTTTGATTGTGAATGGTGTAAAGCTATGACTTAGTAAACGGCCCTAAAATTTGAAAACAAACCTTTTGCGAGTGTTTGTATTTACTTTGGTCATTATGACTTGGGCAAAATAAAACTAACAGGTTATTGACCGGAGTATAGTGTATTTTTACAACATTAAATATTTCTTGCGGTAGTAAGGTATTTTTTTCTCACAAAATTTTTAATTAAATAATTTTTTTAAAAGTTGTAACATAGTGTCTACATTAGAGAATTTTTTATCAAGACAAACGTTAAACTTAACGCGAATTTGTGGAAGATGGCAACAGTTGCACAAAAACAACAATATGGAGTATTCATTATTGTTTTTTATATATGCAGTTTGACAACTGTAACAACCAAAATAATAATCAGCTGTTTAACTAAGGTTACCTTGTATATATTCGCAATGATTTTGACGTTTGCTTTGATAAAAATTTGCCTAATGTAGACACTAGGTAAGTTAAATAGATGATGTCTACAGAGAACACCACGGTGGGACGCTGAAGAGTGCTGATGAAGGCCGTGCCGGGCCTGAAAATGCATTCCAATTTTGCCGAGTGTCAAATAAAACTTTAACACTGTATTCTTCTAGAATTATTCAATGAACTTAAGCCGAACATGCAAAACTTCTATAAATTTTTTAAATTATTTTAAAAATAATTTGATATGCCTACAGTGAAAAATCACTCGACATAAAATACGTCATAAGTAGCAGATTCTGGCTGACTATATGTTTATTTATGCTTTGAACTAGATAGATAGATAGATAGATAGATAGAGAAGGTTGATGTGATACCAGAAAGTACCACATCTCCATCCAGAGACCGATCCCGTCATAAGTAGAAGATTCTGGCTGACTTTATATGTTTATTTATGCTTTGAACACGATAGATAGATAGAGAAGGTAGATGTGATACCAGAAAGTACCATATCTCCATCCAGAGACCGATCCCGGTCCATTGTGAGTCCCTTCGTTGAAATAGCTGTGAAATATAGAATATAGAATGCAGAAAATAGGAGAGTAGAAGTAGAAGATAAAAGAGTAGGAATGAGAACGAATCATATAGGGGGATTAGCAATAACCCTAGGGTTATACCCCTGATTCTCCCTTAAACAGTAAATTCCCATGACGAAGCCTATGACGTCTACAAGATCTGCGTCCCGAACGTCATTTAGCTTGTCGAGGAATTGGCTACCCAGCCATTTCATCCTACGATGCTGCAATCGTGGACAATTACACAAAATGTGCTCCATAGACTCGGTCTCATCGACGTCTATATACATTCTACAAAAATCGGAATTGCTAGCGTCCCATCTAGACCTCATCTTCCCTATCAAACAGTGACCCGTTATGGCCTCTATCATGATTCTTAAGCTCTTCCTATTCAAGCCCAGGAGAGTGCTAGTGCCTGCATTGTTTAGTACCGACACTCTACAGTCCTCTCTACTCTCCCAAGTCGAATTGGTTCTGACCAAGATCCAATCATTTATCTTCCCATAGAAGAAACTTAGTGGTGGTTTCACATAGGTTTCCCTCTCCGAGACATTCTTTGCTGCGCCTTGCCTTGCCAGTTTATCAGACAGTTCATTGCCTGAAATATTGCAGTGGCCAGGCACCCAGCAGAGTCTCACCATGTAGTCCTCCATCAGTTCTCTCAGTGTCTTCTTACAAGCAGCAACTAGCCTGGATTTCACCAAATGTGTCCCCAAGGCCTTCAGAGCCGCCTGACTGTCCACATAGAGAGTGACCTCGGTACCCCTCGCAATGTTTTGCCTGATTATTTCTGCGGCTTTCAGGATGCCGAGAATCTCAGCCTGAAAAACGCTGCTTGCTTTGAACAAATATTAAAAACAAATTTTTAAGCACTAAAAAATTGTTTTTTCTACAATTTTTCTAGTTTAGCTGCAATTTATTATTAATTTTCCATAAAAGCCTATACAGCGATGCAATCATTTTTTAAAGATATTTTTGTTGTAAACATAAGAAGATTTAGTTTTTTTTTTTTTAATTGAACAAAAACTCTAGAACTTATTCGATTTTATCTGGAATAACTTAAATTTTTAGTCTTAGAAAATAAAATCAAAAAAAAGTCGACATTTTTAAAAAGAAAATAAAAATTTAAAAATGTTGAATAAGTCATTACTAGTGTAACCAAAAATATGATCTAAAAAAGTGTTTTATACTTATAAAATTTTAAAATATGCCCTTAAAATTCAAAAATGACTAAATTTTAAATTATCTAATATTTATGTTAAAAATAGTTTGATTTTTATTAGCAATTGCTAAAAAATATTTTCTTTTCAAAGTTAATACATAGTATCAGGAAATTGCAAAATTTCTATAAATTTATAAGATGAAAATTAATAAGAAATCCGATTTGAATAATGAACGTGACATAAAAAAGAAAATTTCACTAATGGCAAATTATGTTAAAAATGCTTTTAAATGCCAAATTATGCTCTTTAATGTAATATGTCCAAAATTATTCTCTTAAGTATAAAATATGCAAAAATATGCAATCTAAATTGCTAAAATTTGCTTTAAAGTTTTCTATGAAAATATGACAAAATATGTTGCTAAGCCAAAAATATGCAAAAATTTGCTGTTATGACCAAAATATGCAAAAACAATAAGTAACATTGTGGTTCATTTTAAGACCAAGAAAAAAATTATTTAGAATATTTTTTGTTACCTTGGTAATTACTTATTTGAATATATATAAAATATTTGAATATAGTTAAAAATATAATATAAAAAAATATAAAAAATATAAAAAGTATCATTTTGTAGTAAAGTGTAATATGTGATATGCTTATTCAATATATTTTTAATTAAATTTTTAATTTTCCAATTCATTTCGAAATCCCTTATATATGTTCTTCCTATCTTAATAAATGGTATAAATATTTTTAACTAAATTTTATAATTTTCAATTAATTTCGAAATCCTTTTATATTTCATCCAAGCCTAAGAAAAATTACTTTTTATATAGAGCATCTTGAATTTTAGTTCCACTTCAGGTGTTGAAGATCAAAACAGTTTAAGTTTTTTTTTTAAAACATATTTATCCATCGATATGCTCTGTTGATTTTCAAACTTTTAAGCAAAAACAAAACACAACAAAGAGTATAAGAAAATATTATTATTATTTTTTTTTTCTTATTTTTTTTTATGCTACACGCATGTCCAACAAAGAGCGTAAACAAACTAAATAGACTAACATATTCAAATTTTTGCGTTCTCTCTTTGTGCCTATCACTGATTTAAATACACATTTGTTTGTTGCTTTGTTGTTAAAAATTTGTAAATAAAGTGGAGATTTATTTGCTACAGTTTGTTAAATACAAATTAACGTTTTTTCTTCTGTTGTTTTTATCGGTTTTTATGTAGTTTGCTTTTAAAGATACATACTAGTATGTACTTGGAAATAATACAATGAGTGGCAAAAAATAGGCTATATGAAGTTAGTTCAAGTATAATTTCATAATTTGTCTATAAATAAAGAAAAAACGTTTAAATAGGATAAATGAAACTCTTTAATAGAATTCTGAATCTGGCAGCTTGAAAGAAATGTTTGGCAATGCCAAGAGATTGACAATGGCAACATAGAGTGGCCACTATGAAATTCATCATTTCCTTAGAGGTGAAAATAAGGCTGCCGGATGATTTCAAAGAAAACAGCAATTTTTAAAGATTTTTTAAATGAGAATTATATTTATCAGCAAAAAAATAAGATTAAATTTATTTATTACTTTTTTCACTAAATAAATTAAGAAAATAATTTTATTAATTTTAGGTTCTAGTAGATTAAAATTTTTATCTTTAGTCTGTTTCCTTGTTACCAGCTGTAGTTAAAGTAAATATTTGATAATCTTTGCACAAATATATAGTGCAGAATTTTCATTATTTCCGTTGTAATTATAAAATAAAAAAATAAAAAAATAAAAAATCTATTAAGCCTTATACAAATGAAACTCATCATGAAACAAATAATAAAAATGATTTTTTCTTTATTTTTAAATTTTTAATCTCTCATACACACCCGTTACATTTACAGTGGACGTTTAAAAAATAAACACAGTTGTATGCAAATACAAATATTAATAAAATAAAATTTAATATTTTTTTTTAGGATTTAAAAATTTATATCCGCATATTAAATTTAGTAAAACCTACAATTAGTATTCAATTGTTAAAAAACAAACTTAAATCAAAATTTAATCGATTAAGCAATAACGTGACTTATTAAATTTATGTATATATGTATGTACATATGTTTTATTAATGTACATATATATAAAAATAGTTAATTACTATACCATTCACCACAGATGTAAAGTTTGTCATTTCGTTTGTAATTTACATAATTTTCGTCGGAGAGAAATAAGTTTATATTTTATGGATTCTTGTAAAAAATTAAGTTGAAAGGACAATGTCCGTCTTTCGGTTGAAATGGCGTTTATGAATCCCACCGATATACAGTGTTACATTTGGCAGTTTTAGAGCGACTATAATCTAGTTTTGGAAATATTGGACTGAAATGTTATGTTCCGTTAGTATGCAACACCGAGTAGAATTACTGCCACTCCCATACTAAAAAAAATAATTTTTTAATTTGAATTTCGGATTTTATTAAAAAAAGGAATACTTTAAAGTAGGCGTGGCAGAATCTAACCACACCTGATATTATTTACATAACAAATTTTTAGCCATTATCTTAAAGTTTTGAATTAATTCTTAAAAGATTGCAAAAAGCCGCATCCAATATGCTCAAATATAATTTCTTGGATATTCTTTTATATACTAATCGTATATTAAAATTGGAAGTCGATGGAACTTTTAATTCTAGTGCATTAAAAATAGAATTTAAAAAAATATATATTTTTTATTATTAGGATTTATTTTAAATAAAAAAGCTTCAATCTTGAATTTTGATCTAAAAATTTATAATAAAATCATTTGGATATATTCATTGGATACATTTATCATATCAACATCAGTATTTACCAGTGTTGCCAGGAGAAAAAATGAGGTTAAATTGAACTTTAAAAAATAAGGTTTTTTAGCCTTTTTAATTAAATTTTGAGAATCAAAAATGGCTAGAAATAAAGCTAGAAGCTAAAACGAAAATTTTGAGGCTAAAAGCAAAATAAAAATAGATTTAGCCCTAAAAAGGCTAAACTGGCTGCACTGGTATTTATTGAGATACATGCAGTTAAAGTTAACATACTTCTTCAAAAAAAAAAATTAAATAAAAATAAAATTTTTTAAAAGTACCAACTTTGAAAATACACAATTTTTGCTATACACTTTCCAATAATCTAAGTATTTTTTCCATAATATATGATATGTTTACCACTAAATAGTGTTGTCACGAGATGAGAAAAAAAGGCCAAAGAATGCAAAATGCTCCAAACAAATAAGGCCAGAAAAAAGTTATCATTTTTTAAAATTTTAAAAAATAACTTTTTCTAGTTCTCATTAGTTTTTTATATATTTTTTCTTTTAAAGATATTGTAATAAATTTATACATAAGCCTTAAAACGGCTGCCAGCAAAATAACTCTACAAAAAATTACCCAAACAAATTTCAATACAAACTTGGGTTATATTTCAATTACTAAGTTTCTATTTTCGAATTTTTGTTGTTCTAATTTGGCTAAATGGGATGCTGTACGATATCTTTTCAAGAAATTTGCTATTAAAATTCAGCAAGATCAGTTCATAAATAGCGGGATGATATTCTGAATCCTCTCTATAAGCTAGAGACTTGATTTTTAAAAAGAAAACTTGGATTTTTTTTTCTTGATTTTTAAGCTGACCAAATGAACCTAATCGGTCCAATAATAACCAGTTAACGGGCAAAACGCATTTTTGACTTTTTGAAGCCCTTGTTTAAGCTACGGATTTCGTTTTTATATAGATCGCTCATAAATATTTTTTTTTTTAAATTTCGGCTTTTTGAATCTACCTAATTGGTTTATAAACAACCGAGTTATGGGGTAAATTTAAAAAAATCTAGTAATAATACACACACACACACACATTTATATTAAGTATTGCACACAGAGAAAAAAATGCATATATATAAACTACTTATTTTTTGACTGAATAACTAGTTATTTTTGTTTGACTTGTCGACAAATTCATGTAGTTATTTTTTGACTCTAGGGGTACTCAAAAATCGACAAAAACTCTATTTAGTTTAAAATATCTTTTTAGACATTTTGTTAAAATATTAAAAAACTAACAGCTTCAGAATGGGGTTGAACCAACAACCTTCTGGTTGTTAATCCGGCACTCTAGCCAACACATCCACGTGATTACAGTATTACTGTGAGTACTTATTAATGTAATACAGAGTAGGCAAATAATAATGACGCCTCATTACCAAGAAACTACTTTAATAAGTAGTTGTTATTACCGAAAACCAAAAAGTTTTTGCTGGGATGTTAAAAAATAATGTTTAGAAATTTGCATTCTTCAGCACATCATTTTGATAAAAAAAAAAAACGCTTCTGTTCTGTTCCCAAAATATAGCTAAAAATCATTAAAACCTTAAAATTTTCAAAAGATGATTTCAAAAATTTTTTTTACAAATTGAAAATATAAATGAAAATTTAAACAATTTTTTCAGACTTCTTGACTTTTGATTTATTTGAAAAAATATAAAAAAGTTTTAATGCTTAAGAAATTATGCTTAATTTTAATTATGAACTGAAATCAATGAAAGTTAATTTTTATATTTATGAATAAACTTTTTTCTGTGCAACAACTATTAGTGTTGTTGTTGCTTTTTGAATAAGCGGGTAGTTTAGTTGACAACAGCAGTATTATAATTATAATTATAATTATAATTATAATTATAATTATAATTATAATTATAATTATTATTAGTGTTATTGTTATTGTTTTTGTATATGCAGTTATTTAGTTTGTATATACATACAAATATATATATATATATATATATATATATATGTATGTATGTATGTTTATAAGTTGTTGTTGTTTTTTTTTTTAATATGAAATATTAATGCATACTATTTCTTTTTATTTGTTGGTAAAGTGGTGAAGGGTATAACAGTTTCGACTTAGCCGAATATAGCGCTCTAACTTGTTTTCAATAATTTTTGTTTTAATTCAATGTTATATGCTAACACAAGTGTGTTTAGAAAAACACAAAAAACTTGTTCAATTTTTATTCAACTTGCATATAAAAAAGTAAAATTTCTAGATTTTAAAATAATTCTATTGTTTTTCATTTAAAACAAATTAAACTTTTTTATTTAATGACAAATATTTATTATTGTCTAAACAAAATAAATTAAACCAGCATTAAAAAAAAGAAATAAATTTGTTTGCTTCCTAAATAGCTCGAACATTTATCTTTAAAAGAATAATATTTATTTTATTTTATAAAATATTGACTCAAGATTAATGTCATAATATGTAAACAATTTAAAAAGAAAGACAATTTAAAATTAAGCCAATTGAATGTTTTAATATTTGCCAAGTAGATGAATTTGCTCTGATAATTTTGATGTGAAACCGAAGTCTCTCATCTGTCGAGGGCGTTTGTAACATAGTGTCTACATTAGAGATTTTTTTATCAAGACAAACGTCAAACTTAACGCGAATTTGTGGAAGGTGGCAACAGTTGTACAAAAACAATAATATGGCGTATTCATTATTGTTTTTTGTATTTGCAGTTTGACAACTGTAACAACCAAAATAATAATCAACTGTTTAACTAAGGTTACCTTGTATATATTCGCACTGATTTTGACGTTTGTTTTGATATAAATTTGCCTAATGTAGACACTAGGTAAAGTTCAATAGACAGGCGAATTTTCACGGTACTTCCAATGAAGTAAGTAACAGCAGAAATGAAAAACTCCCAAATTTACAAAATGAAATTACTTCCAACAAGAAAAACGAAATAATTCTCAACATTTGGGAGTTTTATCGTAATAAAAAAAAGCCAAATTTAATGAAAAGTTCCAAATAAAATGAAAAAATACCCAATTTAAAATATCAAATGCAGTAGTTGGAAACTTGTAGTCTAGAAGTTGTAAGACATTCTTAAAACCATCTTTACCTAGTAATGCTTTACTTAGCAAAGCCGGTGTTTTAAATACCACAGAGAAGAAAATCTTTAAACCCGGTCGATAGCCCGCGTGCGGAAAAGCTTTCATTAGCGAATCCAACGATAAATACCACAGCAGAGAAATCCTTTTGGATTTCTGATTAACTTCCAATTGTAAAATGTTATGAAATAATTCCCAATAAAATTTCGTTAGAAGTTATTTCATTTGGGTGTTATTTCATTATGAAATAACTTCCCATGAAAAAAAAATTTAAATAAGTTCATAATGAAATAAAACCCAATTTGTGTCGAAAAAGTTTGGGAGTTATTTTATTAAATTGCTTAGACCTATTTCATCTGGAAGTTATTTTACTATATATATATATATTTTAGCTATTTTAACGTTATATAAGACTATAATAAGTCTTGTATTGCAACTGATACTTTATAAAGGCTAAAATTAAGATAAAATGTGATTATTTTAAAAGAAGGAAGGCCGCCTTCAATTTAAGCTAAATTAAGACTTTATAAAGATCTACGATTTAAGCTAAACTGGGACTATATAAACATAATAGGTTTAATTAAAATTAGCTATAACTAAAGCGAAATTTTGAACCATATAAATTTCAACAATTGAAGCAAATTTGAGCTTAACTGGGGATATAAAAAAAGACCAACAATTTAATATAAACATGGATTATATATGGTGATCCATATAGAGTCTTTTTTGTTAAATTTTAAATAAAGCACTTAAAATATAATTGGATGTTGAAATTTTTATTATAAACCGAAATAACATTCTCTGACATTTACATTTTTAAAGTTAAATAATTCAAATGTTGGACGCGACTACGATGTAAGTGGTCCATTCCGAAAGTCTAATTTTAGGTATCTAGCGAATTACGCGAGTAATGTTGGTTTTCGAGTCTTGAATCGTAGCTGGTTTATAGTCGAAGACTTTTAACTTGACATAAACCCGAAGGAAAAAATCCGTGATATGATTTAATTTCACATAAGCCCAAAGGAAAAAAATCCGTAATATCGTGTGATATCACTCGAAATATGCGGCAAGTTGAAAAGTCCGGAGCAAGAAATTTGCTGCTCACCAAAAAGATTTTTCAATAACGACGTGGTTTCGTGCGCTGTAGCACCGTCTTGCTAAACGAGTTGGCTTATCGCCCAACGAGACTCAAATTTGCGTATTGTATTGGCAATAGTGGGCTCGGAAATTTGATGATGCACACCATAGCAATGCTGCAAAGTGTGATCGAAAATTGGACCTTCCGAACGAACCACCCCACAGTGAAGTCCCGACTAACATTTTAATGAAATTATCTTTAAAACGTAAATATCAAAGAATGTTCTTGCGGATCATAATTTTATTTTAAATGTTTTATTCAAAATTAAAAAAATAAAAATAAAAAAAGCTTCTAAATGGATCACCCTTTATAAAGACCTCAGATTTAAGGATAATTAAGATATAAGTTTAGATTTTATAAATCCTACGATTATGAGTAAACTGGAGCTACATAAAGACACACAATTTAAATAAATGTAGACTATAGTGGAAAAGCATACGATTGAAGATAAATAGGGACTATATACAAATTTTATATCTATAAATGAAGAGAATTGGAAATTTAGAAGAACATGGAATTTAAGGTAAACTGGGAGTAGTACTGATATAATCTTAACTGAGAGTTACAATTAGAGCTGAACTCAATAGTACGAGTACTGTATGAATATTTCTGATTAAAGCAAGTTAAGGACCATATAAAGGTCTACAATTAAACGGCTTTAACCTAAACAGGGACCGTGTAATGTAAAAGCCACTTATTTTGAGTCAAACTTAGACTTAGATTAATCCGGGACTTTATAAAAATTTATAATTGAAACAAAGTTGAGACTATATAAAGGCATACGATTAAAGGTTATTTGGGAATATATAAATACTTAGAATTAAATTAAGCTTAGAATATGAGAAAATTTGTCAAGGAACAAAGTTTTCAGAACTTAATAAATTATTTGTTATCTAAAAAGTTTTCATTTACAACGTTCTAGAATTAAAATAAAATTCTATTATATATAAATAAAAAATCATGTAATCTTATAGTTATTTTACAAACAATTGAAAATAAAACTGACACGAAAAAAATGCACAAAAACGTAACTCGATTTTATTGACCTTTATAAAAAAAACTATTATGCGTTTTAGCATAATATATATATTCTCTATTAATATAAATAAAACAATAAACTTCTTAACAAATAAAATCACAAAATTGCAATATATGAATATGAACCAGCCAATCAAATGGAAATGAGTAACATTAAAAAAAAAAAAAAAAAATAGCTTAAACAAATAAAATGCAAATTCAATACTTGATAAGCCGGTAATATTGATTGAATTTAATAAGAAAAAATAAAAAAAAATTAAAAAAAATCTAAAATAATTTATGAATATCGAACCAGTTCTTACAGTTTATTTAAGGGTGTGAAGATAGCTACGAAAGTTAGCTACGTTTTTTAATTTTATGTTACCTAACAGTTCTCTCACTCAAAGACTGTTATGTTAGCAGAATTTGATTATTTTCAATTTTAATAACATTTTTAAAAATGTTAATGACTTTTATTTAACAAAATAGATTTAGCTGCACTTTTGTTTACATTTTTGAAAATGTTAATAGCATTTTTGTAATATTTTTTTAATTAAAATTATTATAATTTAAATGTTTGAATAAAAAAAAAAATATATATAATTAAAAACTATGATTTTTAAACTACCTTATGTTTCAGAAACATGTGTTTAAAATAAATACTTTTAAAAATTTTTATTTCTGAAAAAATCTTTATATGATGATCCAATTGATGATCAAAAAATGATCATAGGTTTTGAGTAATAGAATTTTGAAAATTTTGAAAAAATTCATTTTCTCATATAAGGGCCCTATTGATGATCAAAAAATGGGTCAAAATTAAAAAGGTGCTCTATTTAGACCTAGTAGCCTCGAAAGCTATTATCTTAAGGATTTCAGAGCAGAAAAGATAATATTAAGATTGATCATAGGTTTTGAGTAATAGAATTTTGAAAATTTTGAAAAAATTCATTTTCTCATATAAGGGCCCTATTGATGATCAAAAAATGGGTCAAAATTAAAAATGTGCTCTATTTAGACCTAGTAGGCTCGAAAGCTATTATCTTAAGGATTTCAGAGCAGAAAAGATAATATTAAGATTGATCATAGGTTTTGAGTAATAGAATTTTGAAAATTTTGAAAAAATTCATTTTCTCATATAAGGGCCCTATTGATGATCAAAACATGGGTCAAAATAAAAAAGGTGCTCTATTTAGACCTAGTAGGCTCGAAAGCTATTATCTTAAGGATTTCAGAAAAGAAAAGATAATATTAAGATTGATCATAGGTTTTGAGTAATAGAATTTTGAAAATTTTGAAAAAATTCATTTTCTCATATAAGGGCCCTATTGATGATCAAAACATGGGTAAAAATTAAAAAGGTGCTCTATTTAGACCTAGTAGGCTCGAAAGCTATTATCTTAAGGATTTCAGAGCAGAAAAGATAATATTAAGATTGATCATAGGTTTTGAGTAATAGAATTTTGAAAATTTTGAAAAAATTCATTTTCTCATATAAGGGCCCTATTGATGATCAAAACATGGGTCAAAATAAAAAAGGTGCTCTATTTAGACCTAGTAGGCTCGAAAGCTATTATCTTAAGGATTTCAGAAAAGAAAAGATAATATTAAGATTGATCATAGGTTTTGAGTAATAGAATTTTGAAAATTTTGAAAAAATTCATTTTCTCATATAAGGGCCCTATTGATGATCAAAACATGGGTAAAAATTAAAAAGGTGCTCTATTTAGACCTAGTAGGCTCGAAAGCTATTATCTTAAGGATTTCAGAGCAGAAAAGATAATATTAAGATTGATCATAGGTTTTGAGTAATAGAATTTTGAAAATTTTGAAAAAATTCATTTTCTCATATAAGGGCCCTATTGATGATCAAAACATGGGTCAAAATTAAAAAGGTGCTCTATTTAGACCTAGTAGCCTCGAAAGCTATTATCTTAAGGATTTCAGAGCAGAAAAGATAATATTAAGATTGATCATAGGTTTTGAGTAATAGAATTTTGAAAATTTTGAAAAAATTCATTTTCTCATATAAGGGCCCTATTGATGATCAAAACATGGGTCAAAATAAAAAAGGTGCTCTATTTAGACCTAGTAGGCTCGAAAGCTATTATCTTAAGGATTTCAGAGCAGAAAAGATAATATTAAGATTGATCATAGGTTTTGAGTAATAGAATTTTGAAAATTTTGAAAAAATTCATTTTCTCATATAAGGGCCCTATTGATGATCAAAACATGGGTCAAAATTAAAAAGGTGCTCTATTTAGACCTAGTAGGCTCGAAAGCTATTATCTTAAGGATTTCAGAGCAGAAAAGATAATATTAAGATTGATCATAGGTTTTGAGTAATAGAATTTTGAAAATTTTGAAAAAATTCATTTTCTCATATAAGGGCCCTATTGATGATCAAAACATGGGTCAAAATAAAAAAGGTGCTCTATTTAGACCTAGTAGCCTCGAAAGCTATTATCTTAAGGATTTCAGAGCAGAAAAGATAATATTAAGATTGATCATAGGTTTTGAGTAATAGAATTTTGAAAATTTTGAAAAAATTCATTTTCTCATATAAGGGCCCTATTGATGATCAAAACATGGGTCAAAATAAAAAAGGTGCTCTATTTAGACCTAGTAGGCTCGAAAGCTATTATCTTAAGGATTTCAGAGCAGAAAAGATAATATTAAGATTGATCATAGGTTTTGAGTAATAGAATTTTGAAAATTTTGAAAAAATTCATTTTCTCATATAAGGGCCCTATTGATGATCAAAAAATGGGTCAAAATTAAAAAGGTGCTCTATTTAGACCTAGTAGGCTCGAAAGCAATTATCTTAAGGATTTCAGAGCAGAAAAGATAATATTAAGATTGATCATAGGTTTTGAATAATAGAATTTTGAAAATTTTGAAAAAATTCATTTTCTCATATAAGGGCCCTATTGATGATCAAAAAATGGGTCAAAATTAAAAAGGTGCTCTATTTAGACCTAGTAGCCTCGAAAGCTATTATCTTAAGGATTTCAGAGCAGAAAAGATAATATTAAGATTGATCATAGGTTTTGAGTAATAGAATTTTGAAAATTTTGAAAAAATTCATTTTCTCATATAAGGGCCCTATTGATGATCAAAAAATGGGTCAAAATTAAAAAGGTGCTCTATTTAGACCTAGTAGGCTCGAAAGCTATTATCTTAAGGATTTCAGAGCAGAAAAGATAATATTAAGATTGATCATAGGTTTTGAGTAATAGAATTTTGAAAATTTTGAAAAAATTCATTTTCTCATATAAGGGCCCTATTGATGATCAAAAAATGGGTCAAAATTAAAAAGGTGCTCTATTTAGACCTAGTAGCCTCGAAAGCTATTATCTTAAGGATTTCAGAGCAGAAAAGATAATATTAAGATTGATCATAGGTTTTGAGTAATAGAATTTTGAAAATTTTGAAAAAATTCATTTTCTCATATAAGGGCCCTATTGATGATCAAAACATGGGTCAAAATAAAAAAGGTGCTCTATTTAGACCTAGTAGGCTCGAAAGCTATTATCTTAAGGATTTCAGAGCAGAAAAGATAATATTAAGATTGATCATAGGTTTTGAGTAATAGAATTTTGAAAATTTTGAAAAAATTCATTTTCTCATATAAGGGCCCTATTGATGATCAAAACATGGGTCAAAATTAAAAAGGTGCTCTATTTAGACCTAGTAGGCTCGAAAGCTATTATCTTAAGGATTTCAGAGCAGAAAAGATAATATTAAGATTGATCATAGGTTTTGAGTAATAGAATTTTGAAAATTTTGAAAAAATTCATTTTCTCATATAAGGGCCCTATTGATGATCAAAACATGGGTCAAAATTAAAAAGGTGCTCTATTTAGACCTAGTAGGCTCGAAAGCTATTATCTTAAGGATTTCAGAGCAGAAAAGATAATATTAAGATTGATCATAGGTTTTGAGTAATAGAATTTTGAAAATTTTGAAAAAATTCATTTTCTCATATAAGGGCCCTATTGATGATCAAAACATGGGTCAAAATAAAAAAGGTGCTCTATTTAGACCTAGTAGCCTCGAAAGCTATTATCTTAAGGATTTCAGAGCAGAAAAGATAATATTAAGATTGATCATAGGTTTTGAGTAATAGAATTTTGAAAATTTTGAAAAAATTCATTTTCTCATATAAGGGCCCTATTGATGATCAAAACATGGGTCAAAATTAAAAAGGTGCTCTATTTAGACCTAGTAGGCTCGAAAGCTATTATCTTAAGGATTTCAGAGCAGAAAAGATAATATTAAGATTGATCATAGGTTTTGAGTAATAGAATTTTGAAAATTTTGAAAAAATTCATTTTCTCATATAAGGGCCCTATTGATGATCAAAAAATGGGTCAAAATTAAAAAGGTGCTCTATTTAGACCTAGTAGCCTCGAAAGCTATTATCTTAAGGATTTCAGAGCAGAAAAGATAATATTAAGATTGATCATAGGTTTTGAGTAATAGAATTTTGAAAATTTTGAAAAAATTCATTTTCTCATATAAGGGCCCTATTGATGATCAAAAAATGGGTCAAAATTAAAAAGGTGCTCTATTTAGACCTAGTAGCCTCGAAAGCTATTATCTTAAGGATTTCAGAGCAGAAAAGATAATATTAAGATTGATCATAGGTTTTGAGTAATAGAATTTTGAAAATTTTGAAAAAATTCATTTTCTCATATAAGGGCCCTATTGATGATCAAAACATGGGTCAAAATTAAAAAGGTGCTCTATTTAGACCTAGTAGGCTCGAAAGCTATTATCTTAAGGATTTCAGAGCAGAAAAGATAATATTAAGATTGATCATAGGTTTTGAGTAATAGAATTTTGAAAATTTTGAAAAAATTCATTTTCTCATATAAGGGCCCTATTGATGATCAAAAAATGGGTCAAAATTAAAAAGGTGCTCTATTTAGACCTAGTAGCCTCGAAAGCTATTATCTTAAGGATTTCAGAGCAGAAAAGATAATATTAAGATTGATCATAGGTTTTGAGTAATAGAATTTTGAAAATTTTGAAAAAATTCATTTTCTCATATAAGGGCCCTATTGATGATCAAAACATGGGTCAAAATAAAAAAGGTGCTCTATTTAGACCTAGTAGGCTCGAAAGCTATTATCTTAAGGATTTCAGAGCAGAAAAGATAATATTAAGATTGATCATAGGTTTTGAGTAATAGAATTTTGAAAATTTTGAAAAAATTCATTTTCTCATATAAGGGCCCTATTGATGATTTATTGTTGGCAAATGTATAGGAGATTGACAAAGTAATCTAAATGGTACTTTAAAAATAGTTCATAACAAGAAAATTTTCATTTAACCAAAAAATAATTAAAATTGAAAAAAGTCATCACCTCCACATTGGAAATTAAAATTACCAATTTTGGTTAAAAATAAACTCCAACACTGATGATACATGTGTCAAGAAATGGCACATGCAAAAAAAATTGAGTGCTTTTCTTTGTACATGTTGTGTGGTGAACTCTATCGTATTGCCCGTTATTTATATATGCACGCACGATCGTTTACTCACTTACGTTTGAAGTACACTTAGGCCTCGATTTGAGTCCTCTCAATTTGCGTCGTTATGATTTTGTTTATATACAACATATTTTTTCTCTCTGGAAGTTAAAGTAACTTAAGTAACCGCATGTGATAAATTTATTAGTTTTATGGAGTTTATTATAACCGGTGTATGTCGTGAAGCACATTTTAATACAAAATGGATTAAATTCTTTGTTTTTTGCTAGAAAAGGAACAAATCAAGATTACCGGCACTGTTGATTTTTTAACAAATATTCTTTTCGGCAAAAGCACTATTTTTGGGTAAAAAAAGTTACATAAAAATTTTTCTCCGTTCTCTGTTAGTTTTCGAGTTATAGGTACTTTAAGTTATGGTGTAAGAATGCAATTCTCGCCTTCCTCCTTCAATGAAAATAAACAATATGGGTATCATTGGAAAGGTCTTGAGAAGGCCTTTTGATTGATATATAAAATGTGTCAAATCATTAACCCATGGCACAATATGATATTTTATTACTTTTTATTTTGACTTTTTTTACAAAAGTACCGTTATCTCAAAAATATATCGATATAACAGTACTCTCCTGTACATCAAATCATTTAGAGAACATTTCAAGCTTTCATAAGATCCCCATAGTACACTCCAAGCCCATTAAATAACAAAAATGTAACACTTTAAAAATTAATATTCAGAGAAATGAATCGATTTTTACTCATAATATATTTGTTAATACCATAATTTATGACTACATATGTAATATGGATATCATTAGAAAGGTCTTGAAGAAACCTATAGTCATATATATAATACGTATATAATTGGAAAGGTCTTTAAATCTCAAAAATAAAAAAATAGATAAAAAAATATATAAAAATACTTAGTAAATATTATTTAATTTGCATTTTTATTTGAATTTTTGATAAACAAGATTATAAAAAATCTTTGGAACAAATCAAGGTTACCAGCACAGTTGGAATTAAAATGTATTTTTTTAATGTTAATAAAGGTTTTTCTGTGTAGCCGGCCTTCGGCCGGGCTAAAGAGCTTTCTCCTCTATGTATGTCGAACACCGGCTTCGCTGAATAAACTTTTTTTTGGAAATCAAAAAATTTTTGTAAGTACCGGTTTTCTTTTTAAATAATTTTTAATTTTTATTTAATTTTTAACAAAGTTGTAAAAATGATAAGACTTATTATATACTTTTAAATTATGATATTAACAAATATATTACTAGTAAAAATCGATTAATTTTTCTAAATATTAATTTTTAAAGTGCTATACGTTTGTTATTTAATGGGCTAGGAGTGTGACATGGGGATCATATGAAAGCTTGAAATATTCTCTAAACAATTTGATGTATAGGAGAGTACCGTTATATCGATATATTTTTGAGATAACGGTACTTTTGTAAAAAAAGTCAGTACATAAAATAATAAAATATCATTTTGGCTCGCAATGGGTTAATGTTGTATAACGTTTTATATATCAATCAAGACCTTTCTCAAGACCTTTCCAATGATACCCATATTGTTCATATTCATTACAGGAGGAAGGAGAAAATTGTATTTTTATATTATAACTTCAAGTACCCATAACTCGTAAACTAAGAGCGAGCGGGCAAAATTTTTTACATTGCTTTAATCACAAATAAAAATGCTACTGAATCATTATCAAAATTATTTAAAAATCAAGTGTGCTGGTAATCTTGATTTACGCCGATTAACTTCTTTGCAGGTAAAATATGTATATCCTGGAATCTTCTTAAAAGAAGGTATAAATACTTAAAAAAAGGTGATTTGGATTCCGCCGATATATTTTGCATCGCAATTTCCAATCTCCTTACTTCGCAGACCGGGGCCTCAGTGTCGTTGAGTACGTTAAATACGCATGCGCATATACATACATATACTATATATATATATGTATGTAAGTATATGTCATTTTTATTTGTCCAGCATCTTACTCAGTTGTTCCTAATTCTCTTTGCATAATAGAGTGTTGCCATTATGTTAAAATACTTGTTAGTATTAGTGTTACCCGTTGGCACAATTTTATTTTCTATTGCTATTCTTCTTTTATATCAATTTAAAATAATCAGGAATATTTATAGATAATTACACAGAAAAAAGTTTGTGCATAAATATAAGAATTTAATTTCATTGATTTTAGTTCATAATATTTAAGAATAATGTCTTAAATATTAACACTTTTTTACATTTTTTGAATCAAAAGTCAAGAAGACTTAAACAAATTGTTTAAATTTTCATTTATATTTTCAATTTGTAAATGTATGTTTGAAATTTTCTTTACAGAATTTTTGGTTTTTATTGATTTTTAGGCACTTGTTGGGGACAGAAGAAAACAGATGCAGATGCGCATTTTATTACAATGATGCATGTGCAAATTTCTGATCCTTAATTTTTAACAGCTTTTTATTGGAAAATTGCAATTTAAAGGTTTTATATTTTCGTGCATAAGTATTTTTATTTAGAATTTTAATCAAATCTAATAAAACTAAATTAAAATGTTAGCAGCATTTTTGCAAAATTCGCAAAATTTTCATTAAGTACAAATCTATGAACAAAATTTTATTTTTTATGAAAAAGTTTGGGAAAAAAAGTTATGTTCGATTCATAATATTCATGAAAAAATTTTTCAAATATATGATTTTTTTTCTCTGTGTAATATTAACATTTATTTAACAAACACATATACAATGTTTTTAAGAAAACTTTAATATAATTATCTATCGCCCATATAAAGGGTTAATGAAATAGGTGTAAGAGAATTGAAGTCTTCGATCATCTTCATTGCTACCACTTTTCATTTTCATTACAGGCGTAACCCTGTAGTTTTAATGAGAATAAGTAGCAATCATTAGGAAAACGCAAATTAACATGTACATTGTCTTTAAGAAGAAAGCACGTTATCAAATGTAAACATTCGGCAAAAGACTGCAGGAAATATTGTTGTGCAACCACTACACATGTAATTTATTTCTTTTTATAGTGAATAGTATTAATTTCAGCATTTTTATGTCTAAATAATAGAGAAGAGCACCTTTTTAATTTTGGACCATTTTTTGTTCATCAATAGGGCCCTTATATGAGAAAATGAATTTTTTCAAAATTCTATTACTCAAAACCTATGATAAATCTTAATATTATCTTTTCTGCTCTGAAATCCTTAAGATAATAGCTTTCGAGGCTACTAGGTCTAAATAGAGCACCTTTTTAATTTTGACCCATTTTTTGATCATCAATAGGGCCCTTATATGAGAAAATGAATTTTTTCAAAGTTTTCAAAATTCTATTACTCAAAACCTATGATCAATCTTAATATTATCTTTTCTGCTCTGAAATCCTTAAGATAATAGTTTTCGAGGCTACTAGGTCTAAATAGAGCACCTTTATAATTTTGACCCATTTTTTGATCATCAGTAGGGCCCTTATATGAGAAAATGAATTTTTTCAAAATTTTCAAAATTCTATTACTCAAAACCTATGATCAATCTTAATATTATCTTTTCTGCTCTGAAATCCTTAAGATAATAGCTTTCGAGCCTACTAGGTCTAAATAGAGCACCTTTTTTATTTTGACCCATGTTTTGATCATCAATAGGGCCCTTATATGAGAAAATGAATTTTTTCAAAATTTTCAAAATTCTATTACTCAAAACCTATGATCAATCTTAATATTATCTTTTCTGCTCTGAAATCCTTAAGATAATAGCTTTCGAGGCTACTAGGTCTAAATAGAGCACCTTTTTAATTTTGACCCATGTTTTGATCATCAATAGGGCCCTTATATGAGAAAGTGAATTTTTTCAAAATTTTCAAAATTCTATTACTCAAAACCTATGATCAATCTTAATATTATCTTTTCTGCTCTGAAATCCTTAAGATAATAGCTTTCGAGCCTACTAGGTCTAAATAGAGCACCTTTTTAATTTTGACCCATGTTTTGATCATCAATAGGGCCCTTATATGAGAAAATGAATTTTTTCAAAATTTTCAAAATTCTATTACTCAAAACCTATGATCAATCTTAATATTATCTTTTCTTTTCTGAAATCCTTAAGATAATAGCTTTCGAGCCTACTAGGTCTAAATAGAGCACCTTTTTAATTTTGACCCATTTTTTGATCATCAATAGGGCCCTTATATGAGAAAATGAATTTTTTCAAAATTTTCAAAATTCTATTACTCAAAACCTATGATCAATCTTAATATTATCTTTTCTGCTCTGAAATCCTTAAGATAATAGCTTTCGAGCCTACTAGGTCTAAATAGAGCACCTTTTTAATTTTGACCCATGTTTTGATCATCAATAGGGCCCTTATATGAGGAAATGAATTTTTTCAAAATTTTCAAAATTCTATTACTCAAAACCTATGATCAATCTTAATATTATCTTTTCTGCTCTGAAATCCTTAAGATAATAGCTTTCGAGCCTACTAGGTCTAAATAGAGCACCTTTTTAATTTTGACCCATTTTTTGATCATCAATAGGGCCCTTATATGAGAAAATGAATTTTTTCAAAATTTTCAAAATTCTATTACTCAAAACCTATGATCAATCTTAATATTATCTTTTCTGCTCTGAAATCCTTAAGATAATAGCTTTCGAGCCTACTAGGTCTAAATAGAACACCTTTTTAATTTTGACCCATGTTTTGATCATCAATAGGGCCCTTATATGAGAAAATAAATTTTTTCAAAATTCTATTACTCAAAACCTATGATCAATCTTAATATTATCTTTTCTGCTCTGAAATCCTTAAGATAATAGCTTTCGAGGCTACTAGGTCTAAATAGAGCACCTTTTTAATTTTGACCCATTTTTTGATCATCAATAGGGCCCTTATATGAGAAAATGAATTTTTTCAAAATTTTCAAAATTCTATTACTCAAAACCTATGATCAATCTTAATATTATCTTTTCTGCTCTGAAATCCTTAAGATAATAGCTTTCGAGGCTACTAGCTCTAAATAGAACACCTTTTTAATTTTGACCCATTTTTTGATCATCAATAGGGCCCTTATATGAGAAAATGAATTTTTTCAAAATTTTCAAAATTCTATTACTCAAAACCTATGATCAATCTTAATATTATCTTTTCTGCTCTGAAATCCTTAAGATAATAGCTTTCGAGGCTACTAGGTCTAAATAGAGCACCTTTTTAATTTTGACCCATTTTTTGATCATCAATAGGGCCCTTATATGAGAAAATGAATTTTTTCAAAATTTTCAAAATTCTATTACTCAAAACCTATGATCAATCTTAATATTATCTTTTCTGCTCTGAAATCCTTAAGATAATAGCTTTCGAGGCTACTAGGTCTAAATAGAGCACCTTTTTAATTTTGACCCATTTTTTGATCATCAATAGGGCCCTTATATGAGAAAATGAATTTTTTCAAAATTTTCAAAATTCTATTACTCAAAACCTATGATCAATCTTAATATTATCTTTTCTGCTCTGAAATCCTTAAGATAATTGCTTTCGAGCCTACTAGGTCTAAATAGAGCACCTTTTTAATTTTGACCCATTTTTTGATCATCAATAGGGCCCTTATATGAGAAAATGAATTTTTTCAAAATTTTCAAAATTCTATTACTCAAAACCTATGATCAATCTTAATATTATCTTTTCTGCTCTGAAATCCTTAAGATAATAGCTTTCGAGGCTACTAGCTCTAAATAGAGCACCTTTTTAATTTTGACCCATTTTTTGATCATCAATAGGGCCCTTATATGAGAAAATGAATTTTTTAAAAATTTTCAAAATTCTATTACTCAAAACCTATGATCAATCTTAATATTATCTTTTCTGCTCTGAAATCCTTAAGATAATAGCTTTCGAGGCTACTAGGTCTAAATAGAGCACCTTTTTAATTTTGACCCATTTTTTGATCATCAATAGGGCCCTTATATGAGAAAATGAATTTTTTCAAAATTTTCAAAATTCTATTACTCAAAACCTATGATCAATCTTAATATTATCTTTTCTGCTCTGAAATCCTTAAGATAATAGCTTTCGAGCCTACTAGGTCTAAATAGAGCACCTTTTTAATTTTGACCCATGTTTTGATCATCAATAGGGCCCTTATATGAGAAAATGAATTTTTTCAAAATTTTCAAAATTCTATTACTCAAAACCTATGATCAATCTTAATATTATCTTTTCTGCTCTGAAATCCTTAAGATAATAGCTTTCGAGCCTACTAGGTCTAAATAGAGCACCTTTTTTATTTTGACCCATGTTTTGATCATCAATAGGGCCCTTATATGAGAAAATGAATTTTTTCAAAATTTTCAAAATTCTATTACTCAAAACCTATGATCAATCTTAATATTATCTTTTCTGCTCTGAAATCCTTAAGATAATAGCTTTCGAGGCTACTAGGTCTAAATAGAGCACCTTTTTAATTTTGACCCATTTTTTGATCATCAATAGGGCCCTTATATGAGAAAATGAATTTTTTCAAAATTTTCAAAATTCTATTACTCAAAACCTATGATCAATCTTAATATTATCTTTTCTGCTCTGAAATCCTTAAGATAATAGCTTTCGAGCCTACTAAGTCTAAATAGAGCACCTTTTTAATTTTGACCCTTTTTTGATCATCAATAGGGCCCTTATATGAGAAAATGAATTTTTTCAAAATTTTCAAAATTCTATTACTCAAAACCTATGATCAATCTTAATATTATCTTTTCTGCTTTTGAAATCCTTAAGATAATAGCTTTCGAGCCTACTAGGTCTAAATAGAGCACCTTTTCAATTTTGACCCATTTTTTGATCATCAATAGGGCCCTTATATGAGAAAATGAATTTTTTCAAAATTTTAAAAATTCTATTACTCAAAACCTATGATAATTTTTTGATCATCAATTGGATCATCATATAAAGATTTTTTCAGAAATAAAAATTTTTAAAAGTATTTATTTTAAACACATGTTTCTGAAACATAAGGTAGTTTAAAAGTCATAGTTTTTAATTATATATATATTTTTTTTATTCAAACATTTAAATTATAATAATTTTAATTAAAAAAATATTACAAAAATGCTATTAACATTTTCAAAAATGTAAACAAAAGTGCAGCTGAATCTATTTTGTTAAATAAAAGTCATTAACATTTTTAAAAATGTTACTAAAATTGAAAATAATCAAATTCTGCTAACATAACAGTCTTTGAGTGAGAGAACTGTTAGGTAACATAAAATTAAAAAACGTAGCTAACTTTCGTAGCTATCTTCACACCCTTAGTTTATTTTTTTCCAAGTGGAAACAAAAATCACGCTTTGGCATGTGTTTTTTATTTAATATTACTGAAATCCTAGAAGTACCCAGCAAAAACTTTGCTTTCCTGGTAAGGTAGCAGGTATAATTGGAAACAAAAATGAACTACTTATTTTTTGCCTGAATAACTAGTTATTTTTGTTCGACTTGTCCACAAATTCATGTAGTTATTTTTTGACTTTAGGGGTACTCAAAAATATGTACCTAAACGAAAACAAAAATGAAAAAAAAAAAAAATTTGCCGTCAGTGGGACTCGAACGAACTTGGACACACACTAACCATTCGTTTTTACTGACTAACGTCTTACTCGGTACACCATCTAGCACATGGCAGCCTAAGCGACAAAAACTCTATTTAGTTTAAAATATCTTTTTAGACATTTTGTTATAAAAAACTAACAGCTTCAGAATGGGGTTGAACCAACAACCTTTTGGTTGTTAATCCGGCGCTCTAGCCAACAGTATTACTGTGCTATTATACTATTGACTACTTATTAATGTGATACAGAGTAGGCAAATTATAATGACGCCTCATTACCAAGAAACTACTTTAATAAATAGTTGTTATTACCGAAAACCAAAAAGTTTTTGCACCATCAAACTTTTAAGAGAAAAATCGAAATATCGAATAAGGAAAATTAAGTTTTAAAGATATTCGATATTCAATCTTGTGGTATTTTTGCAACAAACTCTCCATTTTTTTGCTGCGATTACCGATAATGTTCCGAATACGATTATCTAATTATGCCTCCGTTGGCGTATTGTTGTACGTAAAACATGTTTTAAAGATTCCATCGATCAATAGTTTTCTATATTAGATTTTTCAAATAAACCTTATTTGATTTTTGTCCTTTGCGACTGAAGAAGCTTTGAAGATGTTCTTGATAAGTTAATGATCTATGTGAAGATGTGGATATCAGCTTGGAAGTGGAGAAAGGAAGACGTTTTATTTTTAGCCGCAAATGATATCGAACTGTGTATTCAAGAAATCAAAAAAAAAAATCACTGATATCATCACTGAAGTATAGTGAATCATTTTTGATCCTGCTTACGTTGGCGATTGTTAGAGTGCCCAACATTCTTTACCCCTGCTCCCATTATGCAATTCAGCGACCCAAATTACATTAGAATTAGTTCTCATCTGTACAAGTCCAAAAGTTGACACAAATTTGTAAACTTGTGCTATTGTTAGTCATTGGATCGAATATTTTGTTATTGTATTTGTATTTGTTTAAGAATTATTTTTATTTAATTTACAATTTTAAATTATTTTTTGTATTACTGGTTTAACATTGTTTTAATTTTATAAACAAAAAAAAAAAAAAATAATTGTACATATATTTTTAAAATTAATGAATGTCAAGGTTATGAAAAAACAAAATATTTCATCAATAAAATTTAAGTAGAATTTGAAGTATTTTTTACTTGTTTCCATAAAAATGCATTTAAAATATAACAAAAATGCAGTTTTTAACAAAAAAGATAAAAAGAAATTAGTTGGATTAGACATACCTATAAAAACAATTTAAATCTCAATTTTATTTAATTTTTATAAAGCTACTTCTTTCAGCGTTTGAAAAAATAGGTATTTTCAAACAAAAACATAAAAAATATGCTTTAAGTCATTTAGCATGATTTTTTTTCTTCTTAATTTGATTACAAAATTAAAACTGGTAACTCTATAACTACACTATATAAATTTCACCCCACGGCGAACTCAGAGAAGGTGAATTCGTCTTGTTTTACCCCTAAGGCAGGGCTACCATATGATTTAGATAAAAAAATTATCTATTTTCTAGCCTTCACCTAAAGTTTGTCATTACGTTTATAATTTCTACATATAATCATCTGAGATCTCATCACATCGAGTTCAAACGTCAAAATCAGAGCATATCTATACAAGTTGTTTTTGGTTGTTGCAGCTGTCAAACTGCAAAAAACATTAATGAATGCGCCTTTTTGTTGTTTTTCTACAACTGTTTCCACTTTCCATAAATTTGCGCTGATTTTGACGTTTGACTTGATAAAAATTTGTCTAGTATTTACACGACCAAGGCGAATTCAAATAGGTGACCTAACTTAATCAGCTGATTATTTTTTTTAGTACTTAGATCTGTCAAATTCTATATAAGCACAATTTTTGCATTCCCGCTGAAGTGTCAAACTCCATGTTTAAAATTTGAAATTTCTCTTATAAAAAATCATCAAAATCGTCACACAAATGGTTACAAAATGACCAAATTCCAAAAAGTAAAAATTTTCAGAAAGAAAATAAAAATAAATACAACTTTTTAAAAAAGGTTATATTTAAAAAAGCACCAGTTTTTTAAAATTAAAAATTTTCCAAAAAAAAATAGTTTTTTGAGTAAAAATGTTCTAAAAAAATTCCATAAAAAAGGCATATATAAAAAAAACACCAACCTCCAAACTAAGTGCCAATTTTCAAAGAAGAAATATTAATTTTTTCAAAGAAAGTAACATTAAAAAAAAATAAGTACCAATTTCCCAAATACCTATCAAAAAATTTCCAAAAATTATCATTTTTCAAAACAAAAAGTTTCTCAAAAAGTTTCTCTAAAAACACTAAAAATTCTAATTTTCAAAAAAGAATAAAATTTCAAAGAAAAGAGAACGAATTTTCCAAAAATGTACTCTTTACACAATTACAATCTTAAAAAAAAAAAAAACAATTCTTTTTTTACGAGTTTTCAAAAAAATCTATTTTCCAAAAAGTACCAATTTTTCAAATTCAAAAAAGACCACTCTTCAAAAAAGTTTTTTAGAAATCTTCCTATTTTTAAAATAATTAATAATTATAAAAAAGTACTTTTTTTAAATTGCAGTTTTTGAAAACAAAAAATAACTTCCGAATCAAGTGCCTATTTCCACAAAATAAGTACGAATTACAAAAAAGTACATATTAATTTTATAAGTACCTATTTCTTAAGAAACAAAATATTTCCCAAATAAGTTGTTTTAAAAAAAGTACCATTTTTGAAAAAGCTTAAATTTTTATAAAATATGTACCACTCTTCGAAAAAACAAAAATAAATTTAAAAGTTCTAGTTTGCAAAAAAAAAAAGTACTGAATTTGAAAAAAGCATAATTTTCGAAAAAGTACAAGTTTACAAAAAATTACTAAATTTAAAAAAAAAAAAAATAAAATAATAATAATAATAATTTTTCAAGAAACTTTTATTACATCAACCAACCGTGAAATGAACCATATTTAACAAAATAAAAATAAATGCAATTTTAAAATATCTTTTAAACGACTTTACCGTTTTTCAAAATAAGTTTTACGTTGTTTTAAAAATAACGTAATATTTTAGCGATTTCTAAAGATACATTAAGACGGTGACGAAATTTATATTTATAACTGGTATTTATTTTATATTTTCATTTTTCGTTTATGTAAAAAACAAGTTTTAAAAGATGTTTACAAATAAAAATTAAAAACAATTTATCATATTGTTTCAAAAAAAGAGGTTTGTTTAACTTTTACAAGCAATAAAAAATAAAATTGAAAAAAAAATATTTATTATTTTTACTCACTCACCTTTTCATTACGTGTTAAAAATTCCCAAATTGGTATGGAAGAGGCGTGAGTAGTCGGTATATTGTTGTGAACACTTAGGAATATACAACATGCTAATAAAACTTTCGCTACATTAAATTCGAAAAGACGAGCCATAGTGTTAAACTTAAAACTTTTTAATTTTTGAAAATTTCGTTTTTTTTTTCTTTCTTTACTTGAAGTTTGCGTACAATAAAAGTTGTTGCTTTTTGGGGATTTTTTTATAAATGTAAAAAATATAAACAATTAACTTTCTTTTTTTTTTGTAAATTTCAGCCAAAAGATAAGCAGATAACAGATGAACAATTTTAATTAATTTTTTTTATTACAGATATTTATCAATTTTAATTTAAATTTCTTTTAATTTTTAAATATAATCTTTAAACTTAATAAGTTCCGTTAGTTAAATCAAATTGTACACTAATCATAAATGCGTGCTTATTTTTTGTTTTAAACGTTTTCGTTTATTTTTTTTTTACACTTGGTTAATTTCGATAAAAAAAAAAGAAAAAAAAAAGCAATTAAAAATTGTTTTGCTACCAATCACCTCTATTTAGTCACGCTCTTTATTTTTCACTTCACTAACAGAAATATTGTTTTATTAACTTGTTTTCCTTACAAATCACTGCACAATTTTTTATTAATTAAATGGAAATATTTATTTATAAATATAAATTTCGTTAAAAAATATTTTGTTAACTTTTTGTAAAATTTTTTCGGTTTAATTTAGTATGAAGTTTTAATGAAGAAGACACAATTCATTATGAATCTTCGCGTTTTGTAAAACTTTTATTTATAGTCATGACTATTATTTACACTCACTCATACACAAAATTTTATCCTCTTCTTTCCCCACAAAAATAAAAACAAAGCGTTTTGAGTTTTTAGTAAAATGCCAATATTTTGTACTCGCCTCTAATGAAGATGGGCTCACTTACCAACAATCTTGAGTACTCATACTCTCTGTTGGTTTACTCTCTTAATGTTGCTTTCTTAGAAGTTTGTATATTACTGAACCGGCCACAATGAAAACGACAAACGTTTTAAATTTTGAGATTTTTTTTCAAACGAAGTTGATTTTTTTTATTATACCCTATCAGTGTTGCCATTTTAGTACTTTTTCTGTTAAATTTAGCAGAATGGTTTGTCAAATTGCATATTTATTTTGAACAATTCTGCTAAATGCTTTTTAGCATAATCGACTTTCTGAAAGCAGATTTTTAGCATAATTTTTATTACATGAGAAGACAAATGCTTACACAAAAATTCTTGCGTCAATTTACTTTTGAAACTGCAACTTAAAATTTTCCCTCATCAAAAACTTTCTAGTAACAGATTTCATTAAAGAATTTACTGAAAATCTAGATCAGAGGAAGAAGTTTTATCTAATGGCAAAATTCAACTACTAGACCGGTAAAAAAAATGTTGTATCTTTTAAACTGCTAGAACGATTTTGATCAAACTTGAAACATCGACAGAGGAAGAGTTTGCTTTTGTTAGCTGGAGTTTGTAACTGACTCGCAAACGGCTTCTTCTTGACATTTTTGGCCTTGACGTTTTTGCGTTTTGCCCTACAACTCTTAAAAGAAAAATTCTAAAATTAAAAAATATAGTGAAAAGTTCATTATTTTTTTAAATTAGGTAAATTAAAAAAAAAAAAAAAAATTTGAACGAACACAGTACTTCTAGCATTAGTTCAAAATAATCAATTAGTAAAAAAATTGTATGGCTTTTGTCACTTTTTCGAATTAAATTAGATAGAAAATATGTTTTTGAAGTTATTGCAAAAAATTTTAAAATTAGTGACACGAGACAATTATCTGAAAAAAAAAACCCATATTTTCAATAATAAAAAATTTTACCTTAAAAAACACAGTGAAATTATATACATTTATGTGAACTTTGCATTTCTGAATTATTTCTTTAATTACTTTATAACATGTTCAAAAATTATTTTAATGATTATAACCGTTTCGAAAACATTCAGACTCAAATTTACAAAATATTTTCCTGTAGACTTGATTTCAATTTTTTATTTTATTATTTATTTATTTATTTATTTTTTTTTTTTTTTTTTTTTTTTTTTTTGTAACAAGTCTTCTATAGTCTAGTATTAAAATATTTTATACATAATTTTAAAGAACACAATTTTCTTTATGATTTATAATACGAATATATTGTATTTGGAACGTTAGGAGTAAATAAGTTTCAGATAAGCAACTTGCCAAATCTATGTTAAATCAGTTAATGTTGTTGTAATAGTGCTATTTTTCTGCAGGAAACTAGCATTTCCTATAACAAATACTTTTAATTTAGCAGATTCTAGCATATTATTTTTGAGAATTTAGCATAAGGCTTCAACAATTTTCTGGCAACACTGTACCCTATACCACCGAAGTGGAGAGAGTACTATGCAGATTTTTATTACGCCCATACGTATTAGTCTAAAATCCACCTTAAAGTACACCTATCGACTCATAATTACTTTCTAAGTCTATTTAACAATGTCCGAGTGTTCGTAATCAAACTATAGATCGCAAATTTGATAATATTTTAATGAAATCTGGAACACATGCTTTTTATGGACGGACCCTATTGAAATTGGTTGAAATCGGTATATTATTTCACCTAGCTTCCATACAAATGACCTCCCGGAATAGTGTTCAGCACATAAATTTCTCAAATATGAAAGATGTAATTCAGCACAAGTAGTTCTTTTTAAGTCCAAATTTTAACAAAATATGTTTATAATTGTTCATAAGCCTCTGCCGAAAATCACTTAAAAGTGCTCAAATCTCCTATGTTCACAAAAATAAAATATGACAAAAATAAACCTTAAAAGAATCGGTCGATAATTTACCTGAGTTCCATACAAAACTCTCGAAAATCGCACAAAAGTAGATTAAATACGTTAAAGCAGAAAGCTCATGAATGAATAAAATTGGTCTTTTTAATTTATTTTTTTTTTTTTTTTGAAAAATGTTACTTTTTTTGGAAAATTTGTCCATTTTTGAAAAATAGTACTTATTTTAAAATTAGTACTTTTTTCAAAACTGGTACTTTTTTAAATTGATTCTTTTCCTACAAATTGTACTTGTTTTTGGAAATGGTCTAAACAAAAACAATTAAAAATGGTTTTAGTGGTACTATTTTAAAACATTTAGAAATTTTGTGCTTTGTTGTGGACATTTCTTGGTAATTTATTCTAAAAAGTTTTATTTTTTTTTTTTGTAATTTTTACTTTTCTTTGTAAAATTGGTACTTTTCTTTGAAAATATGTAGTTTGCATTTTTAAAAATATCCCTTTTTTTGAAGATTTTTACCTTTTTGAAAACTTTTTTTGTAGGAAATTATAATTTAAAAAAATGGTACTTTTTTTATAATAATGTAGAACATTTACTCAAATTTTACCTTTATTGATTGTTTTGTCGCCTGTCGCATTGAATATGTTCATACATTTACTTCGTACTACTCTAGGTCAGACACCGGCGCCCATAGCACTCCGGAGCCGAGTGTTTTCGGCACTTTTACATATACATAACGAAAGTTAACGTAGCTAAACAATTGAGAGCGAATAAAAAATAAAAAATCATTTAGTTTTGTTCTAGCTTTCAACAACGCAGGTTTATGTAACATCGTTAAACAAAGATATAACAACACATTCGCAATAAAGAGCGTAAACAAACCAAATACACAACACATTCAAATTTTTAGGTCCTCTCTTTGTGCCTATCGCTGCTCTAGGTATTACTAGTTTCAGCTATGCTTAAATTCAATTAACCCGAATACTGCAACCAATGAGAGAGTCTCAATAGTGCTTTAGAAGAGCGATAGTTATTTAATTTTTCAGATGCAATATAAATATTTTTTCAGTTTTTATAGTCGCAACATTTTTTTTCTACTCAAAACTAGTCATACTTGTTGTACGTAGAAATTGCAACAAAAAAATACATAATGTCTACAAAATAAATTGTAAATTTTTTTCTTAAATTTATTTGTTTATTTTTGTTCACAGTTCAAAGTCAAGTTTTCTAGATTTGTTTTCGTGTAGTAGTAGTTGTTGTTATCGTTATTGTTGTGTTGTCAATATTGTTTACTTCTAGATTTTACCCAATGTCGATGGAGTAAAATGTGTATTGGAGAAATATAGAGATGTTTATTAGTTGTAGACATGTTAAGAATTATTTGCAAATGACTGACGGATTGACTGACTAAATGACGGATGAATGATAAGAACGGAATGAATAATTTATTGAGTGGGTACTGCTTTTAAGGAATTATGTTACCGGTGCAATTTATATATGTATGAATAAATAAATTAATAACAATAAAGAATTTGTTTAATAAAAATTATAATTATTTGAGATGAGGAGATTGCAATCTATTTTGAAATCTATTTTGGAAATGTTGGACAGAAGAGGTTATCTAAGAGGGATTATGTGCAATAAATGTATGGGCTTGCAAGTTTAAATAGGTAGACAAGAAAAATCTTTAAGATTCCTTGAATATAATAATTTCGTTCCCCAAAATAATAAAATAATAAAATAATACGTAGCACAATTTTGCCATGACCGTTTGTTTTAATATAAAAGCATTTATTTTGATCACTTTTCTTCAATTCTTCCTTGAATATTGAATTTAAAGCTTCCAGAAAATCAATAAATTATTTCTTCAGATAAAATCATAATTTTTTATCTAAAACATTTTAAATTTGCTCTTACTAATTTCAGACCAAAACTGACTAATAAATAGACAACTCTAGAAGCTTCTAAGCAAGTCTTCGTACTTGCCACACTATTGTCATTGCACCATGATATAGAAAATAAGGTAGTTTCACTTCTCTCACAAAAAATATTTTGAAGTTTACCGGGATTTTTGAAGTTTTCTTTTTGTAACAAAGTAAAATAATTTAAAATTTGAAAAAATCTTTTAGAATTTATATTATAACAATATGTAATTAAAAATAAATAGGCATTAGTGAATCCAACATGATAATGAGTAAACAACAAATTGTATATGTAATTAAAGTACATAATTTATTTAGGAAATTGAAACCATTATTCTCAGAAACTCCTCAAACCTAAATGAAACCATATTTACAATTTCGTACAAAATTTTAATAATTTCTCTATTCCTATATGTTTTTGTTTGCTTTAAAATTGGGATTATTTTGATTGAGGAATAAAGTGTTGACTTTATCTAACTAAATATAAATAAGTGTATTAGTGTTTTAAATAAATTGCATACTTTTACTTCTTCTATTTTGAATAAACTAGAGTTACGACTACGATTGCGCTTCGAGGTTGGTGATCGGGAGCTGTTATGAGAACTGCGCTATTTGGATCGTGATTTTGAAAAATAAACTCGATGACGTTCACCTATAGTAAATTTTTATTTATCATGTTAATTTGGCTACCAAAAGAGAAAGTGAAACTACCTTGCATAGATTAATAAATAGATATTTATGCAAGAGAAAAAAAACTGACCCAATTCATGCAACAACAAAATACATGCAGCATGTTTTTGTATTTTGAAAAAAATGAGTAATTTTTTTGAAAATTTAGTATTAAGTGCCTCTCACATAAACTTCTAGTTGTATTGTATGCTACCTTGTTTCTTTTTATCATGTATTGAACTGTTCTCTTAGCCAACTGGCCAGATCCTATGAAATACTTGGAGTGTTTAAATCTACATTCGATTATCTTGTTAATTTGACTTAATTTCTGTATGATTTTTACGTAAAATTATAACTTAAAACTAAATTATTGTAATTAAAATTATGTTGTAAATTTCATTTCTTTTGATATTATTTAACCAATTCGTCCTCGAAACAGTAAATTTTATCCTTACAGTGAGTCAATAAATTTACTTGAGATCTGCTCTTAACCTAGTGTCCAGACAAGCAAATGTTCCATCAAAACGTCAAATTTTTGTCTAAATTATAGAAAATGTTTTATCTCTATAAACTACTATATATAGTAAGCCAAAAAAATTTGAAGTTCATCATATTTTTTTGTATTAACGCTAACGATGAGATTATTTCTCTTAATAAATTTTAAATAATACATAGTTTTCTGAATAACATTTATTTTATTTCTGTTAATTCCACTGGAAGGAAATTATTTATAAATAATTTTAGTAAGAGTTATAAATGTTAGGTGTACTTTTTTGGTTCACTATATGTACATATGTCATAAGAAACCACGTGTAGCAACACAACCAAAATAACGTCTTTTATCAAGTAAATTTTGTCAAAGATCGAGCACTGACAAATTTATCAAAGCTGTAGCGCTGAGAACTTTGTCGCTGCAATAATACTAATAAATTTTGTTTACACTAAACAAATTTTTATCCTGATTAAATTTTTGTCTTGATAAAAAGTTTACATGTCTGGACACTAAGTTAAGATCAATTAGTCACTACCCTTCCATTAGTTAGTAATTTCAGGTATTCGGTTCTTTTGACTATTTTTTATTATTTGTCTCATAAAAGCATAATAAATTACCAAACAATCTAAGCAATAAAAGTGCTGGTTACACATAAGTATATATTTTTACGACAGTTTTCTAATAGAAGATGTTGTTGAAATAAAAACTGCTAAGAAACTATTCGAGTATCTGCCAACAAGAAAATCGATTTTTCGAAAATTTCCGAACTTTTCAAAAAAGGTCCCTTGTTTGATTATTCGAAAGTCGGTTTAGACATATTAACAATAAATTAATAACTCTGGTAGCCTTCTTGATAAACAATTCTTCAAAGTTACCCTACGAATGTCGTTCTTTTAGAAAACTTGCCAGATTCTATTGAAAAATTAGATACTTCAGCACGAACAAACGATTCTATTTGATTTTCGACAATTATTTCTCCAAATTCTGACTTATAATAACTACATAAATAAGTTATTGTCCTTTTCTAAATATTTTAAAAATCTGTTCTTTTTTCTAATCTCGAATTAAAAACACGTTTTTTATTTAATTTATTTTATTATTAACACAAATCTAGAGCTCAACTATTTCTAAAAGCCAATTAAAATCTTACAAAACAAAATAATAATAATAATAATAATAATAATAATAATAATAATAATAATTAATAACTCATTTAAATACTGTTTATCTTAAATCAGCAATATTTTCAAAATATTCCTTCTTTAATTTTCTTTTAAAGAAAGTGTAATTTTGTCGCCAGTGGTCGCGATACTTGAAATTTAACTGGTTTTGTTTTAAAAAATTTAAAAAAATTTTATTGAAATAGAATCAATTATAATGCTTTAAAGTCGGCATTATCAAAAGTTCCATAAGTACACAAAAATTCCTCTTTAAAAAAAATTGTATACACAAAACTGGACTCTGGGTTAACGAATATTTTATATTTCTTACATAAAAAATAACCAAGTTTGCTTTTAGCTTAAAAAAAAACATCATTAAAAATTCATTAAAAAATTAAAAAGCGCCAGACAAACAAAAAAGAAATATGTATATTTATGTGTATATTTTTTAAATACCAATATTTAAAATATAATTTAAATATTCATATATAAAATCACATTTGAATGTGAAATTGGAATTCCCAAAGTGGTGTTGTTTTTTGTCATTAATTTTTTGCCTTTCAGTGGAAAAGTGTTCTCTGGATTTTTTGCGTAAACAAATTTTACAACAAAAAAAAAAAAAAAAACATAAAAATAAAAAAAGTTTATAAAATACGATACTTTTAAACAAAATAAATAACAATATAAAGAAAATAATAAAATGTTCAAATGGCAACTTCATTTTGCGCCCTACATTTGAACAAAGATTTGGTGTTGGTGGAGTCAGCAGTTTTTTTGAAACATGTTATATGTTTATAGGTGGCAACTGATTACACTAGTTTGCGAAAAAAAACATCCTTTTGTTGAATATAACGAGTTTAATGTGCTTAATAAGAATCTGCTTTCAGTTTTTTCTATCATCTACCGATTCTTTTATGGGCATGACTAATATGACCCCCTTATATAATAATGCGGTCACAGTAGTAAATATGTATATTTCACTATAACTCGAAAACGGATTATCAGATTTAAATAAATAAATTACCAAAACATGGGATTACAGTTAATTACCTTCAAGTTATCTTAACATCATGTTCGATGATTCTTTCCTACTCAAACTGTTTTTTTTTTTTTTTTTTTTTGTATTCTATAAATTTTTTTATATTTAAGCGATTTTTTTGTTGTATTTTAAATATTTTCTTAATTTAGTAATTTTTTGCAATTCGAAGAATTTTGGAAACTTGCGATTTTTCCCCATTCCGGCAATTCTTTTATAATTTGGACTTTTTGTATTTTAACAGTTTTTGGGTTTAAGCGATTTGTATTTTAAATATGTCTTTAATTTTGCAGTTTTCTAATTTGACGATTATTTTGTAAATTTTTATTTTTTATTGCATTTTAACATTTTTTAAAATAAGTTTTTTTTTTCGTAATTTGCTAAATTTCGTACTTAGGTGATATTTTTATATTGTTGCGATTATTTATTTTTTTTTTTTTTTGCATTTTTTTATAAAATACATTTTTATTATTTTTCTTTTTTAGTGTTCCGATTTTTGCATTCTAACATTTCTAACAATTTTGCGATTGTTAGTATTTTGAAATATTTTTCCCCTTTGATGAAATATGAAAAAAAAAAACGAAAAAAAAGACATTTTTATACTTCAGCACGCGAAAGTATGTTCATTTGAGGTGGCAACATCTTCGTTGGTGCGCTGACGAAAAGTTATATGTATTTTTCAACAACCTCTCAAAACTATTTTTTGTATGAAAATCATACAATCTTAATTAATATGTAAATCTTTTTTATAACATCGGAACAAATCCAGATTTTTGAAAATATATTAACATTGGAGGAAAAGTAAAGCTATCATGTCAAAAACGATACGTAAAGTGTAAATAATGTGAACCGATGTAGTGTTTTGAAAACATTTGATTTTTAGAAGTTTTTGGTTTTTTTAGTGGCATCACTACATTTTTAATACACACTATTTTTTTTACGAAACTAATGAATATTAATAATTAAGAGAAAATAAAATCTAATGAATAGCGGATTTAAGATTTTATTTATTTATTTTTTGTTTTGTTTTTGGCAATCTTATAATGAACAAATTAACATGTTTTTGGTACAAAAATGAATCATGTTAATTGTGTAATTTAAAAATTATTTAAATTTCTCATAACTTTAGCTGAAATACCTTTCATTATTTCAGTTTTTTTTACGTTAAAATGGTTGACAGACAGTAAGAGAAAAACAAAAAAAAAGCAACAAGTGAAATGTAAACAAAACAACAGAAAAATAAAACAGAAATGCAGGCAAAAATAGTGTAATATAAAAGTGACCTTATAAGCCCAGCCGATTTACAATTTTTCAAGTACATACCGCGCGAAAATGTTAAATTGTTTTTGTACTTTTCATTTATTTATATTATTCTTTTGTTTACTCTTCTTAATTTTCTCATTTTTGTAGTATTTTGACATTATGTGCAGTTGTTTTACACTAACAAAATACAAGCAATTCTTGTTTTTGTAGATGTGCGGTCACTTTATAATCACATTATGCAGTCAAATATACATACATTGTTTATGCGTCAGTTTGAGTTACTTTAAGCATCAAAAAAAAAAAGAAAAAAAAACTTAACGGTGTTTTTATTGTTTTTATTTGTAAGTAAATGTAAGAAAAGAAAGAGATTTTAGTTAAAAAAAAAAAGTAACACAAAACACAGATTATTAACTGAAAGAAATCTTTTTATTTTTGTTTATTGATGGTTCTTAATTGGTATATTAAAGAAATGATGCTGTGAAAACAACAAAACTGCATCTTTTAAGTGGTTAATTTATTTTTGGCAAAAGCTTTTTTTCGTAATAAAAAAGGAAAAACAAATAACATGCATTTTGTTAACAGGCACAACTTTGTGTTGAGGTGAATGAAATCTTTGTTTGACATGTGTGTGTTTTGCATATACAAGTGAAAAAAACTAAAAATGACTTTATAAAGATTTAAAATAAAAAAAATATCTACTGGAGATGCCGGGGATTGAACCCGGGGCCTCTCACATGCAAAGCGAGCGCTCTACCACTGAGCTACATCCCCTACTGCCCCACTTAGATTAATGTCTTATGTAATATTGGTGGTAACATGGTTTTATAATTTTGCATATGTTATCTATTTTGTTTTTGCTTTTAAATAGTGTTGCCAATTTGCAAAGTACTACATTTGTTTGAAGTTGTGACATACCTACGTATTTGGTAATAAAATTAAATTTTTCTGGATAAAATACATACATACTTAAATATTTATCTAAATTACTTAATTCTATTCTTTAAGTAATAGTATACTAAATAATTTATTTTTTTATATTTTTTGTTAATATGTATAACATGCCTATTAATAATTAGTTGTATTATTAATAGGCACGTTGCATTTAATATCGTGTAAAAAGAAAGCAGAGACCGGATTTTAATACTAAAAAAACAAATTTTTAATTTTATTTCAACTAAAAATCAATTAAAATAAAAAAAATTCAAAAAATAATAATAATTCATCATATTTTTTATTCTCATCAATAGTTTTTTTTTTTTTTTTTTTTTTTTTTTTTGATCGAAATAAAAAAAATTTAATATCATGTCATATTTATTTTAAAAGATGAAAATTATTTTATTTTTTTTTTTTCATCGGATGAAAAAAATTCTAAACAACAATTTCATTGAAGAAATTTAAATAAATAAAAGAGTAAAAAATATTTTTTGAAACAAAAACAAAAGTATGAAGTAAAAAACAATCATTTGAAAATTTTTTCATACTGATATTTATTTTAAAAGATATTTGTTTGTTTTCATCCTGATGGACACTTATATTAGAAAATAAAAATCCCTCACATATTTTTTGAATAAATGAAAAAATATTTTAGACAGTAAAGATATTGAAAAATGAAGTTAAAAACTTTTCGGGTGCTTGAAAGAAAGTAAAGAAAACATTTTTATAATATTTTTTATTTTTTAAATAATTTTAAAAATTAAAAATGGTAAAATCAAAAATAATGCTGAAAGAAAATTATTTTGGAGATGCCGGGGATTGAACCCGGGGCCTCTCACATGCAAAGCGAGCGCTCTACCACTGAGCTACATCCCCATGAGAAGCCGGCTGCCAAAGTACTGTTTGATGGATGGTCTTTATTTTGTTTAATTTTAATTAAAGCTTTTAATTTCTTAAATAAATTTGAAACAATTTTATTAATTCCTTCATAAAATCAACAGTTGAAAACCCAGAAAAGTAAAATTCCACATTTTCTTCCCAATATTTTTAACCATTTTTGCATACAAAATTTTAAGTACATATTTGAGTTTATATTATTAAATGCCAAAAGCGTCTTAAACGTCAAAGATAGTTATTTTTATTTTTTCTGTACGAAGCGATTGCTAACGGTATCGCTAATTTAAAATATTGGGTAACAAACGATATTTTGCTTTACTTCGGATAAATTATTTGCTGTATTTTAGGGAAAAAGAATATACATTTTGGAAAATGTATTTGTTGTATTTTAGATGACAAAAAAATAAATTATATTCTTAATTTGTTTTCCCTTTTATGCAAAATAGATCTTGGAGATGCCGGGGATTGAACCCGGGGCCTCTCACATGCAAAGCGAGCGCTCTACCACTGAGCTACATCCCCTCTATAAACGTTTAGTAGCTGACATTTTGATCTTTTTGATAAAATCTAGTTTTTCAAAATGATTTTTACACCCATCACTAAAATTTGTTTACCTTCATACCGCTTTTAATTTAACTTGGAACCCAATAAATACTGGTTATTTCTAGGGACAGGAATCAAAATAATATTTTTCTATCTCTATGTTTTAATTAAATTTCTAAAGGAGCCCGATAAATGAGATACTTTATAAATAAATATATCGGGTAAGGCCTTGAGAATTTTGCTATTGATAATCATTAAAATCGGTTAACAAATGGCGAAGATAGAATCAACTTTTCGTATTTTTTGTTCTCTTAATCATTTTTAAAATAAGTAAAAAAAAAAACATTTTTTAAGAATCAAATTTGGAAAAATATTACAAATTTCAAAAAAAAATCGTTCGCAAAATTTTTCGATTTTTTGAGGCTTGTTCTCTCAATCACTTTCCAAAAAAAAAAAATAATAATAATAATAATTATTATAAAAAATAAAAAAATAAATGAAATAAAAATAAATAAATAAAAAATTATATTAATAATAGTAAATAAAACCAAGGCACATTAAACAAGGGAATGGAGAGATTTTTTTGCGCACGTTTTTTATATATCGAATTTGCCGTTATTAAAAATTTTACGTAAAAATTTGGATCTGTTAGTGCTTTTGATTTGTTTGCGTTCTTTATTGCGAATTTGTTTGTTATATCTAGCATAAACAAAATAATTCTTTTACGCACTTTGTTATGAGTTTTGCTTAACCATGCGACATGATCCTGCTTTGTTGAAACCTAGAACAAAACTAAATGATTTCTTATTCTTTATACGCTCCCAATTGTTCAGCTTCGTTAAACTTCGTGTTGTGTATGTGAAAATGCTGCTTCGGAGTGCTATGGGTGCCGGTGCCTGTTCTAACATTATCTTTTAAATAATATGCCATGAGTAAAACTTTGCAAAAAAGTACCAAATTTTAAAAGAATTAAACATTGAAATTAAAAGCAAAAAATAATTTTCAAAAATGAACTAGTTATTCGAGAAAAGTATTTAAAAAAAAAATATTTTCACATAAAAAAAATGTAATATAAAAATTTCAATTTCCAAAAAAGCACGAATTTTAAAAGCATATTTTTAAAAAAGTTGCAAATATATAAGAAATATCACTAAAAAAAATTATAATAAAAACATTAAGAAGAAATTTTTTTCTTTATTGTTAAATTATATTATGTTGATACTCATTAGTTTTTGACTTTGAAAAAACACAATGAGTTTAAACACCACTGTTTACGTATCATTCTATTGGGTTTTTTCTTTTGGCCTGTTTTTCGTTTGCCGAAATATTTTCACAAATTTTTGATTTATATAAAAATTTCACACAAAAAGACTTTCAATTCAAAAAATAAATTTTTTAAACAAATAAAATTTATGAACAAATATAAATTTCATTAATAATTTTTCTTTTTTTTTTAACTATTCGACAATTTTTACAAATTCTTTTTCCAACAAATTTCTATGTACTAAAAATACTAAAAATGTTTTCCCTGTATGGAAATCTAGTACGCTTTTATTGTGTTAAATAATTAAACAACTCGAATCGAGATGATTTTTGGCTTTGAAATATATGAAAAAAACAAATCAATTTGTTTGTGTTTTTTGAGAAAACGACTCGTTTTTCAAAAAACCTCTATATGTAAACATAGCATTAAACAAAATTAAATAATTTTTTTATTATATATTTTTAATATTTTATATAATTGACATTTAATTCTTTTAAGTTCCCTACAACTCTGTAACGATTCAACTAGCCGAATAATTTTAACGGCGGCGGCTTTTGTAAAAATTGTTGACGGCGGCTCAAAATCAGCTGTTAGCCGGCGGAAAAGTAAACAAAAAGAACCATGGCGAAATGAAACAGGTGGCAGCAGTTCTGCAAAACCAACAATACGAATAATTCTTTAATTTTTTTATACATGGAGTTGACACTTCATTCTAAGTACTAAAAAATAATCAGGTGATTGAATGAGGTCACATGTTTGAATTCACCTTGATAAGAACGTTTTATATCCGTGTTTTCGCATCGTTTTATGGAGCAAAGGTCCACGTCCCTTAGGTGTAATAATTAATAATTTTATATAAAAATATTGCAATGACTTTCAGTATTGTTGTTTTTTGTATAAGAAAGCAGTAGTTGTTGATTTTATGTTTGGACGTTTTTTAATTGGAAATAGAAGCATTGCAATGACTCAGTGTTCTTGCTTTTTTTTTTTTTTTTTTTTTTTGTATAAGCATGTATCTACATACAAACATATGTCTATAAATTAAGTAGTAATCGGAAGATATCACTGTTTTTTTAAGAAGCAACGCTTGCTATGATAGTTTAATTTTGTACTTTGGAAAAAATTAGATAATTTTTATAAGTATAAATATGAAAATATGAAAGCATACTTTAAGACGCAATTTTATTATTTATCGGTAAGGTGGTGAAGGGTATAAAAGATTTGGCACAGCCGAATATAGTGCCCTAACTTGTTTTCTCATTGTTTTGTTGTTGCCTTCCCCGCACATGCAATAGTTTCTTTGCTTGTGTTAGTAAAAAACATCCCTACAAACATATGGAATATATCTTTCTAGGAGAAATTTACGCAATACCATCTTTTTATTATTTGTACGAAATATTTTTCTGATATTTTAATTTTATCAGTTTAAATAAGATTAGGCAATAAACAACAAAAAATATACAATTTTTTTATTACTATTTTTATTCTTATAATATCGCCCTTGATGATATCCCATTGAGATCATCTGGAGGAAATTAATGCAATACTTTTATTTTTCAGCAACAATTTTTTCAGTTGTCGAAAAATTTTTCAAAAATGAAAAAATGTTGAAGAAATTTGTTTGTCTTTTAGCAAAAAAAAAATGGATTTTTTATGTGAGCGTTTTATTTTCGTGCTTTATAATGTTTATTATGTACATGCATGCTTTACAAGATGTAAAAGTTTTCTTTATTATATTATTTAAAGATTTATTTAGTGTTAATTTTTCTATATATTTATTATATCTTCCAGAAGATTATCTGGCGATATCTTCGCTTTTTACCTAGATGATTATCTAGCAATATTGCCTATATTTCTTTAAGGCGTATTGATTTCTTATTGCTTAAATGTATTGCCTGTGGCGCACAATCTCTCCCGATGGGGGAAACTTCCGCAATACGAATATGATTATTGCGGCAATAAAATTGTTCGAATCATTTTAGCATTATTTTTTTTGTAGGTATTAGTGTTATAAGATTACGGCATTTATCCCCAAATTGGGGATTTTTTTGGGAAATGGGGATGAAAATTTTGGTTTGATGATTAGGGGATTTTTTGAATTTTTTTGGAGATTTATGTTTGTATAATTTTTCTTTTCAACTTAGGAAAAATTTAAAAAAAAAAACATAATATTCAGCGAATATGAATTTTTAGTAAGTTCAATGAAGACAATAAAAAATAATTGTTATACTGAATACCATAATGTTGAAAAATTGGTTCCAATCTCTGCAACAAGACGATTATTGTACGGATTGGATGATAGGATAATGTTTGAACAATTAATATTTTATTATTGTTACTGCAAAAATAATCAAGAATTTTGAAGCTTTCAATAAATATATATTATAATTAGAATAAAGTGATTTAAAGAATAATTGAAACAATGGAACTTGATTTATCGTACTTTCATAAAAATTCAATCCTCAATATTAGCGTTAATTGTAAAAATGACGTAAATTATTTACCTAAAAAGTTTATTGATGCAAATGTTAAAACGATTTCCATATAATTTAATTTTTTTGTTTTAATCTATAGGAAATTTTCTTTTTAAACATTGACTATTTAGGTAAGTTTACCTACCCAAACCTGCATATATACAGAGGAAATCGATTGAAGTAAAAAAGGTAAAAAGGTAATCTCTAAAATATAATAATAATATGGGTAGTTATTTAGGGATTTTTGGGAATGAAATTTTGATATTGGATAAGTCTCGAAAAAATCTGGGAACCTTATGTGTGTTTAAACAACCGTATTTATATATAAAAAAAAATACATTTTTATTTCTTAATATTAGAAATAACGTCGGCAGAATAACGGGAAAACAATTTTATTTCCAACTTTGTGTTAAGAGGTGGAGAACACGTACATGATAAATTTATATGTTAAATTGTTTTTTTTTTTTTTTTTTTTCATGGAAAATTTTAATTTATTTCGCATTTTTATTTCTTATTTGTTTTTTGTTTTTTAACAAAATTAATTATTTTGCACTTTTCCTTTTGTTAAAAAGTGAATAATTTTAAAAGATAAATTTGATAGCTGATGTTAAACATTATTGCTCAGCTTTGTTTTTAGATATTTATTGCGAATTAGATTGCGCAATAGATTTCTTATTGGTCCACACGTAACATTTTAAAGAGTCATAGAATTTGACAATTGCCAACATAAAAATGTCTACGAGTAAACTAGGGGTAAAAGAATATGTAATTTTTTTTCTAAGTTTCTCTGAGAGAATTATCTTACGTGTAGATTCAAATATTAGTATTATAAGAACTATTATGAGAATGTTGTAATAAGATTTCTCTGCACAATTATCTTATAAGATGAACTGTCAAAAAAAAAAAAAAAAAAATACACAAGTTTGTTTGTGTGTATGCATGTGTATTTTGGAAATTACAAAAAAATGTTTTTTTGGTAAAATTGTTTCTTTTTAGTGATTGTTTTACATTTTAAAAAATATTTTTATAAAAATTGTGCTAAAACATTGCGAATTTCTTAAGTAAAAAGGACATATTTACTCTGTGACTGCGGTCACTTTATAACTACACTGCATCTATACTAGCCTTTTTCTTGTTCTTAGAACAAACTTCGGCAGAGTAACACACTCAATTTTATTTTAAGTGGGCAAAGCATTTGCAGAACAAATCATATTTTTTTTATTTTTTTTTTTGTTTGCAGTCAGTATCGCTTCGATACTTTTACATGCATCGCCTCTTCTTCCGTATACAAAATTACGTTTGATGTCAGACATAGTTGGTCGAACAATTATGCGAACAAAACATGAACAAGTTTGGTTCACACTATCCAAATGCGTGAGCGCAAAAAATTTTGTTCAATGTGCGAACAAGAAAAAGGCTAACGACGACAACTCTACAACACTAAAAAAACTTCATGTATTTGTTTTTGCATTGAAATCTCTTATGTCAACTTTTCTTTACATAGTGTCTACATTAGAGATTTTTTATCAAACGTCAAACTTAACGCGAATTTGCGGAAGGTGGCAACAGTTGCACAAAAACAACAATATGGCGTATTCATTATTGTTTTTTATATATGCAGTTTGACAACTGTAACAACCAAAATAATAATCAGCTATTTAACTAAGGTTACCTTGTATATTGATTTTGACGTTTGATTTGATATAAATTTGCCTAATGTAGACACTAGGTTACAAAGAACAAAAACACATTTATTATTTCACGTAATAAAAAACAGTAATAGGGCGCAATAACACAAAAGTAAATAAAAATTGTAAACATAACAACAATTTGACACTACATATTTTAGAACACAAGCCACCTTACTGCTGCCAAAAAGAAAAAAATGTTCAGCCGTATAAATGTTGTTACTGATTAATCTACCTTGAAGGCTAGTATAGACTGTAAGTTACATTATGGTGTTAATGTTAAATATTTTATGTTAGGTGAGTGACGAACGCGCTTCGGCTTTTTCTATTGTTGCTTTCATGGTGCAACATTTTAACAAGGTATATGTATAAAGGCAACAAATGCAACAACTAAATAATAATAGTAGAAGACAAAAAAGAGAACAGTAAGAACGAGAAAGAAAGATATAATCGGTCAAGACCAACTTTATGATACCCAGACCATTGTGTACGAGCATAAAAATTGGGAAGGGGATTTATATTACTCTGTGGTCAATTTGACTAAATATAAAATAAAATATACAAATACAGAATTATGCGTTGATACAAACATCTATGTGATTTTATGCACTTTAGGACGACTTCTGGAAGTGGGTTTATATGGGAGCTATGTTAAATTTGGCAATATTGTTTTTACTTACATAAAACTTATTAGTATCGATATGAACTTGATACTAATATTCGTAAGGGATTTATGCACGTTAAAGTGATTTCAGAAGAGGGGTTTGTATGGGGGTATGGTCAATTGCGGAATGATCTTCATAAAATTTAGTACAAAAATTTACACTTGTAGAGAACTTCTTCGCACCGAATTTCAATAAAATACTCTTATTTTTAAGGCATTTTTAAGTGTTTAAACTCTATTCCGGGAGGACATTTGTATGGGTGCTAGGTAAAATAATGGAACATTTTCAATAGGCTTTGTTCTTGTATCATAAAAGTAACACGTCCCAAGTTTCATTGAATTATCTTCGTACTTTGTGCGCAAGGTTTACATGGACAGCCAGCCGTCCAGTCAGATGGATGGGTATTGGATAACTTTTTCTATGCGTTAAAAACATCAGCACAAACGCATAATACCATGACCACCTATGTTGGTATAGGGTATAATAAATTGTAAGAAATTTGTTTATAATGTTTTCATATATTTAGGTAAATCAAATATTTCTATACAACACTTTTTTTCTTTATTAAAAATACACATTTCAGAAACAAACCAATACATGCAAATGTAAAAAATTGACATTTCAGTCTTACACTAAAAAATGAAGCAAAAAATAATCCGCTTAGCTTAAAATGTCACCTTGTACCGGTTACACCATGGTTGCTTTCATTTCGTTTTCTTACCTTTTCGTAAACAGAGTTGCAAAAATTTCTGTTTGGCGCGCAAAAAACTCAAAAGAACAATAAATTGGTCGGCGCAGGCCTCTGCCGTCATTTGATAGTAAACAAACGCACGCAAACTTCTAAACTTTACAAGCAAATTGACGTCATTTTAAAATAAAAATTTTCTATTAAAATTATTTTAAGCAATGCCGGATCATAGTGAAGAAATAATAAAAATACGTAAATTTCTTAAAGAACGATTACAAAAAGATTTTACTACTTTTCGGGGCCATGAAAACGAACGTGAAAATGTTAGACAACTATTAGAGCGCACAGCTGAAATGGGAGAATCCAATTCCCTGCTTTTAATAGGTCCTAGAGGATCAGGTAAAACAACAGTAAGTTTTTAAAACAGAGATTTAAATGAATTATAATATTTATTAAATTTTAGCTTATCAATGCCGTTTTAGCTGATTTAATGAAGAACAAGGATTTCATTTCAAATACTTTAATCGTTCACCTGGATGGTAATCTTCATACCGATGATAGATTAGCTTTAAAATCAGCCACCGTACAAATGCAATTGGAAAATGCCACCGATGGCAAGGTATTTGGTTCTTTTGCAGAAAATTTGGCCTTCTTATTGGCCTGTCTTAAGGCTGGTAATAGAAAATCTAAAAGTGTTATCTTCATACTCGAAGAATTTGATTTATTTTGTGCCCATCACAATCAAACATTGCTATATAATCTTTTTGATGTCTCACAAAGTGCCCAAGCTCCTATATGTGTATTGGGTGTTACTTGTCGTTTGGATGTTATAGAGTTATTAGAAAAGCGCGTTAAATCTCGTTTCTCCCATCGCCAAGTGTTCATATTTCCAAATGCTGAAAATTTTCAGGATTATAAGAAACTATTTGGTGATCTGTTAAGTATACCCAGTGATAAAGAACTTAAGGAGCAAACCGAAAGAGTGGCCTCCCTTAAAAATTTAAATTCCCAAGAACTAACATTTCATCGTAATCATTTTAATCCCAGTAAATATAAATTCAACAAGAAATTAATTGAATCCTGGAATAAATATGTGCAAAGTTTGTTAAAAACGCCAGCCGTTAATAAATCTCTGCAAGCCATGTTTGATTTTGATGTTAGTGAGTCTTTGCTAAAAGTCTTTATCTTTCGTCTAGTGGCCCAAATGAAACCAGATGCTGCTATAGACAATCAAATAACAGCAGAACAAATAGCCAATCTTACAGCCTCCTATGAGGCCGATGATAAAGTTGAACTTTTATGTGGGCTATCCGTTTTGGAACTGTGCCTAATTATAGCTATTAAACATCATTCGGAAATTTACGATCGCGATCCTTTTAATTTTGAAATAATATTTTCTAGATTTATAAAATTTGCGAAAGTTTCCTCAACTATGCAGGGCATAGAGAGATCGGTGGTCTTAAAGGCATTTGAACATTTACGTAATGTAGAGCTGCTCTTGCCGCTGACTTCGACCACATGCAAAGTACAAAAGGAATTTGAGATGCACAAATTGGCCTTGACGTATACACAAATTAATCAGGCTGTACAACGTTATCAGGCTTTGCCGACGGAAGTGTATCAATGGTCACAAAGTTCTTTGATTTAAATATTAATTTAGAGAATAGTTATTTTTTTGTAATGTTATTTGGTTATTTATTTGTGCATTTGTTTATTTTTTTTTTTTTATTTTTATTAAAAAATGTACCTTTTTTCAATTTGGTATTGTTTTTAAAAATTTGGAGTTTTTTTTTTTTTTAGAAAGCTGGTATTTTTTGAAAAGTACTTTTTGTTGAGAATTCAATTTTTGTAGAAAATTGCTACTTTTTTTGGAAAATTAAAAATGTTTTTATAAAAATTGGAACTTTTTTGAAGAATAAGTACTTTTTTAAAAATAGTACCAAAGAATAAAATTGGTACTGTCTAAAAATCGGAATTTCTTTTATTATTATTGTTTATCTGAAAATTTCTGTGAAGCTTAAGAACTTTCTCATCTAGGTATGCCAAACACCGGGTTCGCCGAATAAATTTTTTTGCAAGTCAAAAATTTTAATACTGCTATATTAATAAAAAAATGTCATTTTAACCCTAATATATTATATAAAAAATATTTAAAGATACTTTTAATCGGTATCAATATAACTTAGATCGCTTATATAATAATAAAAATATTCAGAAAAATATATAAAAATCTAGAGGCCCATAACTCGTAAACTAAGAGCGAGCGAACATTTTTTACATTATTAAAAAATCAATAGTGCCGATCAAGTTGATTCATTCTCTTTTTTAAATATTGGTGCTTTCTGTTCAAAATTTGTATGTATTTATTTTGTAACAATTTAGATTTTCGCTTATTTTTCATTTAAATACGTTGTGTTATGAATTTTTTTTCTTTTTTTTTTTTTGCAATTACATTAGTGCTGGCAAATTTTACTTCTTAATACTCGATAATACTCAATATTTTTCACTTGGGTACTCGATACTACTCCATGCTTTTACTTTAAAATACATATTTTTTTAATTAGGGCTCTATTAAAAATAAAACAAATTTTACAGATTAGCATGAAATTCTATGAATTTATACAAAACATAAAAACTTTAAATACTACTTTAACAAAAATCGATCAAATTATGTTGATATATTTATAAATTAATTTGTGTCATTATACAGAGTTGTAAATTAGAAGTTTTAATATGATACAATTAAAAAATTGAACTCTAAAAGTATAGAGTAACTAGTTTACAGAATTGAGTACACAAATGGCAAATACTCGATACTTAATACTTGCACAGCATCAATTTACATCATCTGTATAATTTAACAAGACTCGGCAACTCTTATATAACGGTCAATTTTTACCAAATGCAACTCTGGCTGTTGAATTTGTAAACAAAAATAAATTAACGTTTTTTTTTTTCTATACAAATATATTCTTGACCACGACCAAAGTAATAAATTTCTACGAAAAATGAACAACCAAAAAAGGAAAGAACCTAAACGTAGAGGACGACCACCCGGTAAGACTACGAAAGAGCTTAAACATTATGACGAATGGATGTCAAGCAAAAAACAAGGAGAAAATGATGCCTGTGATTGTTTAACAGCAAAGTGTCCCGGCTGCTGGTATCCCTGCGAAATTTGTGGCAGTAATAAATGTTCCGCATTTTGTCGAACTTTTAGACGAGATGAGCCATTAGAGTGGAAAATATCAGATTGAAATTTGGGATTTTTTTGTTTTGTAAACTATTATGCAAGTATTAGTTGATGAATAAATAGTGAATTAAAATGTTAATTTAAACTTGAAAACCCTTAGAAATCATTAAATTATTCGTAACTAGAATTATAAGGATAGCTTCTCCTTTATGCTAAGGGATATCGAGTGCAAGATATATAGACTTTATTGTTTCCTAGGTGATTAAGGAATTTAAAACAAATAGCTTTAAGATGTGTAGAATATATTAAGCACTACAAAATTGAATTTCGGCATAAATCAAAATCTTCAGCACAATTGATTTTTAAATAATTCAGTAGTACTTTTACTCGTGATTAAAGTAATGTAAAAAATTTTGCCCGCTCGCTTTTGGTTTACGACTTATTGCTCTCATAAGTTCTGATAAATTTTGTGAATATCTTTATTAATACATATGCAATTTAAATTGTATTAACCTTAAAACTAGGTAAGTTAAAATATTTTTAAAAGTACATTCAAATAACTTTTTAATGATATATAATATGACCATATTAATTAAATCCTTAGAGATAGTCTTTGGGCTACACAGAAAAACCTTTTTAACATTACAAAAAAACAGTTCTGGTGATCATGATTTGTTTCTGAATTTCACTGATAAAAATAAGGTATACTGCGTAGGAAAGTTATGGTAGGGCTAGACTGATGTGTTGGAGAGTTATTTATGTAACAAACTCCAACTTTTGGATCGCATCACGCATCAATTTTTCAGGTTGTTTTGAGATGTATGTCATTCTGTCGAACTTTCAACAACATTTTTATTAGTTTCAAAGAAAAATTTATTAATATTTACCAAATAGAATAAATGAAAAATTCAACTCATAATTAACGATTTTCTGTGACCTACCAATATATATTTTACTTTTTTCTGTTGTTTATTTCTCTACTGGTTACTTTGAAATACAAATACCAAATGTATTTATATTCTTGGAAGTCCATCTATTCACAAAAGTTAGATAATTTTTATACTATGTAATAGAAATGTAATTTTTTTAATCTATATTTTAGATTATTTAAAATTTTTAATTCTTTTTGAGGTTACTAAGATCATTGTAAACTGAAATCCCAACTATATCTCAATTTAAACAATTTAAAAAAGTATGTGATGTACCATCATCATAAAATGTTGGTCCTTAAAATGCCAAAGAGCACAAATTTTACACTATACACGTTTTTAGCATAATTGTAGAACAAATTTTAGAACTTTGAATAAAATTACTCAAAACCTGAGCTTAAAAATTAATTAACATCATGTTCAGTTCTTAGATAATTGGACGCTTTAAATTGCATGGTCTTATAAGTGAACTTTTTGTAATTTTCTCATAAAAATCTATATACAATTAACAGTTTAGATACTTTTAGGCCCACTTTTTCACTGATGATTTCAAAATGTATGTTGTTTGCTTGGAGATTCCAGACATTTTAAGGAGATTTCTTCTACAATTATCGCATGCGTGCAAATTACATCTTCAAAATGGCGTTTAATATATAAAATAGTGTTTGGTTGGAAAGTTTGAGCTCATATCTTTTAATATATTTGATATATCGAAAATGGATTGCGGATTTAAAAAAGGGCATATGAATTATATATAACCGATATCTAACACAATTTTTAAAAAAATTATCTATGCGGCATATAAGTAATCATATTTTGTTGAAATCTATTACGTTTTCTTACTAGCAATACATTTTTTTTGTATTTGTCTATCTAACAAAATTAATAGTCTAGACGTAACAGCCCGTCTAGACGTAACATAATATAAGAGTGTCAAATTCGCTCTCTGAGAGAATTATTTCACGTGTAGATTCAAATATTAGTATTATAAGATGTATTATGAGACTGTTGTGATGAGATTTCTCTACACAACCATCTTATAAGATGAACTGTCAAAAAAATACACATACACGAAAGTTTGCTCGTATGTGTGCATGTGTATTTTAGAAATTATTGAAAAACAATGTTATTTTGTAAAATTGTTTCCTTTTAGTGTTTGTTTTAAATGTTAAAAATCATTTTTATAAAAATTGTGTTAAAAAAGTGCAAATTGCTTAAATAAAAAGGACATGTTTACTCTGTAACTGATTGAAAATAATAATATCTTATAGGATTTATTAGAATACGTGTACCCCTTATTTAAGATTTAACATAATATAAACAAAATGTTCACACTCCTCTGCCGGCGTTATCTCACATATTATATCAGCGTTAATCTCAGTTGTAGACCTGGGGTTATGAGACAGTTGTGATGAGATTTCTCTACACAACCATCTGATAAGATGAACTGTAAAAAAATACACTATACGAAAGTTTGTTTGTGTATGTGCATGTATATTTTGGAAATTACTAAAAAAACAATGTTTTTTTGTAAAATTGTTTCCTTTTAGTGTTTGTTTTAAATATTAAAAATCATTTTTATAAAAATTGTGTTAAAAAGTGCGAATTGCTTAAATAAAAAGGACATGTATACTCTGTGACTGATTGAAAATAATGATATCTTATAGGATTTATTAGAATACGTTATCCCTTATTTAAGATATAACATAATATAAGCAAAATGGTTACTCTCCTCTGCCGACGTTACCTCACATATTACATCAGCGTTAATCTCAGTTGTAGACCTGGGGTGAGGCCCTTAACATAGTGTCTATATTACACAATTTTTTTTATCAAGAAAAACGTCAAAATGAACCCAAAGGTAGCAAAGGTAGGTAGAAGGTGGCAACTATTGCACAAAAACAACAATAAAGCATATTTATTAATGTTTTGTATATATGCAGTTTGACAATTGTAACGAACAAAAATAATAATCGGCTGTTTAACTGAGGTTACCTTGTATAGATTTGCTCTAATTTTGACGTTTGTCTTGATAAAAATTTCTCTAGTATAGACACGAGGTAATTTATAAATAGCTTCAACATAGTTTAAAATATTCTACCCACAAAAAATATATAATAAATTTCAATACATTTTTTAAAATTGTTGACTTAAAATGAAGCTATATGTCAAAAAAGGCGCATTGGGTGATTCCATATCAAAACAGGCAGAAACGAATTTTTCGGATATGGCATATCTGATTTCAGATTTTGGCTATTGGAGGTTTTTTAAATTATAAACTTTCTTGTAGAAAAATATGACGTTTTAAAAAACGAATAAATCTAAAAACTTCACAAAGGTGTACATGCTTAATTGCTAATAGCTTCTAAACTATAAATGGTAGATCTCTGTTTTAGTTTCAAATTAAAGACAAAGATATAATATTTATAGCTATATGTATAAAGTTTATTTATATCAAAAGTTCAAAGATCGAAATTGGGCATATAAAAATCAAAACATTATATCACAAAAAACGATATTTTCAATGTTGATATAACTATTATCCGTACATGTGCAAAATTTCAAGGTTGACACTTATTTAGTTTAGGAGTTGTGATTTCTGTCCATTTTGATATGGAATCGCCCTATTTTAAGTTAAAATTTTGTTTTTTATTCAATTATTATTACTCTATGTCTACACGAAGAGTTTTGTATTTCTTAACATTAGAAATAACGTCGATAGGAAAACTGGAAAACAATTTTATTTCTAACTTTGTGTTAAGGGGTGGGGTAAACGTACATGAGAAATTTATATCTTAAATTGTCTTTTTATTATCGAAAATTTTAATTTATTTCGCATTTTTATTCTTTATTTGTCTTTTCAAAACAAAATTAATTATTTTGCACTTTTTGTTAAAAAAGACATGAGTTTAAAAGAGAACAATAACTTTGACAGCTTATATTAAACATTTGTGTTTAAACATTTATTGCGAAACAGACTATGTAATATATTTCTTATTTGTCCACACGTAACATTTTAAAGAGAGTCATAGAATTTGACAATTGCCAACAAAAAAATGTCCACGTGTAGACTAGGGGTTATGACTTTTTAAAGGACTAGTTAGATTGTTTATGCTATATAGCTAATTATTTTGAATAGCACAATCTCTACACGTAAATCGAATCACGAAAACATTTTTTTTTTGTAAAACATTAGTTATATTTTTTACATTTCCCTTTAATGTTCCTTGTTGTTATATTAATATTTTTTAAGTTTTGTAAATATCAGTTCTTATCAGAAGAATTTTGATACCTATATTGACTATGTTTATGTAAATTTTTTAATCAGATTGATTTTCTCATAAAACGTGAAATTATCAGAATATTGAAATAAAAATTTAACAGACACTAACAACAAAATTTTAAAATTTTTACTTTCTTTAAAAACAACCAACAATATTGTGTAAAATAAACCCTCGAAAAATAGGATATTTTGTGAAATATAAATATGTATAATGAGCTCACTCCAGTGTTGCCATTTTAGCACTTTCAGTGCTAGATGCATAGAGAATTTATACAAAATGCTAAATGGGGTTTAACACTTTCTTACGTTATTTTTTTAATTTAATACTTTTTGAATTAAAAACAAGTAAGAAAGATATAGTCGGTCAAGACCGACCATATGATGAGAAAATTATTAAATTCATTTTAAGATTGTAATTTTATTTATGTAGTCGGACGAGTTAAAAATTAGAAGGGGCAATTGTCCTTATTCTAGTTATAAATAGTCTTTGGAATTTTTAGAGCTAGATGTCGCAAATTTTGTTTGGCGTAGGAAAAATGCCTTGTTTTATTTAATATTTGTTAGATTTCCAAGTTTTTTTTATTAAAAAGTTCTTAATGTTTCATTCATTAACACTTTAATTTAATTTAATTTAATTTATAAAAAATAACAATATTTTAAAAATCTAAATCATTTTATTAAACATTTTTTTTTCAATTTTACAACAATTTTTTATAACTTCTTTTTTAAAATAAACTCCGATTAAAATAAATTTAAATAAACTTAAGCGTACATAGTTTTTGGTCCTGGTCTTCTGATAGGTGTATCATAGATAATAGGACGTTCTTGTCTTGGTGGAGGAGGGTTAAATCTGGGCTGCACAGGACGAGAATCACGAGAAGCTGTTGCTGTAGAAAAGCAGCCAATGAAGGCAAACAAAGCCAAAATTACACCAAAAATAGCGAATTTCATGATTTTAAGATTTCGTACACTTTGTAACTTGACCTTATGGAATGAGTAAACAAAACTGCGACTGAATGTGAACTAACATCCAGCTTTTATAATTGAAGATTCATGCATAGTCTATTTAATGCTTAATAGTGGGTAAAATACCGCGAAAAAAAATACCGATAAGAAAAGATTTTTTTGTCTCATATAAGAACACAGATTGCGCAAATATAAACAATAAACAACTTTATGGTTTCTAAAAAAAACAAGTATTCTAGGGGGACTCCCTTAAAAACAAAAAGGTGGTGCTGAAAAAGTTTTTAGACAAAAAATTAAATGCATTTTTAAGACAAATAACTAATTGTTATACAAAGTAGCTAATATTCATGATTTTTTAAAACTTTTTTCTATATAACAGAAAAAATATTATTTAAACATTGTCGTAATTTATATTTTTTATTTTTTCATAATACTCTTTTAATATCAAGTTTTTTCTTCTTTAACTGTTATCGAACGATAACTTTATAAAGATGTTAAATAACCCCCATTTCTAATCTATCGTTTTCTGTCTCTTTTCTGCTTACAGGACCATGCCAACGAGCAGTTGTCATATAATGTATTCTTTAATGTGAGACAATTCATGCTAACGAAAGCACAAGCAAACAACCAACACGTTTTCATGTACAAAGAAGCAGTGACGAAACAAAATACAAAAGTAAAGTGAAAAAAATAAAAAACAAATCAATTATTTAGAAAAATGTGTAGTATTAATGAAAGAATTGAAAAACTAAAAAGAGAAACTAAAGATATGCGTAAAGAAATTAAAGATTTAAAAGGTATATTTTGTTTATTTATGAATAATAATATTAATAATATTTGTTATTGTTGTTTTTCATTAGATACCTTATTGCAACAAAATGAGTTAATTATAAGTTTGTTATCAAAACAAACTGGAATTTTGGATGAAACCATAGAAGCGGAACGTTCTTTACCACATGTTTTCTATGGCAAAAAGATATCGGAATACTCAAGACGATTTCCTTTAGAGAATTTGAAAGATTTGGAAAAATTTGAGACAGAAATAAATGAAGAAAACGAAAGTCATATTGTAAGTATTTTTGATCGTAAATTACACTGATTCCAAAAGAAACACATATAGTTTGTGCAAACGAATAGGGAAAAACACATTTTTATTTTAGGAAAATAATGATTTAAAGATTTTTATTAATAATTATAAGGGTTAAATGATAAATTTGTGTAATATTAATTTCCTTTCTACTACAATTTTTCCTTAGATTAACATAATTCAAGCCCTGCTTTCTCCTAAAGGTCTAACCAAAAGCATCTCAAATGTTTTATCTGAAAACATTATCATGGAAACAAATGTCGATGGTTATCACAATAAGAAAAGATTGTTAAATTTTCCCAAAACTATAGATATTCTATTTCGTAAGTATTTTTTTAAAAATATGTCAAAAAATATTTTAACTTATTAATTATTTCTTCCCCCAATCAGAGGCCAGTCGCAAAGATAACGATGAATATACCTCACAAATATTTTTAAATGATTTACGACGTTCCTTACGTATGGTAAAAAATCGTATTCACAAAAATAATTGTCAGGCTAGACAAAAATTAAGAGAACAGCAGGAACAACAAGATCTACAACATCAAGAACCGATAACCGTCGAAGAATTTATTATAAAAACAGAAGTAGATGAATTTGATTAAATTTATTATTTTTTAGTTTAGTCGGAAAAGAGGAAAGTAAATTATAGAGAAAATGGACACTTTTGAATTCTTTGTAAATTTTACAACAAATCTGACAAGTATGGAGTCCAATCCATGATATTTCTTATGTAAATATCTGTACAAATAGTTGTTAAGTAGAAATTTAAGTTATTTCGAAATAATATAATAAATAATTATAACAAATTTTTAGTATATGTGTGAAGATTTGTAAAATGGTGTATAAAGAAAAATCACCAAAGTAAGATTTTAAATACGGTATTCTCGAAACCATAACATACCAATATTTACCATATATTTTCGAATTTTTAAACTAAAATCCAATTGTTTATGAAAAATATATATGGTGAAAACTGTTTTTGTGATGAAAAATTAGTTTTATGGGTAATAATAATTTAATAAACTAAAAGCTTATTTTTCTTATTAAAGCATAATATAATAACTAAAAAAACTTAAAATTTTTCATAAAACAATAAAGTAATATTAATCCGAATATGATTCATCTTCTTGTTTTATGTAACCATCGGGCAATATATCCATTTCCTCCGTTCCCTGTAGAAGAGCTTCAGCTTGTTGCTGCTGTTGACGTTGAATTTGTCTATGACGGCATAAATTTTTGTTATGGCGATTTTTAACCATTTTAAAACCGCGACGTATATGTTCCAAAAAAGATTTTTGACTATAGCCATCATAGTAAGCAGCTTCTATAAACCAAAAATAAAGAAATTTTACATTCTCTTAATAAGAAATTTGAAAACAATCCCACTTACGAAATAGTAAGTCCATAAACTTTTGACTATTTAATAAACGTCTCTTATTGTGATGGCCATCAACATTACATTCCATTATGCAGTCCACCGCCATGACCGCCACAATGTTTTTAATAATCCCATGGGGGGCCAATAACTGTTGCACCACGGCTATCTAAAAAATTAACTTGGCTTTAAAAGAAATTAACACAGTAATAAAGTTCCTACCAGTTCATTAACATTATTATCACTAATTAACTCCTCCAGTTCATCTAATTCCTTAAGAGACTTAATGGGAAATAATTTGGAATATTGAGATATTTTTCTACTAAACACCAGTTGAGGAGCCAACTTATCTGCTTCTATTGTCTCCACTAATTTATCATTTTGCTGTCTTAATAAGGACAAAATCTTTTCATTTTGTTTTGTTAAGGCATCTAAAGTAAAATAAATGAAATTAGCTTATTTTTTCATTATGTTGCTTTATTATTTTACGTCTCAAATCCAGAATATCATCTTTTAAAGCCTCTTTTTCAAGTTCCAATTCATCTAAACGGGTACTGGTATCTTTGCCCTTCAGCTCGTTGACTTCATTTTTTAAGGCTGCTGTTATTTTAACCAATTCTTCAACTTTTGCATTTAAATCCATGTTATTTATCAAATTATTGTTCTTCTAATTTTATTTTTTTCTTTAATAATTACTAGAACGTTGATAATAAATGATGTTTTGGACGAAATGTCATTTAATAAAGCATCTATTCTCTAGTGTTTACTTTTACGTTTGTTAGGGATGGCAAAAATATTTGTTTGTATGGAGAAATTAAGGATGTGTTTTTGATTGATTGTTTTGTTTATGTTTGTCGTTTTACACATGATGTTCGTAAAATAAAGGGTAATACAAATGTATTTTCTAAACTACTAGACCGATTTTAATGAAACTCGGAACATTAATAGAGAAGGATTTAGTCTCCCAGAACATTTTTTGCTAAAATGTGGAATTGAGGCACAGTTGGAGTTACAGAGAGTCAAAGTGGATCACCCCGAGAGTAAAAAACCTTTCGAAGCTTTCAAGTTTTACAAATATGAACGGATTTTAAATATTTTCTCGGAACAGATCTAAATGAAACTCGAAAAAGCAATAGAGTAGTAGTTAGGTTTTCATAATAGCTGTGTTTTCTTGCTCCCGTTGAGTACATGTACACGTTAACTGCTAACTTATATAAATTTAAATTCTGTATGAAAGTGCCTGTGAACGTTATTTAGTTTCTACATTAGACAAAGTTTTATCAAAACAAACGTCAAAATCAGTGCGAATATATACAAGTTAACCTTAGTTAATCAGCTGATTATTATTTTGGTTATTACAGTTGTCAAACTGCATATATAAAAAGCAATAATGAATACGCCATATTGTTGTCTTTGTGCAACTGTTGCCACCTTCCACAAATTCGCGTTAAGTTTGATGTTTGTCTTGATAAAAAAATCTCTAATGTAGACACTATGTTAGGAACAAAACGCAGCTAATATTGTACAATGAAGTATATAATTGAAACATAGAAAACGTTATAGTGAGCCAAGGTTAGTCATCTCGAGTGTGAAATATATTTCGGAGGTTGTAATTTTGGAAAATATAAACCGATTTGAAATATTTTTACATTTTTGAATACTACTAGGCATGTTTTGCTTTAATTATTTATTAAAATTTATACAATATTTTATTTAAAAAATTTATATTATTTAACATTTTTTGAAAGATGGAATTTTAACTATGATTTTAATTGCAATTTTGTAAAATTTTGAATATGCACGTATACTAAGCATTTATTTAAAATCGACTATTTCATATGTCATGTAATTTGGCTTAAATTAAGATCACTTTATTTTTAAACAATTTTAATAATGGTTCAGTAGTACTTTTACTGGTGATTAAAATAATGTAAAAAATTTTGCCTGCTCGCTCTTAGTTTACGAGTTATGGGCCTCTACATCTTTTATATTTTCTGAATATCTTTATACACATGCGATTCAAATTATATGAAAACCGTTTCAAAGTACGTTCAAATACCTTTCTAATGATATATAATATGACCATATTTCTTAAATCCTAGAGAGAAAAAATTGCATTTTTTTTATTAAAGTACCGGAACTTACCAAATTTTTTTAATTTTCAAAAATTTCATCGAATATATATATATATATATATATATATATATATATATTTATATATTTATATATATATATATATATATATATATATATATATATATATATATATATATATATATATATATATCTATAATTCTCAAAAATCTCAAAAAAGTCTCAAAAATTGTAATAAAGAGTTATTTTTGCCGATTTTTAAAACAAGCGAAAATATTCAATAATAAATTTCTTTAACTTAAAGAAACTAAAAAAAATAAATAGATTTAGCTAAAACTATTATTTATAAATTCTACATAAATTTGTTTATACTATATATACAAATTAAACCGATTTTAAAATTCGTTTGAAAGATATTCAATTTGATATTTATGAATTAAGTTTCTATTTTTACATAAAGTTTTTTATAAATTATAAAATGATACAATATTTTATATATTATTTTAAAGCAGACACAATAACTTTTGAAACAATATATAACATGCCTACTTTGTATTGTTTTTGTTTTAAAATGAAATACACCAGGAAAATTTTACAAATTTTAAGGTTTTTATTTTTATGATACATATATTAGATAATGTGGAAATAAAATGAGTTCAGTTTAAAGTTGTACGAAAGGACAGAAATATTAAAAATTATATAAAACCTGAGATTTTTAAGGAATTTTTCCGTTTCCTTTCAATTTATTTCTCTCAGTGTACAATTATAACTATTTATCAATTATTTCTAGAGATGATAAAACCGTCAAAAACCACCTGCTGACCAATTCATCTTCTATCTCTTTTCTCCTTACATGACTACTGACATGTACATATCAGCTGTCAAATAATGTATTCCCCACTGTGAGACATTTCATGCTGACAGGCAGAAAGAAAACAGAACAAGTTTTTAGTATACATAAAAAAACAAAATAATAAAAAATAAAGTAAATTAAAAATTATGTGTAGCGTTAATGAAAGAATTGAAAAATTAAAAAAAGAAACTAACGATTTGCGTAAAGAAGTCAAAGATTTAAAAGGTAACTGCTAAATTTAGTTATTTAAAATAAAATATCTTTAGATTAACTTTTATTTTTAATATTGCAGAAACCTTAATGCAACAAAATGAATTGATTATAAGTTTATTGACCCAACAAACGGATATGTTGGATGAAAATATAGAAGCAGAAAAATCTCAATCTCGAAATTACTATGGCAAAAAAGTACATGAGTTCTCAAGACGTTTTCCTTTGGAGGATGTAGAAGATTTGAAAAAATTTGAATTGGAAATTAATGAAGAGAATAAAACCCATATAGTAAGTGAGAAAATAAATGATCTTTAATATTATTATTATAGAACTCAATTTCCTAAAAAATTTTGAAAAATTAAAAAAATTTTTAATATTTGTTTTTTAAGAATGACTTATTTTTTATTAATTTTTTTTTTCAATTGTGCTCTTTTTCTAACAGGTTAATATTATCCAAAGTTTGCTTTCACCACAGGGTCTAATGAAAAATGTTGTTAATGTTTTGTCGGATAATATTATTATGGAATCAAATGTTGATGGTCATCATAATAAAACTAGATTATTAAATTTCCCCAAAACTATAGATGTTTTATTTTGTGAGTATTTAAAAGCATATAAATTATTTTTTATATAATTTTAATTATTTAATTTTAGTGGCCAATCGCAAGGATGATAATTATACTTCCAAAATGTTTTTAGATGACTTAAGGCGTTCCTTGAGAGTGGTGAAAAATCGTTGTCACAAAAACAATTGTCGTGCTAGGCAAAAAATACAACAACGCGAAGAACGAGAACAGGCAGAAGAGGAAGAAAGTGGTGAACCAAATTTTATAGTGAAAACGGAAGAAATTTATTTCGATTAGTTTTTTAGATGAATAATTAGATAAATAGTAATTCGAATATCTGTTTCATTGATTTAAACCTCGCGGATTTAACAGGTCTTTTTGCAATATCAGTAATTTGTATTAAAATGTAAATATTTGTATAAATAGCTTGTAAGTTTTTATTAGGAATAATGATAAGTTTGTAATGAAATGAATATAAATTTTAAAATTTAATAAATATTTTGTTACATGAGTTCCAAAAGAAATAAATCTCTATGATTTATTAAAAATTCGATATGTAGAAAATTGTTACTGTATTTTGACACTGTACTTTATTTAGAAATTGTATTTTCTGTAAATGAATACCTTTTTTGAAAATTGGTACCTGTTTTTAAATAACCGGTATATTTTTTGTAAATAAGTATTTACTGTGAATTGTTTTTAAAAAATTGTACTTTTTATAAAAATTATTTTATTTTGAAACATTGTAATTTATTTAAAATTTGGTATTTTTTCTGAAATCTAGTACCTTTTTTGATAATAGTTACATTCTACAAAAAATTCTTCACCTTTGAATACTGGTACTTTTGTTCAAAATAAATGTATCTTTTATTATTTAAAAGCTATTAAGAAAAAAGATCTTTTTTATATAAAATCGAACTTAATTAAATAATTGTTTTATTTTTATTCAAAAACTAAAATTAACTTAAAATATAAATATGAAAATTAAAATAAAGAACAATTTAAATAAAAAATTACTTTCAATCACAAAATATTTCCTCTCTTTTTATTAAATCATCTGGTAAAATATCCAGTTCTGGTATATCTTCCATATCAACTTCCTCTTCCTCTTCATAAGCTTGCTCCAGGCGCTGTAATTGACGACTACGAAATGTATTTTTGTTATGGCGGTTTTTAACCAACTTCAAACCACGACGAACTTCATCCAAAAATGTTTTTTGATTATAGCCATCATAATAAGCCGCTTCTATAAATGGAAAATCTTAAAATTTATAGAAAAAAATAAGTAAATTTCTGTGAAAAAAACGTTTCCTTACGGAAAAGTGAATCCATAAATTTTGTATAGTTCAATAAACGTTTTTTATAATGTATGCCATCAACATTGCATTCGACAATACATTCCATAGACAAAATAGCTTCAATATTTTTTACTATACCACGGGGTGAAAGCAATTGTTGGATAACAGCCACCTGGAAAAGAGGAAGTTTTAAAAATTGATATCTTAAAAACCGAACAACTTACTAATTCATTTTGATTATCATCATTGATATAGGCCTCCATTTCATCTAGTTCTTTTACCGATTTAATGGGAAATTTTTTAACATGATCCGAAATGTTTTTATTAAACATTAAATGTGGTGTCAGTTTCTCCGCCTCTATGGTTTCCATAAATTTTTTATTTTGATCTCTGATTAATGATAAAATCTTTTCATTTTGTTCCATTAAAGCATCTTTATTATAAAAATTATTAAAAAATTATTTTTTAATTTATGTAAAAATATCAAAATTTTCCTTACGCCTTAAATCAATAATATCATTTTTTAGTGCCTCTTTTTCCCATTCCAGTTCCTTTAGTTGAGTATTTAAATCGTTGCCTTTTAAATCGTCAACTTCATTTTTTAAGGCTGCTGTTATACGCACCAATTGTTCAACTTTTTCATTTAAATCCATTTTAGTTATTTCAAAAAGAAACAAATTAATATTTTTGGTTTGTTTTTGTATTAAAAATTATTTTGTTTTGTTAGCAATTTATTGCTGTTTACATTTTTCTTATGTTAGTGGTGTGTTTTACAGCTCTTTGTTTATAATGTTCGTATATCTAATTGGTAAATTGTCATCTCTATTGTAAACAAAGAGCTGATATGCCTTCTCTATGTTTTCTCATACTTGTAGACAGAGAAATAAATTAGTGTAAAACAATGGTACAATAAATAACAAGGTACAATTAATAGAGCAAAAAGTTTTCAAAATTATTTTCCCTGAAGTCAGTCACATATAAAACAAAAGAAAATGTGAAAAAAATAAAGTAAACTTCAAAAAAAAAAAAAAAAAATCAAATTAAAATTATAATATATCGTGAAAAGTTGAATATAATTTGATTTTCCGTTATTTAACTAATATATGTGTAATAAATTGTGTAGAGAATGTTCTTTTGAAACAAACAAACATGGTAAATTTCGCAAAATATCTCGAAAATTAATGTAGTCTTTCAAGAAATATACCACATTTCAAAAGTAAACAAAACGCTCGATTTTATCATTTGTATTTTTTGTTTTCAATGCTTCAATTATGACTTTACAAGACTTGAAAATGACAAGTCTCTCTAATAATTCTACCTGGTTTAGTTGTATCATGGTGTAAAACAAAATTGAGTTAAATTGAGAAAAACTAGGAAGAGAAATTCTAATGCAAATTCATAGAAAGTGTGGACAACTCTACAACAAATACAAGAAGGCAAAAAAAACGACTTTTTTTGGGAAGAACATCATTGGCTTATTTTTTCGGTTGTAATTATAATTTTCTTATTGATTCAAATTGTGTGGGGTTATATATGAAGTAAAACGTTGGGTAATTGCAACGAGAAAACCACAACAAAACAAGGATTTTTTTAATTATTTTTGGGACACCCTAGTAAAGTATAAGAAAATAAACAGAAAAAAATTTGAACAAAAAAAAAAAAAAAAAAAAAAAAATGTAAACAAACTGTGAATGAATTCTCCTTGAGAAATTTTAAATTGATAAAGAAAATATTTCTTTTAGGGTTTTATATATGGCGAAATGAAACAGGTGGCAGCAGTTTTAGAAAAATAACAATACGGAATTCATTAAGCGAAAATTTTGCTTATATGGAGTTTGACAGTACTAAGTATCAAAAAAAAAAAAAATAATAACTAGTGAGCTCACCTGTTTGAATTCACCTTGGGTTTTATAGTTGGAATTTTTAAATCATCGATTTTTCGAATTTTTCAATTTTGATATAATTGACTTTTCAACTCTTATCGACTTTTTTTCGACTACTTTCGACTTTTATACTTTTTCCGACTATTTTCACTTTTCCGACTTTTTATGAATTTTCTCGATTTTATATGATTTTTATCATATTTTTATCCTATTTTGATTATTTTTTGTTATTTGTCTTAAAAATATATTGAACGCAATCAAATATTTTTTTCTATTTTTCGACTATTCGATTTTTTTCCGACTATTTTCGAGTTTTTTCCGACTACTTTAAATTTTTTCCGACTATTTTCGACATCTTCCAACTATTTTCTACTTTTTTCGGCTTTTTATACATCGTTTTGAGACTTAGTATTTTATTTAAAAATTTGTGTATTTTGTGAAAATTGGTACCTTTTTTAAAATTAAATTTTTTTAAAATTGTTAGGAATTTTTTTTTTAATTGTTAATATGTTTTGGAAATACGTACTTTTTTGAAAATGTGTACTTCTTTTTGAAATTAAGTATTTTAATTAAAAGTTGCTGTATTTTCATAAAATTGGTACCACTTTTGAAAAATAGTACTTTTTTTGAAAATGAATACAATTTAAGGAAATCAATATTTTTTCAAATTTTTAATTGTTTTGTAAAAAATTACTTTATATAAAATTATTATTTCTAATTTAAACTTAGTACTTTGTCAAGATATTGATGTATTTTGTAAAAATTGTTACCTGGTAATATATAGTTTTTTAAAAATTAATAACTGTTTTTGAAATTAGTATTGTCTTTAATTGATATATTTTGAGAAAAGGTACTTTTTCTAGCATTCTTACTTCTATTTGAATCTTGGTACTTTATTTAAAAATTGGATTCTTTTCTAAAAAATTAGTAACTTTTTTTAAATGGGTACTTTTTTCCAAAATTTGTAACTCTTTTTTCATGCCAGTATTTTTTAATATTAATTTGTTTTGAAAACAATTACTTTTTAGAAAATTGTTGCTTCTTTTTCATAATTAGTAATTTATTGAAAAGTTTACATATTTTCTGAAAATTGGTACCTCTTTTGATATCACGTACTTTTCTTTTAGAAAATTGGTACCTTTTTTGGAAATCTGTATTTTTTAAATGAAAATAGAAACCTTGTTTCAAAATTGGTCTATTTTCTAAAAATTGTTTTTTTAGACAGACCCACCACAATAATTTTTTTCTTTGAAAATTGGTAGCAATTTTTGGCATATAAATATGTTTTGAAAATGCGTGTTTTTTTTAATGTATACATCTTTTTGGAATTTAATAAGAAATTGTATTTGTATTTTATGGAAATTGATACCACTTTTGAAAATTAGTACTTTTTTGAAAATTGGTACAATTTTAGGAAAAAATATTTTTCAAATTTTTAATTGTTTTGCAAAAAAATGTATTTTATATAAAATTGTTATTTCTTTTTGAAGGTTAATACTTTATCAAGAAATTGTTGTATTTTGTGAAACTTTGTACCTTTTTTGAAAACAGATCCTTTTTCGAAATTTAATACCTTTTTTGAAGATCAGTATTATTTTTAATTGTTAATATGTTTTGAGAAACTTATTGGTATGGGCACTTTACTCAAAAATTTTTAACTCTTTTTAAATATTATTTCTTAATTATTAATTTGTTTTGAAAAAAGTACTTTTTATAAAATTGTTACTTCTTTTTGAAAATTAATACTTTATTGAAAATGTATATATTTTCTGAAAATTGGTACCTTTTTTAATAATTCGTATTATTCTTTTAGAAAAATGGTACCTTTTTGGAAAATTTTTGCCATTTAGAGTTTTTAAATGTTTATATGTTTTGAAAAAAGATATTTTTTCAAATATTGGTACTACCGTCCGAGACATTAATTACAAAATGTATATATTGCCTGAAAATTTATACCTTTTTGAAAATTTGTACCGTTTTTGGAAATCAGGATTTTTTTAACTTCCTATATAAAGAGAATTACAACAATTTTCCTATAAAAAGAAAACGAATAAAATTATTTCTACAAAGAGAAAAAAAAAAGCTATAGAAAATTTTGTATAAAACGAAAATTTATGAAAAATTTTTAATAAAAAGTTGGAATGACAAACGCTACTGGATTTTGCAAATCCTGGATTCGGGATTTTATGATATCAAATACCAGGATTTTTTGGAATCCCGGGATTCGGGATTTACATTTCTTATAAAACATCCTGTCCATTTTTGCTAGAGAAAATTAATTGAAGTTTTAAAATATCAAGTGTAAAAAACTACTTAATTTTGTTTAATTTTCTTTTATTTGGCAATGTTTGCTCAAAAGAAAAGAAAACATAGCCCTAAATTAAAAGTGACGAAAACTTTAGACGGGCAATTGTGGTAGCCCACAGATTTCAGTTACTATCTGAAGACGAAGAAGAAGTAGTTGCTTTTAAAGAAAAGATTCCTCCTATAATTGCATACACTACCCACCGTTTTTCGACTGTTATCGGATTAATTGGCGATAAGTATACATATAAACTAATAACTATTTATAAGAAAATTTATTAACTCGCTATCGTTGTATAATGAAGCTTTGAGTGTTCTTAAAGACAAAAAATTCGAGTTGAAGGACGCAAAAAGTTTTAAATTGATTTTATTTGGTCTGCCAAAACTGAATACAAAGACAATCGATGAAGAATTTGTTAACTTGCATATTATAAAACCTCTAAGTGTAAAGGAACTAGAAACAAAGAGATCTAGTGTAGATGACGCACTATATCTTATTAAGTTTGATCGTCAGCATTTATCAAAAAGAGAGATTATGAAAATTAAATATTTTTGGAATATTTCTGTGTATTGAAGAAAACCTCTAAAAGGCAACAATGGTACCACAGAATGCTCTATGTGTGCGATGTATGGACATGATGCTAGAAATTGTCACCGTATCGTAGTGTGTTCAGCCTGCTCTGGAAATTATGATTATGAATTCTGTTAACTTAACAAAGATAATGGTGGCGGTAGCATAATTTACAAGTGTTACAACTGCATAAAATAGAACTTAAAGAAAGGTAATCATAAAGCTGATAACCCAAGTGCCCAAGTTGTCAAGAATATTTAGAAATACGTCATCGAGTAACATCTAAATCATGGCGAAATGAAACAGGTGGCAGCAGTTCCACAAAAAAAAAAACTCCCATACGACGAATTCATGAATTTTTTTATACATGGAGTTTAATACTTTAGTGGGTAAGCAAAAATTGTGCTTATATGGAGTTTGTAGAGTTAAGTGAAGTCACCTGTTTAAATTCGTCTTGATCTAAATCTAGGACGATCACAACTAATGTTTCATATTTTAAAGAAGACGATCAGGATTTTCCTCAATTGTCAAGGAAAACCCAATAATAATACACGCAATTCCCTCGATTATGCTAATTTCTGAGGTAAAGGCTACGACAAAAATAATAATGATAACATTTCCAATGAAAGACTTTTGGAAATATTTTTGATGCTGTCGGTGCTTTGCAAAGATGTCAAAATAAGTACGACAAGCTATGAGTTTTGGGTATGAAGCTTTAACATGCCAAATAATTCGACTTTTTTACATGTTGTGCACTGGAATGATAGAATACGTTTTGAACAAAAGAAAAAAAAAAGGAAAAAAAATATTCTCCTACCTCAAACTTTCAACTTGGTGGCTATAAAATTTATAGAGAGGATCGATCTACGCATGGCGTAGGAGTATTAATCGCAATCAAAGATTATATTAAGCATACATATATTGTTACCGAAAATTAAAACGAATACTGCTGACAGCATTTCAATTCAAGTTACTATTAATAGAAGACCACCCAGCAAAAACTTTGCCTTCCTGGTAAGCTAGCAGGTATAATTGGAAACAAAAGCATCTAGACGGAAATGCAGTGTATATAAATTGGCCGTGAGAACACCATTGCGTGAGTCTAATTTGAAGCATCGTTAAGTAAAGACAAATTAACTGGTATGAAGTTGGCTGTATATTCTTGTACATTATTAAAGTGTGCTGTATAAAGTGTGCAATTTAAGTGTGTGTGTGTATTAGAACACAGTGACTATTTAAACTATCTAAATAAAATAAAGAGTTGTTACAACTGCTTTTATTTGCAATCAAAAGTATCCGGTTTATTTAAAAGGAAATAAACCTCAGTTTTTAAAAGGTAAAAACGTAACAATATACTTTGGAATTGTATGGTAAATAATTCGGCCAGCTACTAACTATATCAATGAATCCTGGTTAAAATTTATTGGAATTTTGCGTCGGGCTCTAAAAAATGTTGGAAAGTAACAAAAGCCCTCAAAGGAAACAAACTGTCATTTACTGATCTTCATGTAAACGGTGAAGTTTTAAAAACTGGCGTTGAGAAAGGAAATTCAATAGAAGACATTTTTGGTAATTCACATATCATTACTTCAAATAATTCTTCACCTATGGACACAGCTGTTACAAGATTCATTCATGATCTTAATGAAAAAATTCTTGACAGATCGAACTTGGAATTTACCAATTTAGATGAAGTTAAATCGTTTGTACTATAGAATATAACTGGAAGTTTATGTGAGAGACAAAAACCTAATTCAGTTGCCAAAATACTAATTCATACAACAACAAAATACATGTAGTCACATATATTTTGTTTTTGTGTTTTGAAAAAATGAGTCAAATATTGGAAAATTTAGTTTGAACTGCCTCACACATAAACTTCTAGTTGTATTCTATGGTTTGTACTTTTATTGAAAAATAATAAAGCCCCTGTGTTAGATGGCATTAATAGCATTATTCTTAAAAATAGGCCCAATTACTTTTTTGAAATTTTAAGTAAACTCTTCAATTCTTGTTAATAGAAAGATATTTCCCAAAGTTATTCGAATTCCTAAGCCTGGAAAGGATCCTAAGTTATCGTCCAGCTATAGACCAATTAGTATTCTAAGCCTATTGGATAGAGTATTTGAGGAAGTTATAAATAAAAGAATCTTAGACTTTTCTAATTAAAATAGTATTATTAACTCTCAACAGTTTGGATTCCGCAAGGAGCACAATACTGTACATCAAATAAAAAAAAAAAAAAAAACAAAAGAAATCGTAAAATTCAATATGGCAAGACGATCTAGTTTTTAAGCTTAATACATTCAATTGTTTAACGTACATGCAAAAGATAATAAAATAAAAATAAATTACTATTAAAAAAGAAACGTATACTCGGTGAAGACCGACTATATGATATCCTACACTATTGTGTATGTTCCTTAAAGCAATACATAATTGAGAGAGAGAGTATTATATGGGTGCTACGGTTAATCTTATTTGAACCAAATTTTATTAACATACGAACATTTATGTGGGATTTAAGTACTTTTAACTGATTTTCGGGAGAGGACCCTATATAGAAAAAATAATTTTTAAGCGATCCGTTTGAAACTAAATGCCATATTATATTAAAGGGTACAACATTATTTTACAAATAACTGCAATAAAAATGTTTTATCAATTCCGATGTATTTTCGATTGGACCACAATTTTGTATACAATTGTGCTTTATTACAAGAGGCTTCGCCAAACTTCCCAATAACCATCTTTTACTTTAAATCTTTAGATTTTGGAAATCATATTGCCAAATGAGATTGGCTAAGACCCTATAAAGAATAACTCTTGCTTGCATTCTTTTTCTGCAAACACATAATTGTAAAAGTCAACCTTATTTTCTATTACTGCTCGAACCAGCTGTTTTGCAATTCTAAATTTGTTACAATCTGGTTTACTTTCGATATCATATCAAAAGAACGTGAAAATAATTAATTTTTTATTATTAAACTTTATATCCGGACCTCATAGAAAATTGGATCAAGGACCATATTTTGATGAACATTGTTCTAAACAGTAATATTTTAAATACTTTTTTCTCCTAAAATTAAAGTTTATGATTAATATGCAAAGTATTTAAAACTACATATATTAAAATTATATTAATTTTTATATAATAACTTTGAATTATTAAAATTTGGTTATTTTTTTATTTTGGTTATTTTTCAAAAATTTTGATTAGAAAAAATTTTTGCCGTGGCAACACTGGCTGTGATATTAGCAGTTTCCTTATTTAATTATTTAGATGTTAATTGTTGTAATATTTTTAAGTTAACCCTCATAACATTGTAACTAATTATTTTACAAAGATTTCAATAAAGTCAAATATAATAATAAATAAATAAATAACAGGAAAAAATAAATTTTGTATACATATTTCAATTAAAGAAATTCCTTCGTATTTAAAAAAAGTAAAAAATAACGTTCTTATCTATGTAATCGACTTTATAAATATTTTTGAAAATCTTCTGCAAATGTTTTAATATTCTGTTTTGCCTTAATCTCATTTTTGGACTGTATTTATGACATTAAATCCCGAAATTGAAATTTCTGGATTTTCCGGATCGGGATTGGCATCCCTAAAAAATAAAAAACAAACAAACGAAAATTTCGAAATATTTTAAAAAAATTTCCTTCTCTTAAAAAATAAAATACCGTTACCGAATACAACTTATTATTGTTACTGCTAAAATACCTTTACCGTTGTTACAAAGTTTGAGAAAAAATTATTATTTTGAATAAAATTAAAATAAAACCTTAAGAATGTTATGGTTATCCCAGCCCGACTTTTAAATACTTGACTCCATTTTATATTCCATGATTGCGAACCGATATCTGCGAAACTTTTGAAACAACCGTTACCCCATCGAAATAACTACGAATACCGCTGCCGCTAAAATATCGACACCGAAATAGCTCGAAATACCGTTAAGGCTAAAACACCGTTACCGAAATAACCGAAGGCACTGTTACAGCTAAAAATAACCCAAAATACCATTACCGTTACTTTTTTTGAATCGGTGGCCAATCTTGGTCAGAACTTACAAAAGTATTATTGCTGCTATCGTGTCATCGTCATTGGACAAATATGTAAACATTTGACCTAGTGGTGAACCGTTTAATACTTTATTTGGAATACCGGAGAAAGTTAAATGAAACAAATAGTAGAAAAATATATACTTTTACAAGCTTCGTATATGAATATGGAGGTTATCGGAAGGACTTTTTAATGTATTCTGTCATGTAAATATTAATTTCTGTGATTAAACTTTAAATAAGATAAGTATAGTATATATCTTGAAATTAGTTGTACGGATTTTTATAACCATATTCTAACAAATTATTGTGTCTTTAAAAAACGTTAATAATATTGTTAAAATAAAAATCAATTTTGTAAGAAAAAATCATCAAAAATGTGATAAAATCATCATTCTGGCAACGCTGTCTGGCAGCCAAAATTAGAACTACTCTTCGAACACCTCTCACAATTAACTTTCTTAGGATTTCCCATTTAACAAGAGAAACTTTCTCTTACTAAAATTGAAAATACTCATAATTCCAGTATCCACAAATGCAAACAAATTGAGTCGAAATTACTAAAGAAACTGTCAAACATTACGATGAAACATGTAAGCAAAGAAGATAATGCAAAAGAACTACATAAACACAACTCAACAGAACCCCCAAATAGAATACAAAAAACAAAAAACAGAATTTACTGCAAATAAGATGAGTGAGTGCTTGCGAACAAGTTGAGTTGTACGGATCGTTAGTTAACGTTTAACGGAAGAACATCGAAAGTATGTCTCATTGTGAATAAAAAAATAATATTGTAAAGGAAAAAAAAACAACAGTGCAACACACACATAAAGCGTAATACCCACACAAAATTTTAGCTATACCGTAATTTTTCATTTTTTGAATACAGGCTTTAAAATTAAAAATTTTTCTTTTTTTTTGTAAATGTTAAAATATTGAAAAGAAGTAAGCAAAATAAATAAATCAAATATCGTTGAATTTAAAGTTTTTAAATTAAACAAAAGTGTAAAGAGTGGAGCCTAAAGAAAAGAAACAAAAGTTTGTGTGTGAATGTTTATGTGTGTAGAAAAAGAAGAGTAAAAAAAGAATACACGCATAAAGTGTATTTTTTGTCCAATACAGTGTGTGCGTGTGTATTTAACTCGGCTGTACCTTTTTTTTTGAAATCGATGTAAACACGAGACAAAAAGTAAATCAACAAATTTTTTGGTGTAGTAAAAAAAGAAAAATAATATTGTTTAATGTAAATCAAAATACCGGTCGTATTTTGCAATAAAATTTATTAAAACAGAATTAAAACTACACACAAAAACAACTAAAAACCACCAGCTTTTTTTTTTGCGACTTTCGTTTTACGTTTCGAATATAATAATCTCTTGACGCGTTGTGTGCCGACCGACAAAATAATTAAATTTGTTCGTAAATTTTTGCCGCAACTAGAAAATAATTCGATGATTTAATATAAATTTTTAAAAAGAAAATTAAAAACGAAAATTATTAATCTAAATATAGAAAAATTGAAAATGGAAATTGTGAATAACTTATAAAAGCAAAAACCAACCTTTAACTATTACACAAGTTAAATTAAAAGGTATAGCAAAACTAAACAAATCAAAATTAAATTATACGTTCTCTATTAATTTATTAAATAATTCTACTTTTAACTTCTTAAATTTGTTTTCCCTTTCTTAAAATTTACTTGTCTTATTTTTTTTATAGTTTAATTTATTGTTATTTATTTTCTATATCCCCCCTTATTTGTTGTTGTTTTAAACTCGTTTTTTTTCACTCACAGGCATACAAACACATGCGTACATACCAAATAACATTATTATCATTATTAACAGTTTTGTTTTATTCTTCTTCTTATATACTCATCTATTTGTTCTCTTTATATTTTAGTGTCTAGTTTAATGAGTGTTTGTTGTTTCTTTTTACTTTGTCATTATTATAATAATGGACATTAAATAGCAACAACAACATTCAATTATATTTTGTAAACCTAAAGTTCGTTTTTAGTATGGCTATTAAAGTTATTTTTTTCTTGTTTATTTTCTTATTAAATACATATTGAGTTGAAATGAGAATGACAAAAATAAAAAAGAGTGTATGGTGTACATGGAGTTACCAGATTGCGTTTGATTAGAGAAGTAAATAAATAAAGTAGAAAATTTAAGTGGAATAAATTTATGAAATTTAATATTTATGTTTAAAAAAATATTAACTACTACTAATGAAATATGAAAACGAAAATTTTATAATTTTTGTTTTTTACAGGGCGAGTTTTTTTTCAATATTATTTAATTTGCCTAACAATGTAATAAGCGGAATTTTACAAAACTAATTAGTTTTTCTCTTTTAATGAAACATCTCCCTAATAATTAAAATTATTCCACAAATATTTTTAAATAATTTGTCTGGATTTTAAAGTAAAAAAAAATATTTAATAAATATCACTATTAATCTTTATTTTATTACTTAGTGTTATTACTATACCATTTTTAAAAACAAGTTTGAAAATATGGAAAAAAAATTATTATTGCTTGCCATTATTTCTTATTTAGCAATAATTTTAACAATTTCTATTAAATACAATAACTAATTAGAATTCTAAGCATGAGTTAAAAAAATTCTTAAAAAAAAGAATAACAATAAATCAATAAAAACTAAAAAAGGCTCCCATAAAATGTTACCAGATCAGGAGATTTCTGTTTAAATTGAATATTTAAATATGTATTTGTTAAATTTTCTTTTGTAAAACTTTTCACAAATTTTGATTATATGGAAAATTGTTTTATTTATAAAAAATTCTTATAGGAAATTTTTGATATTTTTTAATTTTTTGGGAAATTTTGATATTTTTTATTTTTTCAGTACATTTCTAATAATTTTTCATTTTGTAGATAATTTTTGGAATTCATTGAGTTTCCGAACTCACTAAAAAATAGTAAATATTTTCTATATTATTTATTTACTTTTCTATACTATTTACTGCAAAGATTTTATTATAAATTAATATATATATATATATATATATATATATATATATATATATATATATATATATATATATATATATATATATTTATTTTTCATAAAAGTTCTTTTAACATACTTTTTTAAATACCTTGTGATTTTCTTATTATCCAGATATTTCCAAAAGCGGTTTCGCTTACATAATTTTTCCTTTTTAACCAATTTTTTAATAGCAAAATAAGCCAAACGATATAACCAATAAGCCAAACGATATCACCTAGGTCATAAAAATTATTACTAGTGATAATCGTTTTCGAATCTAAAACGATAGTTTTTACTAAAGTGTACCTTTCCTTTTGATATCGTTTTTCCATAAAATTGTGATAGCGTTTTCGGTATCGTAATTTCGAAAAATAACGATAGTAAAATCGTCATGCTCCACATTTTGTTCTGAATGCAATTTAATACCAAAAATTGTCTTTTTTGCATTTAAATATACTAAATATAACAAACAAGCACAATAATCAGCTCAAATAAGAAAAAATCCTAAATAAAACTAAAATATATAAAATTATCATACATGATATATTTTTAAGCAAATATTATCAATAATAATATTTGCAAGCATGATTTTCCCTTATGGATAAGTTTCACAATCACGTACTTAAAAAGTTTGATTTTAGTATTAAAAAAGCTGTTCACAAATGTTTTTTTTTTTTGTATTTGATTAACAGCTTGTTTTGGTTTGTTGAACATTTTTTAATTTTTATATTTTTATTTTGAAGTTATTTTTCAAATGTTTAGGTTTTTTTTTCATTTTTATTAGAAACAAATAATTCGAAATATCGATATCATAATGATATCGTTTTCTGCAATACAATCTGATAATATAATCGGGACCTAGTAAGATATCGTTTTCGCTATCATATCGTTCTATGCTTTATTGGGATATGATTTTCTTAGGGAAGGCCTACAATTTCAAAACTATTCAATTGCATTCAATTTTTGTTCTATAAGAAATTTTCGATTAATTTTGTTTTGCGATAGTATGGTCCCTTTCTCAAATTTTTCATATGGTGACATTAAACGCCAAATTCCCCATTTGACTATTTAGAGCAAAGTTCTTACAGAACTCATATATGTTAAATATTTGACCTTGGAATTATGATTTTATTTTTAGATAGCATGGTCCCTTGTCCTCATTTTTTATACGGTGGCATCGAATGCCACTTCTTCATTCGACGACTTTTGCCAAAATCCATCATAGAACTCATATACTTTAAACACTGGACTTTTAAAAAATTCTCAATAATCTCACAAACTCAATTTAGGAGCTCTGGTTTTATTTTTAGATAGTATGGCCACTTGTCCATATTTTCCGTATGGTGACATTCTATGTTGAACAAAATCCCTTACACAACTCGTTCATACTTATATTAAATATTGGACTTTTACAAAATTCTCAAAAATCTCACAACCTCAATTCAGGATTTCTGGTTTTATTTTTAGAGATTATGGTCCAGTGTCCACATTTTCTGTAGAGTGGTAAAGCATATTACCTTTCCATTTGCCCATTTTGGTTTAATCCCTCACATTTTGATATTTGTTGAACACTGGATTCTCAAAAACATTTTCAAAAATCTCACTAACATAATTCGGAAATTCAGATATTCATTTGGCCACTTTGGCCAAAATTACTTACAGAACTCGTATATGTTGAATATTAAATTAAAAAAAAGTCTTAAAAATCTCAAACTCATTTCAGGAATTCGAATTTTATTTTTAGATAGTGTAGACCCTTGTCCAAATTTTAAATATGTCAGTGGGCTACCTCTCCATTTATCTAATTTGGTCAAAATCCTTAAAAAATAAAAAAAGAAAATGTTGTTTTTTATTTAATTCAATTATTTTCAAAATAAAAATGTATCTTAAATTATTATTCATTCTTTCTTTCTTCTCTTTACAGCTATAAATAATCTCCTACCGTTTATTTTCTATTTGGAGCAAAATATTAAAAAAAAAAATATATTATTAAGAAAAAAAGCAGGCCCTAGTGTTGATAATAATTAAAATCATTTAACCATAATTCGTTACTAAAAAGTGTTTTCTGATTATTTAACAGTGTTTTTGTGTGCAACATTTGCAATTATATCAAAATAAATATCAAAATATATAGAAAATAATATATATTTATTATAAATTTAAACATAAAGTGTAAAAATTATTATACAAAATTGCTATTATTATCATTAACAACAATCACCACAACAACAAAGAAACAAATATGTTGTCAACTACAACTGCTGTTACTATATCATCGTCAAAAAACAACACAACAACAATTACTAAAATGATGACCAAATGTCATCGTCCACAACGTTGTCAAATACAACACCATAACGGTATATCATCCTCAACTACATCGTTGTCATCGTCATTATCATGCCTTTATGGCCTTAATAAATGGCTATGGACTGCTGTACTATTTGGATTATTAATAGTAACTGCTAGTGCTATAGATGAGGTAAGTTTTTTCTTTCTTTGTTTAATAGTTTTTTCAAATACTCTATTAACTATTGTGCCCCAATAGCAAGATTGTTATTGAAAATGTTAAACAACTGAATTTAAGACTTTTTAATAATTTCGATAAAAGACTAGAATTATAAGCCGATATATGCTCTCAATATTTAATTTATTGGTCTAGAATCGAAATAGTTTTTTTTTATAAAGTTTTATTCTTTAATCTGTAGAGCAAAGTTTAAAACCTTTTTAAGTTCAATTTAATTTAAACGACAAGAAGTTTACTCCTATACATCAAAAAATAGTTTTTTAATTACTTTCTTTTACCTATAATATTCATCAATTATTGCTTAATTAAATTTTAATTATCTATATAGTTTAAAAAGATTAAAAGAAAATCAAAAGAATAAAAAAATACTTAATACTTAAAGACCATCATTTGCATATCGACAGAAACAAAAACAACAAACAATAAAAATTTATTATACTCCAGAGCCGACAATGCAGAAAACAAAAACAGAAAAAGTTAGTTGACGGGAACGAATCTTATATATCCTACACGTTACAAATGCACTTAGTATCGTGAACAATAAATTTTTAAGGTGAAAAAATTATTTAATGGTGAAAAACTATTTTGAGGTGAAAAATTTTGTTTTGTGGTAAAAAAAAAAATTAAGGTGGAAATCAATTTTCGTGGTGAAAAGCTGGTTTTGAAGTGAAAAATAGTTTTCTTGTAAAAAATAGGTATTGTGGTGGAAAACAAATTTTTGGGTAAAATACAATATTTGTGGTAAAAAAACTTGTTTCGTGGTGAAAAACTGATTTGGTTAAAAACTACTTTCAGGGTGAAAAACTGTTTTTGTGATAAAAAAAAAAATAGATCTTGAGGTGGAAAAAACTGCTTTTGTGGTGAAGAACTTATTTTGTGACGAAAAATCGTTTTTGTGGTGAAAAACTGGTTTTGAGGTTAAAAAAACTGGTTTCGAGGTGAAAAACTGTTTTTGTGGTGAAAAATAGGTTTTCAAGTAAAGAACTACTTTTTTGGTTAAAAACTAGTTTTGTGGTGAAAAATATGTTGTGTGGTAAAAAATTGGTTGTGTGTTGAAAAACTGTTTTTGGTGTGAAAAACTGTTTTTGGTGTGAAAACAGGTTTTGAGGTGAAAAACTGTTTTTTTTTGTGAAAAACTGATTTTCAGGTGAAAAACTAGTTTCGTGGTGAAAAATTATTTTGTTTAAAATCGCTTCTGAGGGGAGTAATCCTTTTCGAGGTGAAACATTTTTATTATGTGAAAAAAAATCTGTTTCGTGGTGGGTAACTGGTTTCATGGTGAAATACTGGTTTTGTAATAAAAAACAAGTTTCGTGATGAAAAACTATTTTTGATGTGAAAAATAGATTTTTTTGGTAAAAAATTGATTGTGTTGTGGAAAACCTGAATTGTGGTGAGAAATTGATTTTTTTTCTTTTTGGTGAAATATTCGATTTTTGGTGAATATAGTTTTTGTGGCGCCAACTTGATCCTTGCTACTGCGGCGTCTATTGAATTAAATTACGTGCGGAGAAAAATAATAAATATCGTCCACGCTATAACCCTTTTGTCTGTGAGATTACTATCCACAGTTTCTGAACTACAGCTATGTAAAGTTCCTCCTCGGCTAGATTTCTGCAGCACATATTAAGTGATAAAAATTAATTTGTACAGTTTCCATCGTCATTGTAAGCTTCGTCTTCCTCCATTCCATTCCTTACCACGAAAATCTTGACTTCTCTAGCTTAATTGATCCTATTTATGAGATGGTAGAGTTTGTGCTTTCACCGTGATCTTCTGTGTCGATGACAGTTCAAATATTGATGGTTTTGCAGCTTGTGATACTCCAGCAGTTTTTTGCCTTTGTTACACATCTCATGCAACTAAATTTTTGCCTTCGTTCTCATTGATTTTTTTTTGCTGGGATGATTGCATTTGCTGCAGAAATCTTTAGATAACATGTACAAAATAGAGTCAAAACGAGGTATTGGACTATCTTTATTGACGAGTGTTGCGCAATGACGAGCTGAGCCTATCAAGATCCTATAGCAGCCCACAGGAGGAGATCATTCACTACCACGTAAATTTTGTTGATATTACAGGAGATAAGGCGGTGTCTTATCTGAAGGTATTCCTCAACCACAGCTTGTTATTTTGCACTATCTTGCGCATCGAACTACTGAGATTTTCCATTAGCTACAAGACATACATGTCGTCACAAAAGGAGATGCACAACTAATGGCCTGTTGAGGGAAATTTCCAGCCAGAGAGTTTGACGAATGCTATTTTATTGACTATCCAATCAGGTTCGCGATATAGCTAGCCCCCACCTTACCCTTAACTATTGATGAAACAGGAAAAGGAGAGTATATAAGGATCAAGAGCCTGTATATTCATTATCTTGAAGGCGAAGAAGTAAACATTTACAAACCCTAGAAATTATCCGATTTCAAGATAAAAATGGCTTCAAATATGTTGAGCACATAGTTACATACGTCTGACTGTAAGTTACCTGCTGCATTTCGAAAGCTTCTTTTGAGGATCCGGAATATTTTTAATATATATAAGGATGCAAAGCAATATTCTATAAATTACAAACAGAATTAAAAGCTTATATCGCCACATATGTTGAAAGTTATAAAAACCTTAAATGCAATTCAATAAAAGTGTCAGTTTAGTACAGAAAAGTAAATTGTAAAATAGGCTTCCTTCTGCACTATCACATATATACGATGGTAGTCTATAGAATTTAAAAAAAAATTAACATTTTTTAATCTGCAACAAACTAGATATTGATATATATTTTTTTTTTTAGTTTATAGATTTGAAAATAAGTTTTTCGTCTCACATCACTTCTAGTGCGTGATAAATATTTTAACTTCATTAATTATAACACTAAAATCAACAATATAAAAAGGAAACATGAAAAACATTAAATATAATGACCATGGGAAAATGGAAAAAATTGTTAGCGAGAAAACCAAAATGCTGATGACACTATTGTAAAACTGCCAACAAATATACATACAACTAATATAATCATTACACTTTCAAACAAACAAATGCCACCTACTGAAAAACAAATATTTAATAAGAGAGAATGAAAGAAGATATCTTTTCAAAACTACCGGGTATTAGCAGTATTTACCAACAACAAAATTGATAACATCTTTAAAAAAAAAAAAAAAAAAAAAAAAAAAAATAGTAGTAAATTGTAAACGCGATTATATAGACTCTAAAACAGACAAAAGTATTAGAAAAACGTTTAAAAACGGACGGAACAAAATGTGTTATCATTGGCTGCGGACGAAACACACTTTTGAAAACAAAAAGAAATGCATGCAAAATCACATCAAACAGAACAGACATGCAGAGAATAATGGTCAATGGTCAACAATCTTCTTCATATTATTTTTCTATTTCTTCTTCCTTCCTGATATGATGTGTTCAATATAGGATGAGAGAAAGAAAAATGAATGAAGAATGAATTGATGGAATTTTATGCATAATGCATACTAATAAACAAACAAAATAAAAAGAAAAAAAAAAAAACAATAGATTGTTGAAAATACCAAGAAATATTAACAACAATAAATATTCATTCAATAGAGACTTGTTGGAGGTGATAGTAATGATCAAGAGTTTTTTTTATAGAAAAGAAAGAAGCAAGGAAACGTAGGTGTATATAAAATTAAATTCAAAATCATTTTATATCGATTAGATATTTGTACTTAAGCATATAAATAAGCTATTTTAAACAAAAAGAACAGCCGAACTATTGAAGGACAGAGAAGAGAGAAAAAATTTTGTATGTTCTCCGTCCAGATGGTATTTTGTTGATTTATCTTCACACTTCTGAAGAGAGAGAGAGGTTGTAAAAGCCATTGAATTAGACCTATAATTGGAGCTTTTGTGGTACAGTAGAGTAATGAGCTAAAAAAAAACGCAGTTCTATGCCACGAATCATACTGAACTTTTACTAAAGTCCAAGTAAAGTCGTTTTACATCCAGAATACCCGGATTTTCAAGACGAACAGGGTTCACCTAGCAAAATCCTCCTTCTCTTCAACAGGGCTGGATCTGAGCAAAGCAAGTGAGTGATAGACTCCTTCTTCTCCTTCCCGTCGCAGCAGCTCCTGCAGAAAGCGTCATTTATGAGCAAAAATCTGTCTATCAATAAGGTAGTTACCCGAAAAAATGACCACCAATAGAGAAAGTTTATCTCCTGAGAGAGATAATAAATTTCTAGGTCAGCTTGAAGTAAGCTCTGGCCAAACACGTCTGACAACTTGGCAAGTGTTGAAACTTCTCCAACGATATACCTATATTTGATATACCTATATTCTTCTTATCCAGTAGGATTTCTGTGGTAGTACCTTCGCTGTCAAGCGCGTTTGTTAAACGACTATCATTTATGTCCAAATTAATTGAAAATAATACTGCCGGCAGATACCATCCGAGTGGATATTAATACTCCTGTAAGGGATGCCCCATTTATAAGAGCAGCAAGATATAGATCTTTGAATTGCAATCTTTATTTTTATTATTATTGTTATTCTTGCAGCCCGGACAGCAGATTCTTCTTGATACTGTATATTGGCATACATTTTCGATGCCTGTAGTGTTCGCATTATAATTTAGGTCTCTTAAATCTGTTGCCTGTGGTTACTAAAAGACTTACATCTTGCCTAGAAAGTTATATGGTATAAACAATTTGTGATCGGAGAAAGAGCACACAAGACATATTCTACAGCTATCCTAAATGAGTCTAAATTCCTTACCGAAATTATAACAATGACTCGTTCACTATTCTTATTGAAAAACATTAATCTATCATTATCGCAAATGGCAGGATTGGACTACGAAAAGTAGATTAATACTAGTTCACCTCTAGTATTTATATAGGTGCCTCTCATCAGAGTATGTATTTCCATCACATCCCAAGATGAAATCATGGGTCATTGTGCGGTACAGGTCTACGTAGGTGTATCGGTAGATACACTTATGCAAGGATGATGACAGAAAGACCTCGTCGTTCAAGCGTTGGCACCATATAATCACACAAGCTGAACTGATCAAAATAAAACTTCTCATTTTAATTTTCTATGTTGGAGCAAGCAGAAAATATTTTCGCCACCGGAGGCCTCGCATTAAAGAGTTCTTGGAGTAAGAGCAAGTGGATCACTTTCTTCTCCATGAAATACAGCAAGTTATCCTTTGCCGCTTGTGTGTTATGCAGATTAATCTGCACCACTTTCAGTCCCCACTGAGAAAGACGTTGAGGACGGAGGGTCTATCGTTCAGAAAATTGTGAAATCAGCCTTTCTCTATATGCACATTTAATCTATAAAATAACTTCCTCAATGCTGGCCTATTCATTTTCAAAATCTCCTTTATCGTTTTATATTTTGGGGTTCCCACAGTATGTCAGTTGTTTTTTTCGTAAACCTTTCCGTAACCTTTCGGCTGACCGAGAGCCGATTTATCTTATTAGATTAGTGCCATATATACGTTCTGGATTTCCAACAACCAATAAATTCAGCTGCTATGCAAAATTTTTGCGAATGCAGTAAAAGAAAAACAAAACAAAACAACTAAAAAAAATAAGAAGCGAAATACTTTCCTCCATTATCGTAAACAAAAAAAAAAAAAAAAAACAATATTTGACAGAGTATAAACAAAACTCAAAGAAAAGACGAGAGCTATAACTCTGGCAACATTTCCTGATGAACCGGTCAACATAGAAAGAGAGAGAGAGGGAAACGTAAAGAAAAAAGCCTCAGTTAGCAGATCCATAAAGTGCTTTAACGTGCCAGCTGACTCAATCTGTTACATATACAACATATATACATGTTTATTTGATACGTATTAACGTAAATATCTATTTCAATTGGATTTTTACATACTCTCACGTGTCTGCGAATCTACTAACTGAGGCTTAAGAACCAGTAAATGAGTAGAAAACGAAACAAAATGAATTATTAAGCCAAAAAAAAAAAAAATCCACAAAAGAAAGAAAATTGTGGGTTGCTAAATGCCACAAGCTATAAATGTAAGCTAAAGTATTGTGTAGGCGTTTTAAATTAATCTTTTATACCAACTTCATTCTCAAACCATAACAAATTTTCCTTTTTTTGTCATCTTAAATATTTGTAACTTATTTTCGTTGGAAACACTCTAATGAGTTTATAAGAAAAACTAAAAAACATAAAAGCTAAAAAAGTTACAGACACACAATTTACGAAAGTGGCTTGTTAAGGGATTTTGAGAGGTAAAGCGGACAGAAAGCAGAAACTTGTTTTGTAAAAACATTATCTCTTTTTTATAAAACAAGTTCTTGTTATCTATCCAAGAGCTTCAATTTAAGCTAAATCTCACATTTATCAAACACTAGTTATCTAGTTATATATAAACTCCTTCTAATAAAGCTAGTCTGGGATTATATCACGATTTTCAATTAAAGATTATTTCTCGTTTATATCTGGCCTGGGATTAAATCAATAGTTAGTTAAAGCTTCACTTCGCTAGTCCTTTATAAAGTTTTGAGATTTTGGGATTATATTCAAGGGCTTCAATTGTAGCTAATTCTCGTTTGATGAAAACTAGACACTGAAGATTATTTAGCTCTATATAAATTCCTGTAATTAAAGCTTATCTAGGATGAAATCAAGGGCTTTGGTTAAAGCTAATCATTGATTATATCAATTCTGTGATAAAGCTAATCTAGGTTTAAATTAAAAACTTTGATTGAAGATAATTCTGAGATTATGTCAAGAGCTTAGATTAAAGATAATCTGTGTTCATATCAGATTTGCAATTGAAGCTAATATGTAATTAAATCCACGGATGCCTTTAAAGCTAATCCTCTTTTATTTTAGACTTGTGATTAAAACTAATCTGGGATTAAATCAAGATATTCGATTAAAACAGATCTTCAGATTAATCAAATCAATCAGATCGATTAAAGCTATTCTGCGATTAATTTAAGAGCTATGATTAAAGTTAATTCTTTTTATTTTTAGGCCTGCGATTAAAACTCATATGATTATATCAACATCTTAATAAAAGCTAATAACCAGATGAATTAGAGCTGCTATTATTGCCAATCTAGGTCTCGAGATAAAATATAATTTGGGCTATATCAATGACTTATCATCTCCATTTAATAGAGTGCAGAAAAACCTGTTCTCATATTTTTTTGCGTTTAGAAAAGATCATTTAAAACTGTATTCGTTTCTAGAGAAAGTTGGATTTCATAAAAAAAATTCAGGAAAACTTTAACATAACTAAAAACAATAAATAAAAAAACAAAGAATTGGTATAAATTTATATTGTTTTCTATTTTATAGACAACCGCAAACACTACAACAATGACAACAACTAACAGCTTCGCAAAAACAGAAAAAATAAAATTAAATAAACAGAAGAAATAAAAATTAATGATAACAACATGTGTTACAATTTTGTTTTGTAACCAAATATAAAATCCCAAAAAGCACTTACAGCAAAGAAGAAAACTTAAAAAAAAACAAAATAGAAACATTGTAAAGGCCTAGAACAAGAAAAAGAACTATACACACAATTTTGTTGGCTTTTTGTTGTGGACTTTTATTTTTAAGTGTTGGAGCACTTAATGTGACCCCAAAGAAGTCGTTAAAGCATAAAAGTTGTTATGACCATTATATGTTTGAATGACAACCATTTGTATGATATTGCAGTTTGTTATACTTTTTGTTATTTTTTTCTTTTGATATAAGGCTACAGAATTATTATTGCATGTATTTGTTTTTGTAGATATTCTTATGTCTAATTTGGCAATATCATAAAACGGCATCAATTACTTTGCTTTTGTTGTAGTTTGATTTGATTTAACTGTCTGGTGTGTTCTACATTTACTTCATAAGTAAAATATGTAAGTGTTTGTATGTGTGAATGAGTGGTAGTATTGAAATTAATGTGTAAGGATATTGAAAGATACTCTGTTTTATGTGTTTATACATTTTTTTTAAGTGGGTCATATGAAAAGTTTTTAAATAAAATCTAAATGGTTCATTTAAAATTATATAAATTTGAACTTTTCCAGCTTCAGAACCAATTGATATTTTAATTAATAATTAATTTAAAGGTATAGAATAATGCTTGAACGAACCGATTAATCAGAATTTTTTACCTTTTTAAGTCACTTATGTCAGAATTCTAAATTCATCTCAATATTCTCAAACTCTTCTTTTGATTTCTGCACCTTTTGAAGAAGTCCTTGCGAATATCCAACGAAATGTACTTTTGTTGGTGATTTGGAATTACATATTTTATCATATAAAAAGTATCTGAGGTTTTTTGTCACTAGGTGGTATTGATGCCCATATAACGGTTAAGACTAATTCGTTTATGTCTAACGAACACGTGTTCACCTTGTTATATATTTGGCGAATACAGTTTTTTAATTCATCGCTTGTGTAATAAGTTATGTTAATTAGAAAATGAGTGAAAAATCTGAAGAAATACGCTATGTGATGCTTTTCTTACTATAAACAAGTGAAAAACGCTGCAAAAACATGCAGAAAATTTTGTAAATTGTACGGAAAAAATGCTGTCAGTGAACGATTCCGTTCCGGAAATTTCGATGTCAAAGATGCACTTCGCTCTTTTCGGCCAGTCACTGAAAAAGTGGATGAAATTTTTCAACTGGGGGAGCAAAACCTACACGCAAGTCAAGAGATGGCGGAGGCACATCAAACATCAACCACATGACAGTTGGGAATTTTTTTAAATGATTACCAACTGTCATGTGGTTGATGTTTGATGTGCCTCCGCTATATCTGGCTACTCAAAGGAGCCCAATATACGGGTGCCACATGAATTATCGCAAAGAAATTTTATTGATCGAATTACCATCAGTGAAACGCTGCTGAAAGCAAACGAAATTTAGCCATTTTTGATGCGAATCATTACGGGCGATAAAAATGGGTTCATTTCGAGATTATTAAACAACTTCAAGTTAGGTTAAGTGTTTGGTGGAAGGGAATTATCTATTATGACCTAATACAACTTTGTAAAACGATCAATTTTGAATTATACTGTTCACAGCTCCACTGCTTGAACGAAACAATCAAAAACGAGCGACCATAATTGGCTAACAAAAAACGTGTTGTGTTCCATCATGACAATGCCAGACCACACACATTGACTGCACTTGGCTGAGAAGTATTGATGCAACCACCATAAAGCCAGGACCGTTTTAAAGGTTTCAAAATACCAATACAAAAAGCTTTTGATCTAAAGTATTTAGAATTAATACTTCAATTAGCACTAGAATCTAAAGAAACAAATGTTATTTACAAACTGTATGTGTCGAAGACTCACTTCAGCTCTTGATAATACATATAGCACCATTACGTTCCTAAATAATTCGCTATTTGGTTCTAAATATTTTAGTATTCAATCGTGTTCGATTTTCACTTCACTTCGGCAAGCTTGTGTCTAAAAACTATGCCAAATCTGAATTGTAGAATTACATAATTGAACTAACTGTGAACGTAGGCTGTAATTATCACCAGCGAATCAGATAGCAACCTTGGTGTTATAGTTCATGAAGTGCAAATACCGACAGTAAACTATCTAATGATACTGAGAGGAGAGTTGACAGATTTTTTACCATATCAGTTCATGACCCAGGAAATTACGGATAAATTACAATTATGAATAATGTTTTAAAGACGTTAGCCGGTTAAATTTTGGATATGGATAAAGAAACCTTGATGGCTACGTGTAAAAGAATTTGGACGGTAAGTGGTTGACTACTTTAATACACCTAAAAACTATCACTTGCTGCGTACATATTACTTTTACCAAATCATTTATATAAAGAAACAAATATATTTCTGGTCATTTTTACATTAAAGACATTAAAACTTCAACATCACACAGTTGAAGATTATCTCGAGGAATGACAGGAAAGACCTTTGTATGTATGAGGAGAGAATACGGAGTATCTATTTGATTGCAGCTCCTATATCGAAGCCTTGAGCGAATTTCTAAAAACGCCTACAATTCCGCCATATTTAATTGTCCTTTAAACCTTCTGCTATTACAACAACTAAACAATGCAGATTTGAGAAGCTGCGGAACTACGTAAAATGAAAATGTCTATAATGAACTATCGACGATGATCAAACTATGTTCCACGCAATTCGCTATTACAGAACTTGGGGATGTTCCAGCCAGTCCATTAGTTACTGCCTGCAGGCTGTCAATTGTCAACCAGCAAAAACGGCGGTAATGGAGATAATTCGTCTTTGGTTTCGCTACCTTCCAACGCCAACTGATCAAACATTTGGGTTTAGCCTCTTACCTTAAAGAGACTTGAACACCTCGTAAAGAGAATAGGCATCGGAATACCACAAGGCTCTATCCGACGAGAACATCAGCACTGTGGCTGAATATATCATTACACGTTCGTCTTTACAGCGTTTTCTGGTCAAAGAATTAAAGTTCTTTTACTGTCTCCTAACATCAAACGCTTCTTAGCTATGCTAATGCTCTTCCTGTTTCTTAACGTCTCATTTTAGAGGTTTGCAGTGATCGAAAAGGTCACGTTATTTAACATCTTCAGAACATGTCGCGGGTTTTAAAGATTCTCTTCGTCTAATTGTTGTTTTCTAAAACTTTCTTCCAAACCCTCGTGCTCATATACAAACTTTTATATTTTATATACACATATCCATATTTATTTATTTGTTTGTTCTTTTTTCTGTCTCTTATACTCCACGACTTCTTCTTCAATATGAAAATACCAATGGAGACATTGCCAAGTTGAAGTACTGACATGAGTAGTAAGTGTGAGTGCATGTTTCCATTGCAAAAAATTTATATGCTGCAGACAAAGAAAAGTTATGTTATGGTTGCACTACAACTCTCAGACTGACAGTCTATATGACCGGTGTATTCGGTCAGGTTGGCAGGCAGGCTATCCGTCTGCCTTTTATTGCTTTTGGTATTTATTGCTGCTTACACTTTATTTGTTCTAAATCGTATTTGTGTGGAAAATATCATCAAACCAAATATGATGTGTTTACATTATTAATGTCAGAGAAACTAGCCGAGTCAAAATTTTCGGCGTCGGCGGCGTGACATTTTTTAGTCGGCGGCACATAAAATAAATTATTAAAAACAATAACAGGTAGATCCACTGCATTCACTATATTTTGCATTGAATTTCAATGAAAATTTTAAAATTTCGGCGTTTGATTTTAAGCCGGATGAGCCGACCAAATGGGCGGTGGCGCGTCGCCGATTTTGAGCCGGTCAGCTTGTTTCTCTGATTGATGTTTTTATATTAGTTTAGTTATGTCGGAATTTCTTCTCTACGAAGAAAAGGTAAACTTTTACATAGTGTTTACATTAGAGATTTTTTTTATCAAGACAAAACGTGAATTTGTGGAAGGTGGCACCAGTTGCACAAAAACTACAATATGGCGTATTCATTATTGTTTTTTATGTATGCAGTTTGACAACTGTAACAACCAATATAATAATCAGCTGTTTAACTAAGGTTATCTTGTCTATATTCGCACTGATTTTGATTGAAGGGATTGAAGAAATTTTGTGAATTTGTTGATTTCGAGTTTAGAAACAATTATAATGATGATTTTCGATAAATTTCTTATTTATGGAAAGTTTTGAATATTTTTTAATCGAAAATTCACCTTTTCTAAAAAATCATAGTTAAATTTTCTTTTATAGAAAATAAATTTTCATTTTATAGAAAATATTATATTTTTATATACAGTTTTCGATAAATTTTCTTTTTATAGAAAATGTTCGTTGAATTTTTTATAGTTTTTCAAAAATGTTTCTTTTTATACGAAAAAATAAAAAATTCTTTATATAAAATTTTTGTTAAATTTTCTCTTTTTTAGTTATTGATAATTTTTTTTTTTTAATTTTCGATAAATTTTTTAAAAAGTATGATAAATTTTAGTTAAATTTTCTATTAGTGGACAGACAATTGTCGGTAAATTTCCTTTTTTGTTGTTTTTTTTTATAGAAATTTTTCGTAAAATTTTCTTTTTGTAAATTCTTTTAAGGAAAATTTTCATAAAATTTATTCAAATTTCTTTTGCTGGAAAATTTTTATCAATTTTTCTTTTAATAAAAATATTCAATAAATTTTCTTATGAAATTTTTTATAAATGTAGAAAATTTTTTTAATTTTCCTATGGAAATTTTCTTAAGTTTTTTTTAATAGAAAATTTTTCTTAAAGGTTGATAATTTTCATTAAATTTTCTTTTTTGTGGAAAATTTACGTTAAATTTTATTTAATAGATTTTCGTAAAATTCTCTTTTTAAAGAAAATTTTCGTTTAATTTTCTTTTAATTGAACATTTTTGTTAAATTTCTTTTAACAGAAATTGTGCATTAAATTTTCTTTTAATTGAAAATTTTTGTTAAATTTTCTTTTTAATGAAAATTTTTGTTGAATTTTCTTTTTAAAGAAAATGTTCGTTAACTTTTCTATTTATAAAAAAAGTAATGTTCAAGGAACTTTTTCCTGGCAACTCTCTTTGCGGTTAAATTTTTGCAAACAAAGCAAATATGTATGTCTGCAAAAATATTCATACGTGCTTGCGTGTTTTTAAGAGTTGTAATCCACAATTTTCACCAACTATGTAACATTATTTCCATTAATATTATGATGAGAGTGAGAGTAATTGTAATTACGTTAAATTACGAGCGGAGCGAGGGTGTAAAAGAATTTTAAATTGGATTTTCTGATAGTGAAAATAAAAGAAATTTAAAAAGAAAAATACTCAACAATGCATATACATTCAAACTTTCATTAAAATGCCACATGAAACAGATGGTTCTCTTAACATAAAAAACTGGATGGAGAGTAAAAAACAAAATTGAAGCAAAAAAAAAAAAAAATGGAAAAAGACAAATCTAATAAGTATTTTTATTATTATTTTTTTTATTTTATTTGTCATTTCCAAAAGCCAAGAATATTAAGTGAAAAATGATATGGCCAACAGCTAAAATTGACTTAAATGATATTAGATTGATGATGGTTTTACGAAAAGTTTAAAATCTCGTTCTCTATACAATTTGGTTTGAAAAAGGAAAACTGGTCATAGGTATTTTATTTTTACAAAAAAGTAAATAAATTTAAAGTTTAAAATAAATATTTTTTGTTTTATTTTAAAATAAATAAAAATCCTGAACAAATTATAAAAAGTATGTATTTAATTTATAATCTAAACAAAAATATTTTTTTTTACCAAATTTTGTGTAACTAATTAAATTAGAAATTCTCCCATTAAATTACAAAAATGTAAAATAAATTATGTTAATGTTATACCTTTGACAACAAAAAATATAATAATTTCTTTTTACTTTTAATAATTTAAATATTTTAAATTTTCCCTCCCTGAATAAATGGTTTTTATTTTAATACTCTCATGCAAATCACATTTTCTCTTGCTTTATTTTCTCTTCCTTTTTTAACTCTATTAGGTTTTAATGTCATACCAAGCAAAAGAACATTGTTGATGTTTTTCTCTTTAATTAAAATTACAACTTTGAAAGAGAGGATTTTATTTACGAGTATTTTTTTCTTTTTTGTTTTTCTTTGTTGGTGTTATATTTTTGTTTACATACGTATATAAGTAAAAATTGTATGTTTTATGTTGGGGTGGCCGCACTAAAGTAATGTCAATAAACAACATTGTCTCAAAGCCCTGTTGCCATATTTCATTATGTTTTAAAATTTTTCTCTTTCTTCCTAAATGTTGTATATTCCCATTTGTGTGTGTTTCTGTGTATAGTCGTTGGTGTTAATTTTTTTTTCGCTACATGTGCTGCCTGCATTTACAGATGATTTGGAAAATGTATACATCGTTTTGTAAACTTCACTATATGGACGGGGTTAGAGTGCGAGTTCTTTTATATAATGTAGTATAGTGTTGTTGTGCTGTCATTTTTATTTTTGTTAACGTTTTTCTTCGACAAACTTTTAACTCATTCAGAAATTTTTATATTGCATGTCTTTGTTTTTGCAAGTTGTAAGTTGATTTTTGCTTAATGACGGAGAGGGATGCCATATTATTCTAAAGCTCTTCAGCACTAATTAGTGGGCATTACATACATACATTATCAAATTATTAACCCTAATTAAATAAAATTCACCCAGGTTGATTTGTTATTTCCATAAAAAATCGCTGAACTAAAAAAAATATTTTAGAGCAATATCTGAACCAACCTTTGAATAATTGAGATTATTTAATAAAATTTGCAAACTAATGAAGGGAATTAAATAAATTTTAACCTGTATATTCAGCTGCTACCATTGCTAATTACTGTCGCTACTTATTTTATTGTTCACTTGTTTGTAAGAAACATTCTCATGATCAAATTATGAACTCAAATTAAATGAAATCAATCCAGATTGATTTGTCAATACTCTAAAAAGTTTGCTATTTAAAATCAGCTAAATTGGTTCAGTAAAAAAGTTATAGAACAAAATTTGGTTTAACCTCTGAAAAAATTGTTTATACTCTTCAGAACAGGTGTAAAAGGGCATCATTCCATTTGTAATTTCCGCAATTTTCGTTGGAGACAAAAAAATTATGTTTTCTGGATTCTTATAAGATAAGACATGGTCCGCCTGTTTGTCGGTTGAAATGATGTTTGTGAAGGCAACCGATATCGTAGATACATATATGATATATGTATCAAACGATCAGTAATCCTTTCGAGAATTTTGCTATCGAAATTCAGTATTTCCAAAAAAAAAAAACAGTTTTTTAGAGGGTTTTTTAGACTTCTTGAAGCCCCTATATAAGCTAGAAACTTCGTCTTTTCACAGAAAATATTTTTTTGAATTTGATGCTAAATAAATGAAAAATCGGCCCATAAATATTCGAGATATTGGCTACAACGAATTTTTGCTCTTTTTGGTGCCTTCATATAAAGTACCGACTTCGATTTTATATAGTTTGGTCACAAAAATTTTTCTAAAATTTCAGTTTTTTGAACAAACAAAATAAACATATATGTATGGATATTATAGCTTTATTTTGTGTTTTTTTATTTATATTATTTTTTTCAAGCTTGGAAACCGATAACGTTATAAATACCGATACCCATTAAATACGTTTAAAATGATTACCATAACCGATACCGCTGCCAAAATTATTATTTTACAAAAATACCGGTATTTAAATATCGTTTACCTTAATACCGGTAATACCGCTATTTTTTTCGGTATTATAAAATACACTATTTTTTATTTAATATGTTTTGTAAAAATTATTTCTCATATAATTTACTTGCTTTAAGAAAGATGAAGTTATTTTAAATAATAAGAGGTTATTTAAAGTAATATTTATGGAATCTTGTTTTTAAAGTTTTTTTTATTGCTTGTTTTATTGCTCTTTGTTACAATAGATTTCATAAAATGATCCGTATTGATCAGCTTAACACAGGAAGAATATTAAAAAGTAATAATAAAAATTTATCTTCATTTTTTTTACTAGCGATTAAAAATAAAGAATTTAGTATATTTCGCACAAAAGATTTTTTTTTGTGGATGAAATTCTATCACAAATAATTTTATGTAATTCATATTCGCGCTCAAAACAAAAAGACCTCGTTCTGAAATATTTTTGAGCCACAATTTATTTATTTTTTTGCGTTCCCCTGCTTTTGAGAACTTTTTACGATTAGAGAGAGTAAATTTGTGAATACCCTCATTTTTCCGAATTCTTTTCGGAAACAGCGAGTGCATAGAGAAATAAAAATGTTCCATGACCACTGTTTTATTAGACAACGACCATCATTTTGATCTTTTTTTAACAACTTTTACGCATAAATTTTACCTACTTATATTAGATTATTCTGGCTTCTTTTCCTATATCATTTAGATTTGGTTCTTTTCTTAATATTCTCTGAGAGAACGAAAGATTTTGTTCTTATTCCTCCTTTATACATTTAAATTTATTTATAAATTTACGAGTATTTATTCTGATACCTTCATCATACGAGTGGCAAAGTAGCTCGCGTCGTTATAATTATGTCTTAAATACAGACAGGCGGGTTTTTTTTAATTAAAGAATTTTGAGTCCTATTATCGCATTGGCTAAGTATGTAGCTGCCGCCTAACTGTACCGCTTTACAGTTTTTCGAGGTTTTTACATTTGTCATATGCAATCGAATTTAACCTTACTTCTGCATTGAATTACTGGTGGAGTACGATATAAAACTCAAAGTATTAATATCGCTGGAGACCTTAAAATCCGGGGAGCTGAATTAGGAAACTTTAGCTTACTATACGAAGATATTTCTCGAGGGCATGAGCGACCTGGCAATATGTTAGTTGACGCCATTTAAACCATATTATAGTATAGTTTTATTGAGTTTATTTGAATTGAAACTCGGTCCGAAGGTATATGGTGTTAAATTTCATGTCTTTAAAAAATCAGAAAAAAGTGAACTTTGAATCGCCACAAAAAACAAACTGCAAATAATGTTCATGTTTTAAAGTGATATAAAATATTAAAATATGCAATTCAGAGTTTTATTTAATGAATTTTAATTAAAAATTAATAAAAGATGTTCCATTTTAATGTTTTTGTGATGTCTTTAATAATAATGGTATATACTGGTATTTTAGTTTCGGTACCGATATATCGATACCGATATAATATAAAATACCGCTACCAAAATAAAAATAAATTGAATACAGGCACTGTTACCGATTTTTTTTTTTATAGTATAAATGTGAACATAATAATGAATACTTTAAGGCATTATTTTTATTATTTGTAGGTAAAGTAATAAAGGGTATAAAAGATTCTATACAACCGAATATAGCGCTCTAACTTGTCTTTTTTTAGTTTTAACTTGAAATTTACTCAATACAAGGAAAAAATAGAAATGTTCAAATGAAACTATTATGAAATTAGACACATTCTATGATTGATTCTAACCGAAATTAAAACCCGTAAAATAATTAAACTTTTTTCAAAACTTCCAACAAAACTCAAGAGCAGTTGGTCTAAAACAGGAGTTCTCACAAGCAACACCTTTACGACTCCCTTGAGACATAACAACTTGTCTGTTCAAACACAGACCAAAGGTTTAAATTTACAATAAGCGTTAAATAAATCGTACTTAATTATTTTTATATCAAAAGTAAATATGAACCTACTTGTTCAAAATATTGCTTTTGTAAACAATTTACATCTATTGATACCAAAATAATTAAAAAAAATCTCTCAACTTCCCTGAAAAAATAAACAACTACTTTAAAAACGCGATTTTATGGAACTTTTATTTTTTTTTTCTGTACTTTTAGGTGTTTTTGATTAAATAGATTTCCATACAGTATTAGACTGATACATAAACTTTAGAATGTGAAGAAGGCACTTAATATGTATGTCATATTTACTCATATTGAAAAATAATTTATTATCTTGTGAGTTTTAATGCATCATCAAAGTAAGAACAAATATAAGTTCGTATATTCATAATTTAAATAATATAATAAGATGATCTTTTGATGTGATTTTGTTAATAATTTAGGCAAATTTATTGGAAAAAAAAAAACATGTTGTCGGTAAGATCCGATCATTTTAAACCCTACACTATACGTATTTATTATTAGTCTGATTCCCGAAAGTAGGTTTTATATGGGAGCTATGGTCAATTGTGGATCGACTGTGATAAAACTTTGCACTAGGTTCTCCACCCATATAAAACTTATTCGCGTTAGATATTATTGTTATGCTATCCAGTAAAAACTTTTTTCGACTCTAGGGATACTCAAACATATCTACCTAAGCGAAAATAAAAATAAAATAAAAAAAAATTTTGCCGTCAGTGAGATTTGAACTTAGGCACAAATTAATGTCTTACTCAGTACACCATCTCACACTTAATTTTCTAAGTGACAAAAACTTTTTTAGTATAAAATATCTTTTTAGATATTTTGTTATAAAAAACTAACCGCATCAGAATGGGGTTGAACCAACAACTTTCTGGTTACAAATCCAGCGCTCTAGCCAACTCATTCACATGATTGCAATATTACTGTGTTATTGTGCAATAGAGTACTTATTTGTTTAATACAGAGTAGGCAGATAATAATGACGCCTCATTACCAAGAAAATACTTTAATTAGTCGTTGCCATTATCGAAAGCCAAAAATTTTTTTTTACTGGGTAGCAATTCTAAAGTGCATAAGTCCAACATATGCACTTCAAAATAAGTTTATGAAGATGGGCTTATATGAAAGCCATAGTCAGTTTTCAACCTATCTTCATGAAATTTTGCACAGTGACTTATCCATATATACAGCTCACTTTGTCCGAATTTTAATGAAATCGTAATAAAGCATTGATAAAAAACATTCATTACTACTATTATTCTACAAAAATATATGGATACAAGCCCTTATTCCATTTTAAGCTATTTTCAACTTCAAAATTTTGCATGTTCTAATCCGATTTTTTTTTTTAGCGAAACTTTGCATACAGAATAATGTTTTATAAATCTTACCAAATATTGAAAAAAAGGTAAGAAAAAAGTCAAATTTTATGATTTTATTAAGTTTTTATCATCTCTTGTAAAATTTTCTTTATGGTTTATATGCCCTTATACGTGTCCATGCTTCATATATATATATAATATCTGAAATCTAAAAATAAAAAAATAAAAAAATGAATTTTTGATTATTTTTTTGAGGAATTTATTATTTATTTGACATTTGAAATATTAAAAAATTATATAAATTACAAAAATTGCGATTAAAGTACTTTTGATCTGGTTGTTCTGTTTTCCATTTGAAACTAATAATAAATAGGTCACAATTTTAAAGGTAACTTATTAAAAATGAATTGTTTCCACCAAAGTGTGAAGATCGATTGATTCAATCTCGCACAAACACTATTCAAAAATGACTTTAAACTTTCCAAAATTTATTTTAAAATATTTGCAATTAGGTGCAATAAACGATAGAAAAATAAAGCTTTTATTCAAATTAATGTTGTAGAATTTTATGGATTTGAATTTTCCTCAAATATATCTAAAAGCTTACCTCATTTTCTTTATCGTTCAAAATTTTATAATGCTTGACCAGTTAATTCGAAAGTCGGTTTCAATTACAATCTTGGTTTCTTTATGAATTTATAAATTTAGTAATATTTTTAACTAAATTTCAAGACGTTTCATGAAAACATAAAAATAAGTAAATTTGTATTATCGACTTTTAAATACCAAACCAAAATTAAAATTTTGTCTTCCCTGCAAACATTTTCTATCGTAAGCGTAACTATATCGACACACCAGGAAGTTGATATGCGTCGCTTTTACTATCGAATTCTGATCTACTTTGTAACACCGTTCGGGAAGAACTGTGCCACTAAGCGATAGTTCCTTTCGAGTAACGCTTTAGTCAGTATTGAATGTCACTAATTCGAATCTTCAAATCCCCACTAAAGCGTTACTCAAAATGTAACGTAACGCTTTAGTAAATTTTGTACGTCACGTATTAAGATCTACTATTCCGCAGTAAAAGTTGTCTAATAAAAAATCCTAATTCGAATCTTCCAATCCCCACTAAAGTGTTACTCAAAAGATGCTATCTCTAACTATATGAGAATTCTATAGTAAAAGCGAAACATATCAACTTCCCGGTGTGCCGACGTAGTTACACTTTCTATAGAAAATATTTGCAGAATTTTAAAACTATTTTCCATAAAATTTTTAAAATAATAATGTCAATAATACTTACATTTTAAAATGAAGGATTAGGAATGAATAATATTATCAAAAGTAAAAATATTAAAATTTTTTAAATCACAAAATTAACTCTTTCTGATATTTATTATAGAAAGCAATAAAATTAATTACACAACAATATTTTCAATGCAAATTAACATTAAAAAAAATTAAATTAAAAATATTTTAATTACAAAATTAAATTAATAAAATGATAATAATTATTAATATTCTAATTTATTTTTTAAATAACAAAAATAACAATGAAATTAATTGAACAAAAAATTTTGAATTCCAATGAACATTTAACATCTATTAGAATATTTGCAAAATTTTGTGCAGTTATTAGTATATTCGGAAACAATGTATGATTTTTAGAAAGGTTATGATGTTTGCATTATAAAATGTGTAATTCATAATAAATTTGTAATTTAAATGTGTAATTTATAATAAATTTTCCCTAATTTCTCTTTCAAATGTTTCCATTTTTATAAAGGGGATTCCCTTTATTAAAGACTATATAAAATTTTAATGATGATGTACCATTTTGAATCATTATTTAAATTTTATCTTGGCCCTGAAAGTTTTTTCAATCATTTTTGTCAATATTTAAGATTTTTGAAACTTAGAAATAAATACCGCTACTTAACCAAAAATTACCACAATCTACTCTACACATTTAAACCATTACAACAACAAAACAATTTCCTCAAAATATTTAATAACAAGATAAATGTTTGAATTCTTTTCAAACTTTTAAAAAAATTTAATTTAAAATTTTGAAAATTCAAATTTAAAGTGCAAAAATTCAGCTCTGCTAAAATATTTCTCGGATACTCTAATGTAATGCATTCTCAAAATTTTGATTGCTATATATACATATTTTAATCTTCCTCAGAATGGACTTGTAAAATTGAATTTTTAATATATTCGTAATTTTTTGTTCTATAGAAAATTATTCTAAAAATTAGCGACTTTTGCTGCGGGCATGTCACACATAGGTCAAACTCCCACACTTTTAAAAAATGTTGTTTAAGTTATCAAGAATTTTATATAAAACAAAATTTTCTGTCCATGTTCTGGCCCTCAAATTGTTAATAACATATTTAAATTTTATAGAAAATGAAAATGTTTTCCTAAATTTATTCGCTTGCAAAGAACTAATTGAAATATTAATAATTTCTTTTTAATTATGATAAACGCTTAACTTATTTTCTTAATTTTTCTTTTATAAGTAAAACTTATGAATTTTTTGTTTCATTATCAGCTTACATAAATAATTTTAGTTAATGTCAATATTTTTTCACTCTAATCGCTTCAAAACTTATATTTTTACTAAGCAAAATTTTATTGTTTCTGCTTGTTCTTTTTCCCATTATGAAATGTAAACAATCGTCAAAATCATGATTTTATGATAAAATTTCGAACCTAATGTGTGTTGTTGTTGTAAAGTTTTGCACGTTTTATTATTAATCATCTTAGAGTGCCAAATTCCACAGATTATGTGGATTGTTAAAAAACAATCTTCCAAATGCTAGCAGCAAAGGTGTTGAAAAATAGTGTTTTCGTTTTTGGATAACTTTAACTGTTATCCAAACAACTTCTAATAGTGATTAAAGAAGTTACGTTTAGAAGATTCAATTCGTATACTAATATATTTTGTTGTTTGAAAATTGAGAGAAATCTTCTATTGCACTTCTAAGAGTGGCCAATGAAGTGAGCTATTTCGAAAAAGAATTCACTAAATTCTTGCAGAGTTTAATCAAATAGTCTGCGCGATACCACTTATACATTTGTACGGACCCACATTTGAGAACCGTTGGTCTAAAAAATCTTTTTTTCAGGTTGAATAGAAAACAAAATTAACCCAAAATAAAAAAGCTTTAAACCAAAAAAACAAACTGCTAATTATAAATTTTTTCTCAATTCTCAAGTTTTTTTTTTTTTTTTTTTTTTTTTTTTTGTGTACTTTAAAACAAACGAACATCAACGGCAAGAATTTTTATTAACTTGTTTAACATGAAAAATCCAGCTAAGAAAAAAAAAGTTAAGATCACACACCACATAACAATTTATAATAGTTAAGGTTATATTTTCTCGATTCTAAATTAATTATGTTTTCATCAAAAAAATTTTCAAGTATCATGGGCGTGTGAATTTCTTTTATTTTCTAGCTTGTCTATGTTAAAATATATTGTTTATTTTTGTTGTAAAATATATTTTCTTCTCTTTGATGTGGGCTTATTGTTTATATTTCATTGGTTTTTTTTTTTGAATTTTTTAAACTCCCTGGAAAACTTTATTGACGTAGTGTTGTTTATAGGGCAATTTACTGTATTGAAAGATAAATAAACACTTTAATGAAATATTAGTGTAAATTGGTTTTGAAACTACAAAAATAATCTAAAAATATTTCCAAAAAAACACCTACACGAAATACTAGATAACAACAACTATTTATGGTGTGAAAGATAACACAAAAAGTATTCAAAAGAATAAAATAGGAATTTTATTAAAAGAAATTTTCGATAAATTTTATTTTTATATATTATTTTTCGAAAAATTTTCAATAAATTTTCTTTTTATAGAAAATTTTTGGATAAATTTTAATTTTATAGAAAATTTTTTATAAATTTTCATTTTATAGAAATTTGTTTATAAATTTTCATTTCATAGAAAATTTTCGAAAAATTTTCTTTATAAAAGAAGTTTTTGATGTTTTCTTTAAGACAAAAAAGAAATTGCCGATAAATTTTCTTCTATAGAAATTTTTTACTTTTCTAGAAAATTTTTGGATACATTTTCTTTTTATAGAAAATTTTCGATAACTTTTCATTTTATAAACAAATTTCGATAAATTTTTATTTATACAAAATGTTCGACAAATTTTTATTTTATAAAAAATTTTCGATAAATTTTCTTTTTATGGAAAATTTCGTTTATTTTTTCATTTTATTCGAAATTTTCGAAGAACTTTCATTTTATACGAAATTTTCGATAAATTTCCATTTAATACGTAATATTTCAAAAATATTCTTTTTATAGAAAATGTTCGATAAATTTTATCGAAATTTTTTATAGAAAATTTCCGATAAAATCAATTTTTATTTGATAAAATATATTCGATAAATTTTCTATTTAAAGGTTTTAATAAATTTACTTTTATAGGAACTTATCGGTACATTTTATCGATAAATTTTATATTAGAAAGTCAATAAATATTATAGAAAATTTTCTTATAAAATATTCATAAATATCTTATTTTTAAAGAATTTTTTCCAATAGTTTAGATAGAAAATTTTCTTTTATAGACATTTTTAGTGCGATTTTCGCAAAATTTTTGTATAAAAGCTATCAAATTTTTTCTACTCATAGAAAATTTTCGATAATTTTTATTTTTGTCAATTTTTCATTTCTATTAATCTCGGTTAAATTTTCTTTTTTATATATATATAAAAAAAAAAAAAAACATTTCATAAATTTTATATTAAAGCAAATTTTTGATAAATTTTATTTTTATAGAAAATTTTCGTAAAATTTTGTTTTTGTAGAAAATTTTCGTTAAATATTTTTTTATAGAAAATTTTCTTTTATAAAAAAAAAAAATTTTGTGTATAAGAATTTTTGACGATTTTTGACAAATTTTGCTTTTATAAGAATTTCCGATAATTTTTTTTCATAAAAAATCAGATAAATTACTTTAATAAAAAATCTTCACATAAAATTTGATTATAATTTCTCGAGCTAACCCAATAAAAAAAAAAACATAAATATTTTATACACTAAAAATAACACTTATTCTTATTTAATTATAGAAATATCAATTACTCCCCTTTACAATATTAAAAACCGCATTAAAAACTTGATTTTTATGAATAAAGTATGCATTACTGAATATTGACCTCTATCTCTCCCTCTCTTTTAAATCCCTTTTTACAATTGAACTTTATTGTTTTTCTTTTTCTTAGCTCTTATCGTTTATTTCAACATGGTTGTTAATTATTATAACCTTGAAAATGTAAACAAAAATAATAATAATGACAACAACAAGTATCAGAACTATAAATAACAAATAAACACAAAATTACATTAAAAACATAGGAACAACAACAAAAACAAGACAACATCAAGTTAATTACCAAGAACTGCAAATAAAAACTAAATAAATAAATTTTTGAACTCTTTAAATGAAGAGAAGATGAAACAAAAGTATGAGTAGAAAAAAAAAGAAAAACAAAAAACACAATCCTTTATTAAAGAAGTTTTTTAAAACTAAAAGACAGTGTTGTCATATTAGGGTATTTATCCCCAAATTGGGAACTTCTTTTGGAAAATGGGGATGAAAAATTTAGTTTGGTGATTAAGGGATTTTTTGGGGATGAATTTAACTTTTTTTTGGATTTTTTTGTGGATTTTTATTTTATTTCCATAATTTTTCTTTTTAACTTATTATTTATTCAATAACAGTGCAATGAAGACATTAAAAAAATCTGGGAACCCTGTTAAGTGTTTATGAAAAAAGTGTAAGCAAAAGAGAGAACTAAAGTAAATTAATTACAATTATGTACGTGAGGGCCAAAGACAAGATTAAGATGAAAATAGTCTTTAAAAGTATGAAAATATGTACAGTGTACAGCATAATTCTTGGTACCCCAACGAATATAAAACATTTTATAAATTTAATAAAAAATTTTAATAAAAAAACAAGCACTTATCTAATAGTTCTTATGTTTTTATTTATAAACTATAAAGAAACACAAAAAAATATTGAATTCTTTAACAAAATAAGAAATAATAGGCCAACTTTTATAAAAACTGAATAAAGTTGCGCAGCAGAAGTCTTGGTAGTATATAAGGATTTAACGAATTATTTAGCTTTTAGGTATTATTTGGGATATTTCTTACGAAGTTTCTTTAGGTGTAATCTCTAATTTTCCCTAATTTTTTCCGAAAAGTAATTTTTTAAGCGATTTTTACTGAAAAATTGAAGATTTTACAACTGTTTTCCTAATTAATCCTATAATATTAAATCAGATTCATATCTGTTTATATCATATAAGTTTTAAGTATATATTTGCGATTCAACTCTTCAATCTTTTTTTCTACATACTGAAAGTCGCACTTTTGGTCCAAAAATGTTAAATTTAGATTCGTCCGAATAAAATAATTCAGAACACATTTCGATTCGATATGTAGCCATTTATGAGTTCTTGCCGTTACTATCTATAAAAATCATTGACAAATGGCTTCCTTCGTGCTGTACGTGCATTATACCTAGCTCTTTTTATGGATCTATGTATACAATCTGCAAAAACACTCTTATTAAAATACTCCTTTAATTCAATAGCTCTCCTCGACGAAATTTTAAATGGTTCATTCCATAATTTTTTTTCTATTTCTTACTTTCTTTTGCACTCAGTTATGTAGAGAGAGATCGTCCTCTTCATAGTTTAATTTTGGTTTTTATTGTAGATCAACTTCTTTTTGCTCTGTTATCATTTTCATTGAACAATTTTCCATTTTTGTGAGAATTTATTATTATATTTCAGTCCCGAATCGTCAATTCCCGCCGTTTTCAGTGTAAAAGTATTTCAAATGTTCTGTTATCCTTTTTCTATAGCGAATTAATACAAACAGATTTTTGTTTACTATAAATTTTACAAACATTTTTGAAGGGGTACAAAGACTTTTGCCGTGCATTATTATACATTTTCCACAAAAATTCGTAATAAAAAGTTTTGTTTTGTTGTACATATGAAATTTGTTTATTTTATTTTGTTGTACTTTAGGAACAAATATGTGAAGTGAAAAAAAAAAAAAAAATTATAATTTAGTTAAAATATATATTTAAGTAATTAGGATAACATGGTAATGAGTTAGGGGTACCTAGACCTATGTTTCATACTTATTTATATATAATGAAGTTTAAAAAAATAATAAAAATACTACAATTACAGAGCAAAATAAACATTATAGAATTTATTGCAAAAAACATTAAATTATTAAAGAATTACTATTAAATTAAACTAAAACAATTTTTCTATTATTTTCAAAGTGTATTACTTTGGCTGGACTTTTGTAAAATAATAAATAAACTGTGCTAAAAATACCATAAATTTCATATAAATAAATAAAAATAAATAAATAAATAAAATTAAAGAAGTGATACTTTCAATCATTATTTTATAAACAAATGAAATTATTAAAATTTCAATAACGAGAAAATAATATGAATAAATAAATTAAAATAAAGAAAGTAAAAAAATTGAAATGAAGTAAAAACTCACAATAAATGACAAAACATCATCATTATCTTTGTTGTTCTTGTCTTTATTATCCAGAGTATTTATTGTTGTTGATTTTTTATGTTTTTTTTTCTTATTCATCATCGCACCTCACTACATCTTTAAGAACAATAAATATGGAGATGAAGACGATAGAAGAAACTCTATAGCAGGGCTGCCAGATTTGGCGTTTTTATCACAAATTTGGGGAACTTTTGTTGCACAAAATACTGAATGGGAATATTAAATGTTTTGAGGCTTTTTCGCGATTTTTTTATAATTGAATCTTTTGCTTAGTTAATAAAGTTGGAACTTTGGACAAAAGAATATAATTTTAAAATTTAACTTACAAGTCATTATACAGAAATTGTTCAAGCTAACAATTTTAACAAAACCAAACTTTGAGATAGTATGTAATATGAACATCATATGAACATTATTTTTTAATAAAATAATATCAAAATTAAATTTAAATAAAAAAACAAAATATATTAAAATTTTAAATAATAATAATAAAAAAATTATCGAATATATCACTCTATACATAAAATTTCTTTGAACAAAAATCGAAAATTTCAAGTGGTCCTAATGGGTGCAGGGAGCAGACATGAATAGGGTAAACAGAAGAGTGAGCAGCCTAGGGCAAGTAGATTCCAGAAATGTATGTTCTATGTCCGGATACCGTCTGGGGTTAGAGATATATAATTTTGAAAAATATGTTTTTTCACTATGAAAATATGGAAAAATGTAGAATTTTCAAGTGGATCCAATGGACATAAGGAGCAGACATGAATCGGGTAAGCGGAGGAGTGGGAGTAGCCTAGGACTAGTAGATTCCAGAAATGTATGTTCTGTGAAAAATGTGTAATTTTCTAATTACTCCAATAGACATAAGGAGCAGGCATGAATCGGGTAAGCGGAAGAGTGATAGCAGCCTAGGACTAATAGCTTCCAGAAATGTATGTTCTATGTCCAGTTGCCATCTGAGATTAGATATATATAATTTTGTAAAATGTATTTTTTCATTATGAAATAAGGAAAAATGTGGAATTCGCAAGTAGCTCCAATGGACATAAGGAGCAGACATGAGTCGCGTAAGAGGAATAGTGGAAGTTATGTCCAGATTCCATCTCGGATCACATATATATAATTTTGAAAAATGTATTTTTTCATTAGGAAAATATGAAAAAATTAAATATTTTCTTACCTGTTTTTGTAAAACATATATCTTTCAATCCACGAGAGACTTATAAAATGTGTGTATTTCTTTTAAAGGGTCAGCAGATTGTGTTCATATTTGGTACGTATATAACCTATGGAGCCATTTAGTTTTTCTCGTTATTGTTTTTTTTTTCAATTAAAAATAAAAAAATCACGAATTTAATACCATTTAAATTTTTACAAAAAGATAAATAATTTGACTAAGTACGTAATTTTAAATGTTAATATCTCTTTACGATGTAGATGAGTTTTAATGATTCAAGGCTCTAATGAAGGCTAACTGAGACCTCTTTAAAGGCAATAATGCAAAGGTAAATTGTTTATTTAAAATGCGCTTGTAGTGCAATTGTAGTTTTACAATGCATTTTTGACAAATTTCTACCCCTTCGATTTTAATTTTCTTTTAATAACTTTATAAGCAATATCTTTACTACGAAATGCAATAATAAATGTTCTGGGACAAGATGATCTACTATTTTTAATATTTTTTAGAAAAATAACCACCAGTTTTTTTTTTATTTTTTATTTAAAGTGTTCATAACTCTAACTATACTATCTATAAAAAAAAATTTCATTGATTTAAAAACCAGTATAAAGTTTATTAAAATAAATACTGCAAATGATACTCTTAAATTAAAAAAACAATCTTTTTGCTAAAGATGCACTCACAACCAGAACCCACAAAAAATAAAAAGAAAAATATAAAAAAATTATATACATTTTTGTATGAAAAAATCTGATTTTTTTAAATAGTGGACCATTTTGTGCCAGAACAATTTATATTGCAATTTTTAGTAAACATTATAATTTTTATAACATAAGAGGTAGACAAAAATTAAAAGGGTAGAAGTTTTTCATAAATGCTTATTAGAATTGCATTTGCATTATGAGTGCATTTTTAAATGATAGTATTATTTTCAAATAACTGCGTTTAAAGAGGATATATTCATCTTCAATATATGATTTAAATCATTAAAATCCGTTTACAGCTCATAGAGATATTGATGTTTAAAGTTCCACACTTTTTCAATTTTTTTACTTTTCAAAAATTTAAAATCGAGAATAAATTCGCGAGGTTTTTAAAATTCAAAAAAAAAAAAAAAAATAATTAAATAAAAATGGAGGTATTAAAATGACTCTATAGGATATGCGTATGCCGAATATTACCAATATCCGAAGACCTAAAGAAAATTTTTGAATGTTCTTTTTTTCAATTTTTAATTTTTATCCATCAAGTACAAACAATAGTAAAATAAAATATTTGTTTGATATTTCCTAGCTATTAATGTAGTAATGTTGCCAAGAATATTTAAAAATATTAATTTTAATTTTAAATTTCTTTAATTTACAGGATGATGAATTCCAATTTTTCAATATATATATATATATATATATATATATATATATATATATATATATATATATATATATATATATAATGAATGACTAGATAGATTAGATAGAAAAGGATCTTTTGTGCAGCCATTGGTAAAATACCATGAACTTCAAGTGATTCTGCAAGGACAGTCACAGAGCACATGTTCTGAAGTCTCGTCGTGCGATTCGCAAACTTTGTTCCACCGTTTTCCAATATATGTTGATGATATTGAAGGCCAAAGTGTCCAGTTAAGGATGTCGTTAGTACTCTTATATTGTTTATATTTAACAACTGTAACTTTTGCGACTGCAGGAAAACGTAACGAGTCGCTTAGACTGTCTGAGTCCAGGTGTAGTTTCCCAGTTCTTAGTGAACTCAGATGTGACCCACAATTTTTTCTCTTAGAATATCCCGTGGGAATGCCAAAGAAGAGCTCAGGCCCCATAAATACTCGTCGAGCAACTCTACTGGCAAGATAATTGGTCCTTTCACCTAGTATGTCCAAAGAATTTACTCAATCATAGAAAATCCCAGACTTAACTTCATTGTAGGATAAATCCATTAACGCAACTGACTATCCAAAATTACAATTATTTTTAATTCCCTCGTCCCTCTCCTCAAACACTCCTTGACGACGAAACTGGGGAAGGCTTAAATGTCCGCCTGGAAGATCGAAGGGTATCTACCCATGGGTGGAGCCCTCTGAAAATTTGGGCCCAGTATACCGCCCTGTTTGGAATCGTCAGCAAAGCAGATTTGAATTGGAATTGTATTCCACCAGTTAGACTACAGCTCCCTTTCGCTTTTGGTGATAAAAAGTGTTTTTTAATTGGGGTGGGAATTTTTTTGGGAAATATTTTGAAAAATTTTGGAGCTGGCCAGAAAATGTATCTGGCAGCTCTGCTCTTTAAGAAAAAATATACATACAGCGCTATATAAACAAATATGTACATACATTCATGTACTCATCCAAACATAAACACATTATATCTGATGGAGTAAATAAATTGAATAATCAAGAGAGTTGGAGAAGAGGTAGAATATAAGAGCTACAAGTGAAGAAGTGAAATAAACACAAGTTAGAGCATAAATCGAATTTTATATACATACAATTTAGTAAAATAAAATATCGGAATTTTTTTAATGAAGTTTTCGATAAGAGTCATCGTTAAATTTTCAATTTATAGGACATTTTTTAGAAATTTTCTTCTTACAAAAATGAAATAAATATTCCTTTTAAAGGATTTTTTTACAAATTTTATTTTTCTAACATGTTTTTCTTATATAGAAAATTTTCGATATATTTTTTTTCGATGAATTTTCGATAAACTTTTTTTATAGGAATATCGATAAATATTCTTTTTATAGGAAATTTTTGATAAATTTTCAATTTATAGAAAATTTTTGATTTTTTTTATAGGAAATTGTCGATACATCTTCTTTTATGAGAAATATGTGGATATTTTTCTTGTTATAGAGAATTTTGGATTAATTTTCTATTTATAGAAAATTTTTGAAAACTGCTTTTTATAGGAAATTTGTCGGAAATTTTCTTCTTAAGAAAATTTATCGAATTTATCGAATATATTTTATAAAATAAAAATTGATTTTATCGGAAATTTTCTATAAAAAATATTACGTATTAAATGAAAATTTATCGAAAATTTCGTATAAAATGAAAGTTATTCGAAAATTTCAAATAAAATGAAATAATAACCGAAATTTTCCATGAAAAGAAAATTTATCGAAATTTACTTATAAAATGAAAATTTGTCAGAAATTTTCTTTTTAAGAAAATTTTAGACCAATTTTATATGAAATTTTCAATGAATTTTCTTTTTGTTAAATTTTCTTTTTGTTGAATATTTTCTTTTTATCGGAAATTTTCCATAAATTTTCTTTTATAGGAAATTTTCTTTTAATACAAAATTTTCAATAAATTTTCTTATAGAAAACAATATAAATTTTCAATTTATTCACAAAAATTTCAATATATTTTTTTTATAACAAAATTGTTTCTAGAAAATTTTCAATACTTTTTTTTTTGATAAATAGAAAATTATCGATATTTTTTTATAGGAGTCTCTATAAATATTCCTTTTTACAGGAAATTTTGGATACATTTTCTTTTTATAAGTTTTGATAAATTTTCAATTTATAGAAAAATTTCGATAAATTTCTTTTTTTTTTTCTTTAGGAAATTGTAGATACATTTTCTTTTATAGAAAATATGTGGGAATTTTGAATTTTTCGATAAATTTTCAAATAGAAAAATTTCGAAAAATGTATTTGGAAATTTGTATTAATTTTATATGAAATTTTTAATGAATTTTCTTTTTTTTTGGAAATTTTTGAAAGATTTTCTTTTCATGAGAAATTTTCATTAAATTTTCTTTTATAGGAAATTCTAGATAAATAGGAAATATAGGAAATTCCAGACAAATGTCCTTTTCATAGAACATTTTCAATAAAATTTCAATTTATAGGAAACTTTTGTCAAATGTTCGTTAAAATTTCTATATTTTTTTACACATTTTTTTTACGAATTTTAATTTTTAATCAATTTCCTTTTTATACGAAATTTTTGCTTCATTTTTGGTAAATTTTCTTTTCATAGAAAAGTTTCGATAAATTTTCTTCCTGTAGAATATTATCAATTTTTTTTTTGCAAATTTTCAATAATTTTTCGATAACTTTCCCTTTTAAAGGATATTTCCGATGAGTTTTTATAAAAATAAATCAAAATTTTCTTTTTATAGCAAATATTCGATAAATTTTCAGCTTGTAGATTACTTTTGAAAATAATTTTCTTTTTATAGAAGTTTACATAAATTTTCTTTTTATAGAAATCGTTTGATAAATTTTATTTTTATAGCAAATTTTCGTTAAATTTTTTATAAGAAATTTTCGATAAATTTATACGAAATTTTCAATAATTTTCCTTTTTATAGGAAATTAACGATAAATTTTATATTTTTGTTAATTTTTGTTTTTTTTTTAAGAATTTTATTTTTTATTTTTTTTTTTATTTTTATTTGTTTATTTTTATTTCTATATTTTCGATTAATTTCCTTTTCAAAGAAAATTTTGCGATTTGTTTTGAAAATTTTCCATAAATTTTTTCTATACAGAATTTTTATTAATATATATTTTTATAAAAAATTTCTTTAAATTCTCTTTTTATAGTAAATTTTCCTTTTTTTGTAGCAAATTTTCGCTAAATATTCTTTTTGTAAAGAATTTACTTAAAATTTTTTTGTATAGAAAATTTTCGATTAATTTTCCTTTTACAAAATTAATAATAAAAAAAATATTTTAAATTCGATAGTTATTATTTTCTATGTCAACTAAAAACATTTAACTCTTAAAAGAGAAACTTAAAAAAGTGTGAGTAAAAAAAAGAGTAACAGTTAAATAATTTATGAATGAAGGCAAGTGGGAAAAACCATAGTAAAAATAGTTAAGAAAAGAGGCAAAAATACTTATTAGCTATGTTACGGGCATTCATTTCTTAAAACAAATAATAACAAAACATGCCAAAGAACGACTCATGAATGGAATGGAAATTCAAAAAAAAAAAAAAAAAAAAACAAATTCCTACAGTTCTGTTTAACACCACCACTGTAATCGTATCATTAGTAAAATCTCTAGACGTGATAAAATTTATATATGTATTGTAATTCAAAACTAACGTCTTTGTTGTCCTCTTTAATATCACTTTGAACCATAGTCCATTTTAGTGTCTCTAAGTAAACTAAAATGTAGTCAAAAAGTTTCAGAGATTTTCAGAAATAACTTAATGTGATCTATGCAAAAAATTATTGATTTCTTTTCACAATAAGTTTAAACAATTCTTTAGTAAATAGTATTCGCATCAGGACCATCAAATTTACTAATTTAACGATCATATTCAGATCTGCAGGGTAATTTAAATACGACATTCTATTTCATTCACACCACATTTTATGGAATATTTGCTGTATTTTTGTGTTGTAGGTTATATAATTTCATTTAATATTAACATCATAATTACGGAAATAACCATAAATTAAAAACTTAACAATAAAAAAACAACATATAAAAAATAGTAAAAACAACAAAAACAAGAAACTTTAAACTTTAATGAATAAAGGTAAAGCGGATATTAGAAATATTTTTGTGCATAAATTATGAATACCAAACATTTGAATTTGAACTCGAAAACACTTTAGAATGTTTGTGGATAGAAATAAAAAAAAGGTGAAAAATCTAAAAATTATTTAACTTCAATTTTAATTTAGTCAAATGTAAAATAAATAAATTTTAGAACAAGTAATATTTTATTGATTTTTAATTAAACTTATTTCAAATCATTAAAAACATATCAATTTGATTACATATGATTTCAAAAGAATTTAAATATTGTGTGTTTTAAAATAAATAAAATTAAAATTATATTTAATTTAATCTGTTTTCTATGGATCATAATATAGTTTCTAAATTAGTGATAATATTTAATTTTATACATTTGTAGCATTTACAGTTTATAGTTTTTTTTTTTTTTTAATTAAATAATACCTTAAATAAATATTAAAATTGTATCTATTTACAAATAAATACAAATAAAGAGATTTATATACGATTCTGTCATTGTCAGTCATGTTTATTTTAGAATGTGTTTCTGTTTTCATTTACAGAATAAATAGTTTTAACTTTTTCTGCTCCAAATAAAATTCTTATTTATTAAAAAAAATAAAATTAAAAACAAGTAAAAGTTTTAGTTAAAACGAATTTTATGTACCCTTTAGCTAAATCTTTTGTAGAAAGTTGAAAATTTATTGAATTTTTTTTTATTTATTTGCAAAATTTATCCTGTTTTCCATTAAAAAACATCAAAAATGTTCAATAAAAAGCAAATTGAAACAAAAATTTTTAAATAGGAAAACATTAGCATTTTTCTATAATAAGAAAATTTATAGAAAATTTATAGAATATTTTTATATTTAATTATTTAATAAATTAATAATCTATAAAAAGAAAATTTATAGAAAATTTTCTATAAAAAGAATATTTATGGACAATTTTCTATAAAAGAAAATTTATCGAAAATTTCCTATAACAATTTCCTATTGAACATTTTCTATAAGAAAATTTATCGACAATTTACTTTAAAATAAAATTTATCGAACATTTTCTATAAAAACAAAATTTATAAAAAAAATTTCTATAAGAGAATTTATCGGATTTTTTTTCTAAATAAAACTACTCGAACATTGATTGATAAAATTTATCAAAAATTTATGGAACTTACATATTCTTCGAAATGAAATTGTCGAAAATTTTCTATTTCAGAAAATTTATGAAAAATTTCCTATGAAAAGAAAATTTATGAAAAATTTCTTATAAAAAGAAAATTTATGAAACATTTCCTATAAAAAGAAAATTTATCGAAAATTGTATTTAAAAAGAAAATTTGTAAAAAAATAATTTATCGAAAATTTTCTATAAAAAAGTAAATTTATTTTTTGAAAAGAAAATTTTTTTAAAAATTTTATCGAAAACTTTATTTAAAAAGAAAGTATCAAACATTTTCTTCAAAAATAAAATGTATCAAACATTTTCTTTAAAATAAAATTTATCAAAAAATTTTTTTAAAAGAAAATGTATCGAAAATGATCTATAAAAGAATATTTATCGAAAAATTTCATTAGGGAAAATTTATAAAAATTTTTCTTAAGTGAAGTGTATTCGAAAATTTCTACAAAAATAATGTTTTGAAAATTTCCTATATAAGAAAATCTATTGAAAATTTCCTTTAAAAAGAAGAAAATTTATGAAAATTTTCTTATAATAAGAAATTTTGTCGAAAATTTTCTTTAGAGAAAATTTATCAAAAAGCTTTCTTTAAATAGAAAATTTATCAAAAATTTTCTTTAAAAATAAAGTATCGAAAAAAAAACATATCTCGAAAATTTTCATAGTGAAAAATTATCAAAATGTTTCTTTAAAAGGAAAGTGTTTACAACATTTTGTATAAAACGAAAAAAAAAAATATCAAAAAATTTCTAGAGAAAATTCTATAAAAAGAAAATTTATCGAAAATTTTCTATAAAAAAAATTTATCGAAAATTTTCTATAAAAAAAAATTATCGAAAATTTTCATTATGAAATGAAATTGTTTAAAACGAAAATTCTTTCAACGAAAATTTTTCAAACATTTTCTTCAAAAATAAAATTTATCGAAACTTGTGTATAAAAGAATATTTCTCGAAAATTTTCATAGTGAAAAATTATCAAAATGTTTCGTTAAAAATAAAGTGTTTACAAAATTTTGTATAAAAAGAATCTATCGAAAAATTTCTACAAAAAGAATGTATTAAAATTTTGAAAAAAAGTTTCGAAAAATTTCTATAGAGAAAATTCTATAAAAAAAATTTCTATAAAAAGAAAATTTATCGAAAATTTTCTAAAAAAAAATTACCGAAAATTTTCATTATAAAATAAAATTTATAGAAAATTTTCTATAAAAAGACAATTTATCGAAAATTTTCTATAGATTAAATTCTATAAGAGACAAATTTTTGTAAAATGAAATTGTATAAAACGAAAATTCTTTAAAAGAAAATTTATCAAACATTTCTTTATAAGAAAATTTATATCGGAAATTTTGTATAACAAAAAATTTTTCGTATATACATATTCCCTGGAAGAATTTTTTTGTAAATTTTCTATAGAAGAAAACTTATAGCAAATTTTTTATAAACGAAAATTTATCTAAAATTTTCTATAAAAAGAAAATTTGTCGAAATTTTCTTTACAAAAATAAAACTTGGAAATTTCTCTCTTAAGTAACATATATCAAATAAAATTTTAAAAAATCAAATCCCCTTATATGGTCACTCCGAGCATAAATTTTGTTACCTTTGCAATTTCCTTTGTTTGTACTTTTTTCTCTTACTCTTTCTCTTCACTCGAATAATAATAATAATAATAATAACATCGGCAGCACAAATACCAAATCAATAAATATTTTGTATATATGTAGGTAAATATGGGTATTCATGTTTACAAATGAAAAATCTGCTAAAATAGCAATAATAACAAAAACAACAATAAAAAAAAGAATAAATTAAAAATAAATATTAAGTGTTTATATGATTTGAATAAGCAAAATACTATATATGTGTGATGTAATAACTACGGATTTAAAACAACAGTTATTATTGTTTTTTTTCAACAGTTTTGTTTTTGTTTACTCGTAGGTAAATTTGTTAGAGCTGCATCTTTTATGTTTTAATATTTTTCATGTCTATGAAAAATTCAGAATGTTTTATGTTTTTAATGGTAAAAAACAAAGTTTTTCTTTTTTTTTTTTTTGCATTTTGTTGAGAAAAAGTTTGTTATTTGTTTGTTGTTGTTGTTGCTGTTGCTATTGCTGTTGGTGTTGCTGTAGTTTTTTTGTTTTTTGTTTTTTTTTGTTAAAAATTAAAATCAATAAACGTACGTGTAATAAAGCAAACAAAAAAAAAAAATAAAAAAATAAAAAAAGACTGTTTTATAGAATTCATTGAGCCAAATAGGAAAATTATTTTTTTCTTTCTTTTCATTTGCTTTCAATACCATCATCGAATTATTATTGAAAGTTTAATGAACTTTATATTTTCAATAAAATCGGATGTTTTTTTCTTTAAATGGAATAAGATGTAATTGGTTTTCTTTTATGGAAAAAGATAATTAAATTTTTAAAGGAATGTAATTTTTAATAAATTTTAAATATATATTTTTAAATAGAATTTAAAATCTAATTTGTAAAGTAATAGTAAAATTATTACTTATGATTTTAGTATTTTTGCAGAAAACTTTAAGTAGCACATTTTGTAAAATGAAAACTTTAAGTAGCACACCTTGCAAAATGAAAAAAAAATTCTTCAATATAGAGTTTTCTTTTAAGCACAGGCTGATAAAAGGATATTTTCTTTATAGTTTTTAATTTTGTTGAAGAAAGTCTTAAAAGCACACTTTGTATAATAAGTATTTTCTTAAAAATAAACAAAAAATACAAGAGCAGACCCTGTTAAATGGAAATATTAATCATTTTCATCTTATTTTAATAAATAAATAATAAATATTAATATAAAAAATACGTTAAAATTTTCCATAAAATAAATAAATTTTTCTTCAAAAATATTTGAAAATCAATGATCTTAATACAAACTTCGATTAAATTCCAATAAAAACTTAGTAGCACACCTTAATAATAAATGATTTTAAGAGAAATTTCCACAAAATTGTAATAAAAACTAGGTAGCACACGCTGTTAAACAAAGTTTTCTTAAAAAGTATTTGAAAATCTTGTTATCTTAATAATCAATGATTTTAATTTTAAATAAAAAAAAGCACACCCTTTAAAATCAGTTTATCTTATAAAAATTTTATAATTATATTAAAAAAATTTACTAGCACACCCTGCAGAACAAAATTTTTTGAAAATTTAAATATTATTTTTTTAATATTAATGCATACTAAAATTTTGAAATTTTGTTAATTAAAATTTAGTAGCACACCCTTTAAAATAAAGATTTTATACGAAATTAGCTTAAATGTCAAAAATTTAAGTAGCTCAGATTTTCTTAAAGATTTTGAAGGAAACATTAAAAATCTTAGTAGTACACCCTCTAAAATAAAGATACTGTTTAAAATTTATTAAAAAAATAAGTAACATAATTTCAAAAGCAAAAAAAAAAAAAAAATATAATTAATAGAATTTTAAAAAATTTTCTTTTCATAATCAATGATTTTAATAAAAATTTCAACAGAATTACAGTAAAAACTTGGTAGCACCCTTATCAAAATAAAGATCTTCTTAAAAATTAATCTTAACAACTGAAATTTGAGTAGCACTTTTTCGAAAATAAATATTTTCTTAAAAGTATTGTCATATTTAATAAGAAATTTCAGTAGCACATCCTGTAAAATAAAATTTTCTTAAAAAGTATTTGATAATCTTAACGATTTTAATAGATGTTTCGACAAAATTCTTATAAAAACTGGGTAGCACACCCTTTAAAATAATGAATTTCTTTAAAATTATCTCTTATCATGAACAAATTCAGTAGCAGTAAATATAAACAAAATAAATATTTTCTAACAAATTTTTCTTTTATCTTTATTAAGAAATTCAAGTAGCACATCCTTTAAAACATAATTTTCATAAAAATTACTTGATAATTTAAGCAGCACAACTGTAAAATTCGTGATATTAAAAGAAAATTTAAAACATTTCCTGTAAAATCATGAATTTCTTTAAAATTAATCCTAGCTACTAAAATTAGCACATCTGCTAAGATTAATATTAGCTTACAATTTTTTTTTTTTAATTTTCAATAAAAAATTTAGTAGCACACACCCTGTAAAATAAAGTTTTCTTCAAAAATTATTTATAAATATTAGCTGCACACTTTAATAATTAATGATTTTAATAGAAGTTTTGACAAAATTATAATAAAATGGTGGTAGCACACTCTTTAAAATAAAGATTTTCTTAAAAATTTAACTAAACGAGTAAAATTTTCGTAACACTCCAAAATAAATAATTTTTTTTTTTCATAAAATTTTATTTAAATTAAGAAATTTAAATAGCACTTCCATATTTTCTTTTGTATTATATATAAAATATAAAAATCTTTTCTTTTTTTTCAATAATTTTTGTGGAATTATTATTAAAAAAATAAATATTCAACAAATCACTTTTTTTTTATAAAAAAAAACTTTTTTTTATTGTTTTTTAACCAATTACGTCTTGTATATTTATGTATATTCTAGACTTGTAGTGTTTTATTATTCATATTTTACTCATACATACATACATACATACATACATAAATTTTTGGTTGGAAACAAAATTTAATAGCGAAATTTAACAGCGAGCATATTAAATAGCTATTCATTTATAACAATTATAAAAGAGACTACTTTTTTTAATCGCTTAAAAGCTGGGTTTTATGACTCATTAGACACGATTTAGAAATTTTGTTTTGTCATTAACTTTTGTTAATCATCATTATGTGTTTAAGATAACTATACATACATACATACATATATACATACATACATATATAGATACATACATACATACATACAGTGGTGCATATTCCCATAAACGCACATAAATTTTTTTAATCAACTTACCAAAAACTGGGCTAAAAAATAGTTAAGATGCTACAAATTATTTTTTTTAAATTATTTATTGACTTCACTTAAAAAATTAATAACAAAAAACAAATAACCAAAAATGTGCATTACATTTTTTTTCATTGTAATTTTAGTAGTTTAATGCCATTTTTGTATGGCATTGTCCTATATGCGCACTTAAACTACTGAACCTATTTAGCATTATTAATAATGTGTTGATGAACCTATGTTTTGGATAACTTCAAAAATTCGATCTAGAAATGACTCGACTAATTTTTGAAGAAAATCATTGTCAATTTCTTCCCAGGTTTGCTTATTTTTTAGTTTTAACTCCTTTACTGTCATTATGGTTTCATTCTGTGCAGTTCTTGCGTAAACTTTACGGGTCATGTATCCTCAGATATTCCCCATTGGATTTAAATGTGGACTGCAAGCCCCGGCCAGTTCATTAGTGGAATACTATGCTCATTAAACCATGAATTAATTTGGTTCGAGACATGGATTGCAGCGTTATCTCGTTAGAATTTGCAATTTTCATCCATTTTCATTTCATCCATAAATGAGAGAAAAGCATCATTAATTTCATTCACTTCATTATAAATTGCACCATTGATTTTAGTTGAAACAAAACATATTTTTGATTTTCCTGCAGCAAAAAAGGTTGCCCAAACCATAACACTGCTTTCACCGAAATTACGTTTCGACTTACGAATTTCGTTCGAACTGAAATCATGCCAATAGCAAAAATATGTATCGGGGCCGTCCAAATTAAATTTTCTTTCATCAGAAAAGATTACTTTTTTCCACTCATCTATTCACATCATGTATTTGCGCGCAAATTTTCCTTATGATGTTTTAACATTTGCTTAAAACTTGGTTTCTTCAATTTTATATTACCATCTGTTCGCAAAATGTGTGCAACATGTTTGAAAGTGACACGAAGGTCAAGTTTATTTTTTATTTGTGTAGCATTTAATTTATTGCTGATGGCCTCTTTTATTTTATTAATTTTTCATTAACTTTTGTCGGTTTCCGCACTCCGTATTTCTGCACTCTCTTAAGAAAGCCTCGAATAACTCCTTGCGAGCTGTTAATTTTTCGTGCAATTTCTCCGTTAGAACACCCTCGATCACGAAAAAAATTGAATGTGAATTTTTTTTCCTGGTCTGTAAGAAAAGTTCCTTTGGGCATCCTTTAAGCTGATAAAATTTCCCAATTAAAACAAAAATAGCTGTTGTCATCAGAAACTTACCTTAAGTGAAACAAACAACTAAAACTGTTAACATTTTTTAATATTTTTTTTGCAACAACTTTTTAGACAAATTTTTCTCGACTGCGTTTATAGGAATACTCCAGTGAAATGATCATCAATATGTTCCGATTGCTAAATTAAAGAAAACAACAAAAGAAAGCAACAAATATTTCTTACATATAAAAGTATCGTTATATCGCTAGTTATTACAACACAATATTGTTTCTGGTTAAGAGAAACAAAATAATTTTAAATGCGTTTATAGGAATATGCACCAGTGTATATAAACCTTTTAATAATAAAAAAAAACAATAAACAAATTTTTTCTTACACCATTTACTTGAACAAAGAAAAACAAAATACTTTTAAATGCGTTTATAGGAATATGCACTAGTGTATATAAACTTTTTAATAATAAAAAAAACAATAAACAAATTTTTTCTTACACCATTTACTTGAGGAATGTTTTTTTTTTTTAATAGAATTGGGTAAATATTTAAAGAAATAAAAAATAAAAAGAGAAAGGAATTTAATGGAATTTAGTTTTAAGAGAGGAAATGAAGTCATAAAATTTTAAATGAACCGTTTTTTGAACAAAGAACTTCTTTGTATTTTAAGAGCATAAAGATAAATTAACACAAGCAAAGAGTTTCTAATAGGATTTATTTGAGGAAACGTTTATAACAATTAATGAATAATTCTTTTCATATTTTTTTTTTTTTTTTAGCTTCAGAGAAAAAATCTAAGCATAAATGCTAACGATTTAAAAGGAATTTTGAAACATTTTTAATTAATTTGTAGCAAACCCTTTAAAATAAAGATTTGTTTTAAGATTAAACTAAATAAAAGAAGCACACCCTGTTAAATACAGATTTTCTATAAAATTTTTATGTTTTCAATGAGAAAACTAAGTAACACCTCCTATAAAACAAAAATTTCTTAAAAATTTATTTTTATTTTCGGAAATATTAATAGTACACCGTTAAAAGTAATAAATTTAATAAAAATATCAATTTATCTTATAAACATCTTATAATTATATTAAAAAAAATGTATTAGCACACCCTGTAAAACAAAAATTTCTTGAAAATTTAAATATTTTTTTTTATTAACGCACACATTTTAAAAATCAAAGATTTGAAAAGGAATTTTTAAATTTTGTTAGTTAAAATTTAGTAGCACTCTCTTTGAAATAAAGATTTTATACAAAATTATCATTAACGTTAGACATTTAGGTAGCACACCCTGTGAATTACAGATTTTCTTAAAGATTTTGAAGGAAATATTAAAAATCTTAAGTAGCACACCCTCTAAAATAGTTTTTTTAAGATTTATTAAAAATAAAAACGAAAGAAAAAAAAAATTCATAGATTTTTTTCAATTTTCTTTTAAAACTAAGTAGCACACCCTATAAAACATAAACTTCTCTACTTTATTCGAAAATTTAAGTAGCACACCTTCAAAATCATTGATTTAAATGGTAATTTTGAAAATATTTTGAATAAAACTTTGTTTTTTTTTTGAAAATTTTTAGAAAGATAAATTAGTAACATCTTTATAAAGTTAATAATTTAAAAAGATATTTTTGAAAATCTTCTTTCAAAACTAACTAGCACACCCTTTAAAACAAGGACCTGGCTTAAAATTTAAACTAACCATGAACATTTAAATAGCACATATATAATATAAATTTTTCATAAAATTGTTTGTAATTATACTAAAAAACAAAGTAGCACACCCTGTAAAACTTCTTTCTATTTCAAAAATTTAAAATTTTTATGGAAAATATTAGTAGCATTCCTTTAATATTAATAAATTATATAAAAATGTTTAAATGTTTCTTATAAAAACTTAGTAACACAACCTTTGAACAAAGATTTTCTTCAAAATTTCCGAAAAAGTTGAACATTTCATTAGTTAAACATAATAGCTTCCAAAATAAGCGTTTTTTATTCAATTTTTCCATAGTTACCAACAAATTTAAATAACACACCCTGTAAAATAAAATTTTATTAAAAAATTTAAACATTTTCATGTACACAGAAAAAAGATTTGTTAGAAATCGGTATTCAGTATTAAAATTTTAATAAGAAGAATTGAAATATTATTAGGGCTATTAAAATGCTATATATTAAATAGCTTTTCTTTTTATAGTATTGTTAATATACACTGATGCATATTCCTATAAACGCATTAAAAATTTTTGTTTTTCTCTGAGGTATATTCGTTTCTTTTAACCAAAATTAATGTTGTGTTGTTACAAAAACTCGCGATTTAATGGTATTTTTTTATGTAAGAAATATTTGTTTCTTGCTTTTGTGGAATATTCCTATAAACGCAGTCGAGAAAAATTTGTCTAAAAAGGTATTGCAAAAAAAAAAAAATTAAAACATTTTTAGTTGTTTGTTACACTTAAGGTAAGTATCTGATAACAACATCTCTGTTTACTGAAAATATTTTTGCTTTAATTGGGAAATTTCACCAGCTTAAAGGATGCTCAAAGGGATTTTTTTTACACACCAAGAAAAAATTCAAATTAAATTTAAATTCGTTCGGAAAGAGTTATTCGAAGCTTTATGTATAATTTTCGATTTTGCAGTGTTGTGTGCTATTAGTAATGATATGTATTTCAAAATATTTTAGATTTCTGGGTACGTATACAAGAAAATATAATTTTTTTGCGATTCTTATTTAATTTTTATCTTTATAAGAAATGTTGCAAAATCAAACTGTGCATTACATACTAGGGGCTAATGGATACATGATAGTAAGTGTAGTCTAATTTCTATTCTATGTAACAAATTTATATATATATATATATATATATATATATATATATTTTTTTTTTTTATTATTTTTTTTTAATTTAGCACACACTGTTAATAACAATCTTGGATTGTGGACAGTTCCGGAAATCAAAATCTATATAATATTTTCGGCTTATGCTATATAAAATTAAAATAAAAAGGAAAAGTTCAATTTCTTGCCATTTGTTTCATACCATAAGAAATTTTAAGATTTTCAGTTTTAAACCAAACATTCCTGTGTGGAAAATTAAGTTTTTTCTATTGATTTTCTGAATGATTGTTTTCGTACTTTAAATAAAATAAAATAAAAATAATTGTTTAAGAATATTTTTTTTTTTTCTTTTAGCAATCAAATGGTACTTTCAATCGAATTTGTGATAGTACTTGCAACCAACAAAATTCGATTGACAAAATATTCGGTTGCCCCAAAGAATCTGTTTTCTCGGTGTGTTAAAACTTAATAGCACACCTTTAAAAAAAAGAATTTCTTTAAAATTTACTTCAAAAATTAAAATTTTCAGTACACAGAGAAAAAAATATATATATTTGAAAATTTTTCTCATAAATATTTTGAATCGAACATGACTTTTTTTTCCAAACTTTTTTCATAAAATAGAAAATTTTGTTTATAAATATTATTAAATTTTTCATAATGAACATTTTAAAAATTTTGTTAAATCTTTGATTAAGTTTTATTAGATTTGATTACAAATGGTAAATGAAATTAATTATACATGAAAATATTAACAACAAATGCCTTAAAATGGCAAAATTCCAAAGAAGATCTATTAAAAAATAATGTCTAGAAATTTGCATAATTTTGTTCGCATTCTCCAGCACAACTTTTTGATAAAAAGCGCTCTCAAAATGTAGCTAAAAATCATTAAAAACTTAAAATTTTCTGAAGAAAATTTCAAACATTTTTTTTACAAATTGAAAATATAAATGAAAATTTAAACAATTTTTTCAGACTTCTTGATTTTTAATTAATTCGAAAAAATATAAAAAAGTTGTAATGCTTAAGAAATTATGCTTAAATATTATGAACTGAAATCTATGAAACTAAATTTTTATATTTATGCACAAACTTTTTTCTGTGTAGCACATCCTACAAAATATATATTTTCTTACAAAATTTTTAATTTTTATTGAAAAGATTTTTTTTTAGATTTTTATAGAAGCTGAACAGAAGCTTATTAAAATTTAGTGTGCTACCCCAAAAAATCTTAAAATTAAAATTTAATTAGCTTAGCCTCTTAAATACTATTTTTTTTAAATATTTTTTAAAGCTAATTTTAAAAATTTAAGTAGCACACCCTGTAAAAGAAAATTTTCTTCAAAACAATTTTATGAAAAATGTATACATTTTCTTATTAAAGTTAGTACCGCACCCTCTATAATCAAACATTTTACTGAAATTAATCAAAATTGACCTTATAATAAATAATAAATCTAAAATCACGTACAGAGCCGCGTTAAGAATGTCCGTCCTTCCGTCCGTGAAAGAAATATATTTAAGCAATTAATAAAATATAGAGACACATTTCTTATGTGAAAAATTGAAAAAACTCAGATGTATATAATTTGGAAAAAAGAAGGTATTATGGAATATTGATCTTAATACATCCTTTAAATACAATAATCAAATAGAAAACACATACAGGGCCGCGATAACAATGTACGTCCTTCCGTCCTTGAAATGAAATATGTATTTAAATAATTAATGTAATAAAGAAATTTTTAATTAAAATTTAAGTTGCTTACTATCTAAAGAAGAAATGTTAAAACATTTTTCAAACTAATATTAAGAAAATTTAAATAGCACACCCTAAAAAAAAAACAAAATTCTATTTAAAAAATTTAGTTTAATATTTATATAAAAAATAAAGTTTTATTTCAAATAATTTATTTTTAAAAATTGTTTTACAAATTTTCAAGAGATGTGCTATTTATTTTTTATAAATGTTTGCACAAAATATCCAACTTATTTAAATTGTTTGAAGTTTTGATTGATTTTTGAAATTTATGTTATTTTGTGACACATTTTTTTTTAACTGGAACAATTGTGTAAGCGATAATTAATGCTTATAATTTGTTAATTTGTTTTTTCCACTGAATATTTTTATTTATTTATTTATTTTTTCTGATTGTATCTGATTAACAAACCTAAAACAAGATTTAACGGAAATTGGGGGCGTTTTCTCAATGCAAAACAAGTGATTGGCAGTTGTTAATAACAAAAACAAAAAAAAAAAAAGAAAAAAAAAATCATTTTAAATTAATGTCAATATAAAACAATTTAAAAATCTTTAAACATTTTGTCTTTATATTAATTTTTGCATTTGCACATTTATTGATTTTTGCAAACTGATACCAATTCCAAGGAAAATGAGATAATCTTTGACTTTTAATTGAGAGGAATTATTACATATATGATTAATTTAAAAATAATTAAATGCATTTTTTATAAAAAATTGTCGCCTATTTATTTATTATTTCTAAGTATTTAAAAAACCATTAAAAAAAAATCCATAATGATTTTTTCTAATTAAAATGCATTTATTATGTATGATTATTATTGAGAAAAATTCCATTGACCTAATACAGTATTATTGATTAAATAGCAGGTGCATTCAACTTTTTATGAATTTTTTACAAGACTTTGATTTATTAGAAAATTTTAAAAACAGAGCACAATTATGCTAAACAAATAGATTTATTTTGTATTTAAGAAGGAAACATTTAACTCAGTTTGAAGAAGTTAGTATAATAATAAATTAACCCTTAAATAAATAAATAAAAAAAAAAAAAATTAACCTCAAAACATGAACAGAGCCGTGTAAAGACTGTCTGTCTGTCCTTTTGTCCGTGAAAGAAATATATTTAAATAATTAATAAAATATAAAGACTTATGTGTCAAATATTAAAATTATAAAAAAAACTCAGTTTCAGATAATTAAGAAATAAAGAAAGTGTTATGGAATATTGACCTTAATACATCGTTTAAATAAAAAGATCAACCAAAAACACTTACAGAGCCGCATTAACAATGTCCGTCCTTCCGTCCGTGCAAGAAATATATTTAAATAATTAATTAAATATACAAACAAGTAACAAATTTCATAGTTAGAAAAATCTTAGGTTGAGCTTATTAAGAAAAACAGGGGGTGTAATAAGAAATTGGACTTAGTACATCCTACAAATAAAGCAATCAGTCTAAAAACACGTATAGAATCGTGTACAGACTGTCTGTCCTTCCGTGCGTTAAAGAAATATATTTAAATAATTAATAAAATATAAAGACACATAACAAATATTAAAATTATAAAAAAACTCAGTTTGAGATAATTAAGAAATATGGAAAGTGTTATGGAATATTGACCTTATTACACCGTTTAAATAAAAAGATCAACCAAAAACACTTACAGAGCCGCCTTAACAATGTCCGTCCTTCCGTCCGTGCAAGAACTATATATTTAAATAATTAATTAAATATACAAACAAGTAACAAATTTCATAGTTAGAAAAATCTTAGGTTGAGCTTATTAAGAAAAACAGGGGGTGTAATAAGAAATTGGACTTAGTACATCCTATAAATAAAGCAATCAGTCTAAAAACACCTATAGAATCGTGTACAGACTGTCTGTCCTTCCGTCCGTCAAAGAAATATATTTAAATAATTAATAAAATATAAAGACACATAACAAATATTAAAATTATAAAAAAAAACTCAGTTTGAGATAATTAAGAAATATAGAGAGTGTTATGGAATATTGACCTTAATAGATCATTTAAATAAAAAATCAAATCAACCAAAAACACCTACATAGTCGCATTAACAATGTTTGTCCTTCCGTATGTTTTTCATAGAAATAACTTTTTTTTAAATTTTAAATATTCTCCAACATTTCACAAAATACTTAATACTTTTTTCTATTTTCTTTCATTCCAGGTATGTGTGTGTGCTTTTTATAATTCTTTAAGCTTTATGAAAAAAAATTGGTAAGTGCTATTAAAGTATAAAAAGGGAATAAAAATGTTCGGAGTAAATTGGTAGTGATTTAAAATCGTTTTTAATGAAAAAAAAAACATTATTTCTATTCTCCCTTTACAGAGAAAAAAAATGCATACATTTGAAAATTTTTTTCATAAATATTGCGAATCAAACATGACATTTTTTCCCAAACTTTTTCCATAAAAAACAAAATTTTATTCATATAATATTATTAAATTGTTCATAATGAAAATTTTAGGAATTTTGTAAAAAGTTAGCTAAATCTTTGGTTTAGTTTTTATTACATTTGATTGCAAATGGTAAATGAAAATAGTTATATATGAAAACATTAACAACAAATGCCTTAAAATGGCAAAATTCCAAGGAAAATCTGTAAAAAAAAAATAATAATGTTAAGAAATTTGCATAATTTCGCTCTCATGCTGCTGCACATCGTTTTGATAAAAAGCGCTTCCCTTCTGTTCTTATACGAGAGCGGATCAATTAGTCCGTGACTTTCGAACTTCCCTTGTAGTTATATGATATGCAACACTATTCCCATCAAGTACCACCTGTTAATAGACCACTGTCAAATTTTGAGCAAGTGTCGTCATTTACTTTGTGTAAAAAATAGGAATTTTCGAGGTCCTTAAAATAGGCATTTGTTTTGTCCATAATTTCATCGTTGGAGCTGAATCTCTTTCCACCGAGCCATTTCTTTAGGTTAGGAAATAGGATGTAGTCACTAGGGGCTAAATACGGAGAATATGGCGGATGAGGTATCAATTCATGAGTTTTGTCATTGAGACTGCACACGTGTGCACCCGTGCATTATCTTGATGAAAAAGAACTTTTTTCTTGGCCATATGGGGTCGTTTTCTTTTTAGATCCTCATTAAATCGGTCTAATAAGTTGGCATAATATTCGCCGTTTATTGTTTTTCCCTTTTGAAGGTAGTCGATGTGGATTATCCCGCGTGCATCCCAAAAAACTGTTGCCATCACCTTATTGGCCGACAAACTTACCTTGGCCTTCTTCGGAGCAGGTTCAACCGAAGAAACTCATTGTTTAGCCTGCTGCTTGGTCTCCGGAGTACAGTAATGGATCCATGTTTCATCCACAGTTACAAAATAACGCAAAAACTCATTTGGATTGCGGTTAAACAACTCCAAACAATCCGTTGAAGTTGTCACACGTTTACGTTTATGGTCAATTGAGAGCAAACGTGGCACCCAACTTGCAGACAACTTTCCTAAACCCAGCTGATCATTTAAAATCGATACTACACTGCCATATGAAATGCCTATGGCATCAACAATCTCACGCACTTTTACTCTTGGGTGGGCCAACACCATATCGTGGATTTTTTCGACATTTTCGGGTGTACTGATCTCAATTGGCGGTCCAGAACATTCAGCGTCATTTGTACTTGTGCGAACACAACGAAAGTCAGTAAACCACCTTTTTACCATTGAAATCGATGGTACAGAGTCCCCATAGTATTTATCGAGCTTTTCCTTGGTTTGATTGACGGTTTTTTTTTTTTTTTTTTTTTGCAAAAAATAATGTTTAATGAGCACTCGAAATTTACTTTTTTCCATTTTTAGAAAAATACACGAGGTTGTATGTTTTGAACAGTTATTAAACGTAAAGTAAATGACGACACTTGCTCAAAATTTGACAGTAGTCTATTAACAGGTGGTACTTGATGGGAATAGTGTTGCAATTCATATAACTACAAGGGAAGTTTGAAAAGTCACGGACTTATTGATCCGCCCTTGTAATGTAGCTAAAAATCATTAAAAGTCTAAAATTTTACGAAGAAAATTTAAAACATTTTTTTTACAAATTGAAAATATAAATGAAAATTTAAACAATTTATTTTAAGTCTTCTTGACTTTTGATTCATTTCAAAAAATGTAAAAAAGTGTTAATATTTAAGACTTTGTTTTTAAATATTATGAACTAAAATCAATAAAAGTAAATTCTTATATTTATGCAGAAACTTTTTTCTGTGTAATTATTTTACTCCACATAACCTTCTTTTTTAATTATAATTTAAATTTTGTAATTTTTAATAGTTTTCACTTCACCTCAAAGTTTAATGACCATCGTGGCATCATGTTAACAGAATGTATGACACAAAACACACATAAACACTGATTTTTTTATTTTTTGATAAAAAAAAAAAAAAAAAAAAAACATTTACGAAAACATCAGTGTTGCCGTTTGGTTACATTTGTTACATTTTTTTTTTTAACTTTTTAATGTTCCATGCAGCAAGAAAATTTTTTTGTTTTTGACCTCATTTTCATAATTTTTTATACGTTCTACAAAATTTAGTATTATGTGTAAAAATTATACCATGATATCATGATGGATCATACAAATATATATCTAAATTTGGAACAAGTAAAAAGTTTTTCGCGACTTACACAATTTTTTTTACTTCTTAACACATCAGTTTTGCTAAAGAAAACTAAATTTGAAATAGGTTTTTTTCTTGAACGTAACAACAATCTTATGTTGTTAGTAGCGAATGAAATTATTCCGATTTTTGTGATACATTTTCAGTTTATAAAATTACACAAAAAGTAATTTTAACGATGTTTTCAATAAAAAATAGCATTCAATTTAATAATATAAAAGGAACTCATTGTGATTCCTAAGTCACTTAAAATAGTAAATATTTTCTATATTATTTATCCGTCTAAAAAGATTTAAGTATCAATTGAAAGCACGTGAATTGACATTTATAAAGACACAAATAATTTTCTATAAAAGTTCATTTAACATATTTTTTTATCTTTAATATTTCGTAATTTTTCCTGCATGATAACAATTTTCTCTTAATAGGCGGACTTCGGCTGGGCGTAAAGGTTTTGAACTCTGTGATATGTAAAAAAGCGGCTTCGCTAACATAATTTTTCTTTTTCCACATTTTTTAACAAAAAAAAAAAAAAAAAAAAAAAAATAAATAAAATAAAGAGTTTCTTAGGGAAATATGTTTTTCAAAAGCCTATACCACTCTGATGTTTGTAACAGCCAAAAACATTGGTCTAAGACCCACCTTAATTTAAAACAATTGCCTCAAAATCACTTTCTGTGTCGATTCAATGATGTCCGTCCGTCTGACCATCTGTACGTCTATGTAAACCTTGTAATCAAACTACTGATCGCAATTTTGTAAATAATTTAATGAAATTTAGTACACAGGTTTTCCAAGGACGAAGCCTATTGAAATTGTTTATGATCGGTCCATTATTTCACTTAGCACCCATATAAATGTCCTCCCGGTATAAGGGTTTAACGATCATAACTTCCTTATGTATAAAAATATTTTAATGAAATTTGGCACACATAAGTTTTATATAAACATAAATGTGTGTACCGAATTTCATGACGATCGGTCCGTAATTGGCCATAGCTCCCATATAAACCTGTTTTCAGAAAATCACTTTAACAGACATAAATCCCATGCAAATGGTAGCAACAGGTTAACATTTGTCACAAATCAGTGTTACATAAATAAAAACCACAGTACCAAATTTTGTGAGGATAAACCAGACCCGTAATTGATATAGCTCCCATACAAGGCCCATTTCTGGGAATTATCCTAAAGTGCTTAAAAAACACAATATAATGTATACATATGTTTAATAGAAATATACACAAAGTTTAATACAAATATCGATCCACAATATGTCACGGACTCCATATAAGATCCCTCCCCAAATTTTGATACACATACGCAATGGTATGTTTGGGCTTGATCGATTATACATTTCTCTCTTCTTGTTTTTTTTTATTTTTGTTTAACATCTACCACAACCTATTATTTTCGGGACAATAATAATAAGCAGTTATTCATATTACTTGCTAACTTACTAGGAAAGCAAAGTTTTTGCTAGGTAATTCTAAACATTGGTATTAGTTGAGAAGTTATTATATTGTCGGTGCGCTGACGAAAAGTCTTTTTAGGGCAGTGAAAAAAAACAATACATTTTTTGTATAAAATTACATATTAATTGTTTCGAAAACGAACACATATATCTGAAAAATGATTAAAATTTAAAATGGAAGATCAGAAAAGCTTTCAGGTGATCCAATCTAAAAAAATTTCATAAAATTACATACTAGACTTTTCGTATATGTATATGTTCTATATATGTAAACTTTCATATGAATTGTTTTTACGACATTAAATGATACTATTGAGGTAAGTTTGAAAGCGAATACTTTCTCTATACAATATTTAAAAAATGTCTTTAATAAAGGTCATTTAATTAGTAATTTTTGGCTATAAGTCAAACTCCTGAGCGATACTTAACGAATTTAGGCAGTAATCATTAAAATACATTTTAAATGGTAAATGTTTTTGCATAATTTATATTTTGATACATTATAAACTAAATTTTAAATACATTACATCCGGGGATAAAAAATTATCTTTAAAATGCAAAATATGTTCTAAAAAAAGTTAAATATGCCATAAAAATAACAACATATGCTATAAGTATGCTCTAAAAATCACTGTATGCAAAAACATGCCATTAAGAATGAAAGATGGATAGATGTGCACTAAAAAAATTATGCTAAAATGCTTCATTTGTTCTGAAATTATTGAAGGCTTAATTCAACGTTCAGGAAAAAACATGGATATACATATTTATGGTTTCCTTGCTTATGACTAAAGAAATAAATATTTTTTGTATTATTTTATTATTTGCTTCGAAATTTTTAATCGAAAAAATTGTATTTATTTTTTTTTTTTATCAAATTCCGAAAATATAACTTTTTAGGAAAGATTGTAACTTTTTTAATAAAAATCTGTAATTTTTTCCAAGATACCCCTGGCAACACTGATTCACATGCATGTATTAGTATATACAACGAAAATGCACCACACATCGTTTACTAAAACCCGAGATAAATTCTATACTGCCTTCGTTATAAAACCGGAGTACTTGCAGAGTCTTAATCTCTGACTCTTTTGAGTGTGAGTTGTTTATTTTTTAAAGTAAAAACAAATAATTACTCATTATTCTTCTACTTACCAGTCTCACCTTATATGTTTAATTACACATATAAATACATACCTATTTTTTTTTACATGAGTAGTAGCAAAAATGTACTTTTAAACGATTCATTCTTTCGACTAGAATTTTGACTAGTTTTAATCGAATAAAATTTGTCGAATTATTTTTTTATGTATTACAAAACTCTTTAAAAGAAAATTATTCGCAAAATTTTATTCGACTAAATTTTTTTTCGACATTATGTATAAGATTCGAATAAATTTTTATTAGAATAAATTTAATATAAATGTACAATCTTTTTAATCAAATAAATATTATTCGAATACATTTATTAAAAAAATTTTTTTAAGTCGAAAAACAGTTTAAAAAAATTTATTCGGATAATTAATAAAAATGTATCAAAATTTATTTTTTCTTTATTCAGCAAACCATTATTCGAATAAATTTTTATTTGTATAAAATTTTATTCGACCTAAAAATTTATTGAAATACAATATAACGTATAAAATTTTAGTTTTATAAAATTTAGTCAAATAAATTTTTATTCCAATTCGAATGAATTTTTATTCGAATAAATTTAAAAGTCGAATAATTTTTTATACGAATAAATATTTTGTCGAATAAATTTTAGGTTTTACTTGAATATAATTCAAAAAATCAGAGGGTAATATGTGAAATTATTCGAATCATGTTTAATTCGATTAAAAATTGTATTAGTAGAATTTGTTTTAAGAACAACAATAATATTTTGGTCAAATAGAAATGTTCTCCGATTAAGAAGTTGTTCGTCTAAAATTTTATACGAATAAAATTTATTGGATAAAAAATTTATACGAATAAAAATTTATTCGACCAAAATTTCTTCGACTTTAAAATTTCTTCGAATAAAAGTTTAATAGACTAAACATTTATCCCAATAACAATTTATTCTAATAAAAATTTATTAGAACAAGAAATTACTCGACTAAAAATTTATTCGAATAAAAAATTTTATTCATTAAATTAAAAATAAATTAAAGCAAAAAAAATTAATTAATTATAATTTTATTCGAATTTAATAGAAAAACGAAAATGAATTTTATTTCGATTAAATTTTTTTGCTTTAACAAAAAAAAAATAGTCGTATAAACTATTAAATTTTTATTTTATTCTTATTCGCAAAATAATATATTTTAATTTTAAGAATTAAAAATCAACTACATTTTTATTTAAGTTTTTTTGGATTTTTTTGTTAAAAAAATATTCTATAAATTTACGAATAAAATTTTATTCAAACAAAATTTTATTTACAAAAAGGTTGAAAATTTTGGAATTTTTATTCGTTTCAAAAAAATGTATTCGAATAAAACATTAGTCGATTAAAATATTATTCGTTTAAAATATTATTGCAATAAAATATTATTCGAATAAAACTTAATTAGCAAAAAATATAAAACAAATTCGAGCTTTTTTGTTAAAATAAATTATTCGAATAAAGTTTTACTCGACGAAAATTTTATTAACTTTAAATTTTTAGAATAGAGATTTTTATCCGCTTGAAAATTTGGATATTTTATTCGTCTCAAAATAAATCAAATAATGCATAAATAGCTTAAGCAATAGTTTGAAATTTAAAATAAAATATTTGCATTTTATAACTAAATATTAAAATCCATTGACTCTTAAGTAATTTGAAATTTATATGAGTTCTGTGTTGTTATTTCGTTTTTATTTCTGTTTGCTTTTTTATTTTTTTTCTGCTATAATATTTCCAAATAAAACTTTTACAAAAAAATATAATAAAAAGTAAATATAAAAATAAAACCTGTAATTATTTACTTCACTTCCATTTTTATTGTTCTGCTGTCAATCTTCTACTCCCAGCAAATTCTTGCTTTTTTTTAAATTTTTGGAAAATTCCCGGTAAAACGTTTTTCATTTTGTTTGTATGCGGTTGTATGTAGAGATGTGTTTATTTGTGTACGTATGTGTAAAAATGAGGCGATTTACAGGAACGTGACTAAATGGTACATACAAAAGCGCAAACTACAAAAATAACCCGCCAAACATATGGAAGAAAATATTTTTGCCATTGAGCTATATGCCACTTTTCAACGTATGAATGGAAAAAATAATTTGGAAAATATATTGCTATTGCATATTTATCTTCTAGACGAGATAACAGAAGATTGTCAAGTGCTTCACGCTTCTCATTAAGAAAATTTCTATAAGCAACAGTTTTGTTTTCGCCAGAGAATCACTAGGAGTTTACTTTTACACACTTTCTTGATGTAAAATGTTTACTGGGTTTGTTTATTCAATAATAATCTTCATCATCGTCTATCCATAGAGAACACTTTAAATCCCGTGAGTTGTTGGAAAAAAACAAATACAAAATGATTTTGTGCACTACATCCCAATCCGTACATTCACATCTATTTGTTCAGAAACCAGGAGCGCGCGCAGAGAATTATATATATATTTCTTATAAAAAGAAAACAGATCAAATAATTCGTTAAAAATTTTATCGCAAAATTTTTCATAAAAACAATTTATGGAAATTTTTCTATAAAAAGAAAATTTATCAAAAATTCTCTGCAAAAAGAAATTTTAACGAAAATTCTCTGCAAAAAGCAAATTTAACCAACATTTTCTATAAAAAAAAAAAAAAATTTTACGAAAAATTTCTATAAAAAGAAAATTTAACGAAAATTTTCTGTAAAAAGAACGAAAATTTGCTGCAAAAAGAAACTTTATTGAAAATTTAGCGAAAAATTTCTATAAAAAGAACATTTATCGAAAATTTTCTATAAAACATTTTCTATAAGAAACTTTAACGAAAATTTTCTACAAGAATATTTAACGAAAATTTTCTGTAAGAAACTTTAAGGAAAATTTTCTATAAGAAATTTTAACGAAAATTTTCTATAAGAAAATTTACCGACAATTTTCTATAAAAAGGAAATTTATCGAAAATTTTCTATAAGAAACTTTAACGAAAATTTTCTATAAGAAACTTTAACAAAAGAAAATTTACCAACAATTTTCTACAAAAAAATGTAAAGAAAATTTTCTTTAAAAAGAAAATTTAACAAAAATTTTCTATAAAAAGAAAATTTAACAAAAATTTTCTATAAAAAGAAAATTTAACGAAAATTTTCTATAAAAAAAATTAACGAAAATTTTCTATAAAAAATTTAACGAAAATTTTCTATAAAAAAATTTAACGAAAATTTTCTATAAAAAAATTTAACGAAAATTTTCTATAAAAGCAAGTGTTACGATAATTTTCTATAAAAACGAAATGTAGAGAAAATTTTGTATAAAAATAACATTTAACGAAAATTTTCTATAAAAAGAAAATTTTACGAAAATTTTCTATAAAAAGAAAATTTTACGAAAATTTTCTATAAAAAGAAAATTTTACGAAAATTTTCTATAAAAAGAAAATTTTACGAAAATTTTCTATAAAAAGAAAATTTTATGAAAATTTTCTATAAAAAGAAAATTTAATGAACATTTTCTATAAAAAGAAAATTTAACAAACATTTTCCATAAGAAGGAAATTTAACGAACATTTTCTATGAAAAGAAAATTAACAAACATTTTCTATAAAAAGAAAATTTAACGAACATTTTCTATAAAAAGAAAGTTTAACAAACATTTTCTATAAAAAGAAAATTTAACGAAAATTTTCTATAAAAGGAAAATTTATCGAAAATTTTCTATAAAAGAAAATTTATGGAAAATTTTATATAAAAAGAAAGATTATCGAAAATATTCTATAACAAAATTTATCAAAAATTTTCTTTAAAAATAAAATTTAATGAAAATTCTCTATAGAAAGAAAGTTTATTGAAAATTTTCTATAAAAAGAAAATTAATTTAATAAAAATTTATCTAAAATTTTCTATAAAATGAAATTTATCTAAAATTTTGTATAAAAAAAAATTATGGAAAATTTTCTGTAAAAAGAAAATTTATCGAAAATTCTCTATAAAAAGCAAATTTAACGAAGATTTCATTCATTGAAAATTTTCTATAAAAAAATTATCGAAAATTTTCTATAAAAAGAAAATTTAACGAACATTTTCTATAAAAAGAAAATTTTTTATTTTATGAAATGAAAATTTTGCATAAAAAAAATTTTGTATAAAAATTCTTTATGAAAATTTAACGGACATTTTCTGTAAAGTGTAATTAATTGAATATTTCCCATTTCCTCGTCCCTGGTCTTTTGGTATTGACGAAATTAATGCAAATAAAATTTTGAAATAACAACAACTACGTATCTACCTCCAAAACTATTGAAACACAAAACAACAGCTTAACCAAAACGATTCGCGTCGATTTTGTTGCAAATTGCAAATAAACAGAATTCATGGCGCTCTTTTTTTTTTTTTGGGTGATGTCGTTTCTTTTTTTTTTTGCTTAGAGTTTTCCACAGGAAATCCAAATGTAAACAACAATTTTGAAAAAGAATAAATACAAGAAAAATTCACAATAAAGTAGTTTATATGGTGGAAAAAACATCAGAAAGGTGAAACATTGAATTTTAAGGGACCCAAATGTAACAGTTAAATTCAGCTAAAAAACAATTTAAAGATTTTTTTTGTAGCAATTATTTCATTTACATACTTTTGGGGTGCTCAAGGTGTCACGCTCCTTACTACGGAAATGTAAGCAATTTTTTTGCTTAACATTGTTGTACATGCAAAAGTTCAAATAAATTTACATTTTCCCTAGTCTATGTATGAGCAACGAGTATTAAACGAGAGGAACACTAAATTTGAGTTGATGGAGTTTTACTCTTTTTTGTTTCATTCTTCATATATATTTTTTGTTCGTTGTAGCGAAAGCCACGTACAGAGTAGATTCTTATATGTACATGTTCTTTGGAACTATAAAAACGCTTTGTGCTACTACAAAATGATTTACACAAAATATTTGAATACTCAGTCAGTCATTCAGTCCGCCAACCAGATAGACAACTAAATGCTTTTGTGTTACTTCCACATTTACACACCTGCAAGTTTTAATCACACATATGAAGAAGGCTCTAACCATACAATACAATTTTGTCTTATCATAAACATACATGCATATGAACATTTGGATGGGTGGTGGCCTGGCTAGGTTGGCTCTCATTTTCATTCATGCACGTGGATGTGGAAGAATTTTTTTCAGGATTAATTTAGTTGAGTTTTTGTCTGTGTTATTTATTTGAAAGTTTAGTATTACAACTTGTACATAAAGATTGTGTTTTACTTAGTTTCTTTTCTCATTAATAATGAATTGAGCAACGAACATGAACATGAAAAGAAAGAAAACATAAAAGTTTAAATATTAAAATACATACTTAACAGACTTTTGTTAGTATTATTTAATTTTACAAATATGTATTTGTTTAAAACTCTTAGCCTGAGTATTTTACAAAAGTTTTAGAAAGTTGTTAAGTTTGCAAAAGTATTAATCTAAATATTTATTAAGGAGAAAATTATAAGGAGTAAATTAAAAGAAAATTTGTCCAAAACTTTATCAAATAGGAAAATTCGTCAAATATTTTCCTAAATAGAAAATTTATCGAAAATATTTTATAATAACAAAATTTCGAGAAAATTATGTCGCAAAAAAAGTAAAAAATGTTTATAAAAAAAACAATACATTTTGTTTTACAAAATTTTTATAAAAAATATTCGGTAAATTATCTTTTTATAGAAAATTTACGATAAATTTTCTTTTTATAGAAAATTTACGATAAATTTTCTTTTTATAGAAAATTTACGATAAATTTTCTTTTTATAGAAAATTTACGATAAATTTTCTTTTTATAGAAAATTTACGATAAATTTTCTTTTTATAGAAAATTTACGATAAATTTTCTTTTTATAGAAAATTTACGATAAATTTTCTTTTTATAGAAAATTTACGATAAATTTTCTTTTTATAGAAAATTTACGATAAATTTTCTTTTTATAGAAAATTTACGATAAATTTTCTTTTTATAGAAAATGTTTGTTAAACTTTCTTTTTATAGAAAATGTTTGTTAATTTTCTTTTTATAGACAATTTTCGTTAGTTTCATGTTATAGAAAATTTTCGATAATTTTTTTTATAGAAATTTTTTATTGAAAATTTTCGATAAATTTCCTTCTTATGGAAAATGTTTGTTAAATTTTCTTTTTATAGAAAACCTACGTTAGATTTTTATTTTGTAGAAAATTTTCGTTAAATTTTCTTTTTATAGAAATTTTTGTTAAATTTTCTTTTTATAGAAAATTTTCGTTAAATTTTCTTTATATACAAAATTTTCAATAAATTTTTTATAGAAATTTTTCGTAAAATTTTCTATTTACAGAAAATTTTTGTTAACTTTTTTTTATAGAAAATTTTCGTTAAATTTTCTTTTTATAGAAAATTTTCGTTAAATTTTCTTTATATAGAAATTTTTCATTGAATTTTTTATAGAAATTTTTCGTTAAATTTTCTTTTTATAGAAAATTTACCATAAATTTTCTTTTTATAGAAAATTTTCTCTTTACAGAAAAATTTCGTTAAATTTTCTTTTTATAGAAAATTTACGGAAAATTTTGTTTTCATAGGAAATTTTCGGAAAATTTTGTTTTTATAGTAAATGTACATTAAATTTGATTTATATAAAAAATTTCCATTAAATTTGATTTTTATAGAAAATTTTCATTAAATTTGATTTTTATAGAAAATTTTCATTAAATTTGATTTTTGTAAAAAATTTTCATTAAATTTGATTTTTGTAAAAAATTTTCATTAAATTTGATTTTTATAGAAAATTTTCATTAAATTTGGTTTTTATAGAAAATTTCCATTAAATTTGATTTTTATAGAAAATTTTCATTAAATTTGATTTTTATAGAAAATTTTCATTAAATTTGCGTTTTATGGGAAATTTTCGTTAAATTTGATTTTTATCGTTAAATATGATTTCTATGGAAAATTTTTCAGAAATTTTCTTTTTTAAAGAAAATTTTCGTTAAATTTGATTTTTGATATTTTTTTATTATAGGAAATATTCGATAAATTTGCTTTTAATAGAAAATATTCGAAGAATTTTCTTTTTATAAAAATGTTCTTTTAGAAGATTTTCAGTGTTTTCATTTTAGAGAAAATCTTCGGTAATATCTTTTTTTATGTAAAATTTTATTTTTATATATAATTTTTCACAAATTTTAAATTTGCATAATTTTTTGGTTTTGTTTGCTCAATCATTTTTTTTTTCTCTACCCTAAAATCTCACTTGAACCAGTTTTAAAAACAATTAAAGACACTGCAAATTACCAGCAGCAATTTTATCAGCTTCATGTCATCATCACCGCCACTTCAATTCGAAGTCAATCAAACACCCTGTATATACTTACACATTTTATTTTCATTGAGAATTTTTTATTCATACCAGCAGTTTTGGGCTCCCAAAACTAAAAAGTAAATTTGAGAAATCACAGTAAACTCTCCTTAGATTACAAAGGGATAGTTTAGTATCAGGTTTGAAAGCTTCCTTCCCTTTTTTTTATAAAGGGAAGAGTAAATAAACCTCAAAAAATTTTTTTAATTGACATTAGTCAGTACCTGTCACCTTCAAACCTGTAGGATCGTAGGTTTTATGTTTTGTTTATTTGTTTCACGTGTTCTTTTTTGGTTTCAATGTAATTCTCAGTATAAAGGCAAAATGTTTTCATCGTGTTTTGAAAAGTTAAATGTTTTTGAAAGCGCTTTTCTTTTTTTTTTTTTTTATCAAAAGTTGCCAAATGGAAATCTTTGTAAATTTTTTGGCAACATTTTTTAAAGTTTAGTAGATTTGGTTTTCTTTCTGGTGAACTAAAACAAGTAGTTGTAGCTCAAAGTGAAGGACGTTAACAACGAGGTTGATGGAGAAAAAAAAAAAAAATATGAAATTAACCAGCGAAAATTTTATACATTTTGCTCAGGTAAAGAAAAATAAAATTGTACTTACAAAAAGATAGACTGACTGTTGATTTTAATACGAGTATTAAACATCAAAATAATGAAAAAAAAAATGTAAAAACAAGAACAAACGAACATAAAGGAGAAGGGAACAAAGAAAGGAAAAGAATAGAGCAACGGTTTTCAAATGGGGGTCAGCGACCCATAAGGGGTCCGTAAGGCATTCGTGTTAAAATAAAAATTCCAATGAAAGCATGAAACTTTTTAAAAATGGAAAGAAATCTTTATACAAAATATCCCCAAATTAAAGATAAAAGTAAATATATATATTTTTTCTGAAATGAGTTCTTTTATGAATCAAGAAAAGCCATTGAACCTATGCTTTGCTTCGGTTGAAAATATTATGCATAATAAAGCCCAAATAAAAAAAGTGATTCTGTCCAATGACACAATATAAAGAAAATTTTACGATTAGATAGGGAAAACAATTCATTAAAAAAAAAAAAAATAATAAATAAATAGTTGACTTTAATTTGATGAAACTATTCACTTTATAACATGAAAATCTGCTTTTATTTCTTGTAAATATATTATGCTATAAAATGTTTTTATAAAGTCGCTTCAATGCCCTTTCCGAATTTTAAAAATATGCTAAGTGTACAAAACTTTCATTTCGTAGAGAAGTTTTGTGGGCTGTAAAAAGAAAATTTGCTTAAACGACTTTATAGTTTAAAGACGGAAAAATACTTTCAATATGAATATCTATAAAATACCAGATTTATTTCAAAAAGAGTTAAAACGTAACTCATGCTTTAAATTTTGTTTTAAATCAATAGATTTCAAAGTATTTTAGTTGAAATATATAAAAATTTATTCGCTTATTGGCTCCGAAACCCTAAAACTATTTGCACAATTTTCATCAACATATATGTGAAACTATATTTTTCTTACTTTTGTCCTTCAAAACAAAGAATCGATATTTTGAATTAATTTAGATATGCATTATTCGAAAAGGTCTCTTCACACACAGAGAAAAAACATGGTTACAGCATTATCACTACAACAATATTATGTTCTCATTGTTAATTTTATTGAACTTTACGAAATAAAAGTTTTTAATAACTCTGTGTTCATGATAACAATGATTTTGATTGAATTTTGTCATTTAATGTTTACACTCAATAAGAATTTTAATATGATTGCCTGAAAAAATTTTATGGTTTTAAATATTTTTACCATAAACAAAATTTTTTTAATATGAAACATATCATTACTTCTACAACCATTAAATATTTTCAGTTTTTTTTCCTTGTTCTTAAATCATATTAATATTATTATTCCTATAACAATAAAATGTTACAAATAAATATAATACTTATACTTTTCACAAACATAGTGGAAAACTTCAAAACTTGTTTCTAAATATATATATATATACTCGGTGTGATTCAAGCAATATGAGATATCTTGCATTTGAACCTCATAAAATTGATAAGATGGAATAATAATATGGCACAATGAAATAATAATATAAGATTGGATAACTATATGATAACATGAGGTAATAATATGATTCAATGGAATCATGATAAAAAACAATAATATATATATATATATATATATATATATATATATATATATATATATATAAATCGGATACGAGTACAATATGACAAAATGGAATCATAATAAATATTACTTATAATCATTTCTGTTTTTCGCTGTGATCATCCAATACTAACATTTTTCTCTTAGATTATGGTCACTACAACAATATTTTCTCTCTGTGTGCATATTAAAGATCTCATGAAGCAAAAACAACGTCGCATTTATTAATATTATTTTGAAATTATTTTATCTTTATATATAACATTTTATCTGATTTTTAAGCTTGTCAAGTTTGTAGTGTGTCGTGCTTCCTTCGCAATATCAAAAGGGCGTCGCGAAGCAAGATCTTGTGGGAACCCCTGGACTAGAGGTTGAAAGTTTTTTTTTTCTTTTTAATTACAAAGCGAAAAACCGACTACCAAATAAGTAGCAGAATGTTATTTGACTTGAAAAAAAAAGAACCACCCACTGTTAAAGTGGGCTGATGATACACGAACACACAAATTAAATCAGTCATATACATATACGTTTAATAAGAATAATATTGCCCTTCAAACTTTTGGAAGATAAATTTTTTGCGAATCGTTCAAACGTCATTTCTTACTGACTTCTAGATGATTGTCGCAAGATTGTTCGAAATTTACAAAATTATAATTTGAAGACACTTCTGGAAGATAATATGACGATAATTCGAATTTAACAAAAACAAAATACACTACTATTGCGCATTAATATCTTCTTGGCTGTGTTAGGAATATTGTCAGGTTTTTATAAAAAGAAAACAACATAACAGAGAGGTAGGTAAGATCATGACTTTCAGTAACAATTTAACTTACTGTTTGGCAGTAATATGAAATATGAGAATAAAAATATGTTTTTTTTTTTTATAGTTTAGTAAAATAATATTATGTAAATTATGAACAAAGGATGCTTTATAAAAACAAGGAAGTAAGTATTATTGAACTTTTACTTGGTATAATTTTAATTTTTTTTAAAACAGTTAATTTTAGAAGAAACTTATTTATTTTAGAAAAAACTTCATCAATCAAAGAAGTATTTGTATATTAAAAAAAAAGTCTAAAACTTCGCTTGTAAAAATAGGCTTTTTTTTTTTGCAAATAAGGTAATCTAAATATAATTAAAGTATTAAAATTTTTACTGATTTTCTGTTATTCTTATAAAGGTACCGGAAGTAACCTCAAGTTTCTCATGAGGATCTCATGAGGATATGTATGTATGTATGAATGTATGTGAGTATCTATGAATGTGTGTGTGTGAAATAAAAATAATTACGAAATTAAAAAAAAAAAATAATTTATAATAATTATAAATATAAAAATAGTAAAAGTACATAATCATCTTCTGGAAGATACTAAGACAACACTTCTGTGATCACCGTATCGTCCAGAAGTCTCCTTTACGATACTTCTAGTAATGTCTTCTTCAAGTTGCCTGCAATACACTTCCACTAGGAATAGTTCTTCTCGTCGGCGATGAATTTCAACTTCTGGAAGACACTTCTTAGTCACTTCCGCAATAGAAAATGTTTGCTGCGAGGTCCTTTTTATGATGCCTGCCAGGTACTGAAGTCTGGCAGTAACTTCACCTTCCTTGTTTTGGCTTGTACGAATGTTTGTATGTGTGTATGTAAATAATATTTTTTCTTTTAATAAATTGAAAAAATAATATTAAATGCATTTTTTTTATCCCGCTAACTTTCCCTCCTGCTGGGATATGGAATTAAAAGGAACAGTTGGGTGTAAAAGGTGCTTTTTTTCAGGAAACTTTATGTTTCTGCAATGATGCAAATGCTTATAGCTTATTCATCAATTTTCGAATTAAATAGAGTTTCGTAAAAGTAATAAAAATTATTTTATAATAAAAATTTTTATAAAACATAAATAACACCGTGCAACAATTTCCCAAAAAAATTTTTCACCCATAAAAAAAGAGATATTGGGAATTCTCTTTTTAGATTTACCTTTCAGGAACTGACCTTAAAACTTAAATATTTTTTTAATTTAGATTTTTTAAATTAACTTTTGATGGAGTTATGCTAACAACACCACGTGAAGTAAAACAAAAATTATGGGTCTGAAATGGTTCCATGTAGGACTGGCAAGCAGTCAAACCAGGATTTTTAATTTCCTACCTTATTGAACTCCCGGGAATCGGAACATAGGGGGAAATACAAATTATTTAAACAGCATGAAAACTAAAACAAAAAGCAAAAAAAATAAAAGCTTTGTACTTACCAAATATGCAAGTTTTAATCAGAATTTACAGGAAAGCGTCCTCGTATTAAGAATTTATATGTATTTTGTTGTTTTTCTTACCAATTCTGTCTAAAAACTGTGAACTTGACAAGTACATAACTAAAGTATATGTATGTTTGAAGATGATTTTATTGAAATAATGGCTCTGTTCCAGTAAACGTCAAATTTAAAAGTTTTAGGCACAATTATTCAAAAATTGTCAGATAAAACAACAAAAGATACATAAATTGTTAGGACAGGAACACTTTCCTGTAAATTCTGACTAAAACTTGCAAGTTTGAAAAGTACTGGAACAGAGCTTATATTATACACTTATAGAAATTAAAATAGATATTGAAAATAGTTTTTAATAAACATTACTGTTGGGTAACAAATAAAAACAAGTTTTAAATTTAAAATACATTTTAGAGAAACTAGTTTTAAATGTCATTTTATATTTAAAAGATGTTTGTAAATATGCGTGTTAACATTTTCAAAAGGCTTTTTTCAAACTTCATTGTTATATTTAAAAATATATTCATACATACATCTGTTCTTGAAAAACTAAAAATATTTTATAATTTAAGTATCGTGTAATTGAGCATCGACAATAACACCTTAAAAAAGGATCCTGGATAACGTTCATCACAATCGCAGAACACTTTTTAAGAAATCATAAATAAGCAATCACCCCTATCATGAATACTTTTTCCTTCGAAATATTTTTCCTTTCCCTAAATTTGCAATCGTGAAAAAATTTCCCATGAATAATTTCATGCTAAAATAAAATTCCCCTTATCCTGAATGATTTTTTCACGCGAGTTTTTTCTTTTTTCCCTTTAATTTATTCACTTTATTTTTGTTGGGGTAGAGCTTAAGCATGTAAGTAGTTCTTCTTATAATTCGAATATTAAAGTTTAAAAAATTTATTTTAATGGCACGATCCGTTAATAAGGCACAAACTGATATACTGCTCAACAGAAAGCAATAAAGCAGGTCGGATTGCCTGCAGATTTGTAAAGTTTTCGAAAGACGTGGAAAAATACAGAGAATTAATTTAAAAGTTTTTTTTTTTGAATTAGGTCCCTTACAATGTATCGGATAACTCCAAATGGCCAGATGCGTCCCGCAAAAAAAATGCTGCCAATTTTCTATAATAGTTTGCGAGTAATGATTATTTACTTTTGATCAGATATCCAAAAATCACATCTTTTTTTATTAAATAACATAAAATATTTGTCTTTAACAGCACGCCACGCCCACAATTACCAATATTTTTATCTAATTTTTTGCCACCTTGGTTTCAATATGTTTACTGTGGAATGGCATTAAAATTCTGGATATCGGTGTTAATAAAAACTGGACTTTTGGTCAATGAAATCAATTTCTGAGCCACCGTGCGGTGCATAGAGGGGTAGGTTAAGTTAGATGGGCAGCTGCAGATGTAACTATACAGCTCACTTGGGTACTATTAGATCCTAATGGATCATATGAATCTGTTTTTACATGTCCGAAAATAGGTTCGAATCGAACCAATCTGACGCACGAACAAAAAAGATCTGATTCGTCTAACATCAACTGCAGAAAGATCAGATAGTCCGTGCATGTACGGACTGCCAAATTCAGCAGTCCTTATATCCGCAAGAGCAGGACAGTGATAAAGAAAATGTTCTACTGTTAGTCGTTAAAAAGGAGTCCTAGTCTCCTAGCATGTGCACCAGCAAACCAGTGTCCTGTAATAGCGGCTACAAGTGTTCGTAACTGACAATTTGGCAATCCCAGAATGAAGCTCGACAGTTTCTGATCGCACTGGGGTCATATCCGTCTCCAGATAGAAAAAGCGGACTCGTTTGTCCATATTTGTTGAGCTATTCTCGACAAGCACTGCAGTATCATTGATATGCAAGATGACAGCGGTATGCCCACTAACTGATCCGTTTCTTCACTTTGAAGAAGGGATCCAGTTCTGGCCAATTCACCCGCAACAATATTTCTCGGGGTACTTGAGTGACCCCTTACCCATCCCAATTATAGGTTTGAATGTCTCGCCATCTCATATAAAGACAATAATCAGTATTGTCAAGGATGTCATCCGAGATTCCCAAAATGGTCGCATAGCCATAGCTTCTACCGTTCCATAAAGTACTGAGCTTGTCGCTGATATAATGTCGATTTGTTCGGCCATTAGATCCACTGGCATCCAGTTCATCAGAACGAATAATGCCTTGGATGGTGTTGTATTTACACACCTGTAATTAGTACCGCTGAACTACGAAGGACCTTATCGAATACTTATGTATGATAAGTATAGGCTTGATCACCATGTCGAAGAGCCATTTAGTATTCTTAGGGCAATGTTTGTCTTTGAAGTCCTAGCTTCTGTGTTCTGGAGTCAGGACAGTTTGGAGTCCACGGAGGGGTAAAATTTAGAAAAATGAAGGTTAATTGAAAATTGTAAATGAGTAGTTTAGGAAATAATTGATTCCATATAAAAGTAGTTAAAATGATGCATCATTTTCTGTTAAAAAATTTCCATACTTCTTTTCACTCTTCGTGTAGTGCGAAGTCAAAATCACAGGTATTCTGCAATTTTTAAACACAGTGGTAAAAACTGAAAATTTAGTTTCTTCAAGTTTATATTTTTCCATTTTATTTAAAAAAGTAATTCTATTAAAATAGTGTTGTAAGCATAGATACACTGCCTGCCACTTGAATAAGGAATCACATTTTTTTTAACTTTAATTAAGTGTATCTCCTAAACTAAAGTTCAGAAAAAAATAATTTTTTGCGCGACCAAATTTCAAAGTGTTGGCTTTAATTTCCTGAAGAAATAAAAAATATACATATTTTGTTATACTATAATTATGTATTTATTTAAAGACGTATTTCTGTGGTACTTTTTCGTGTGTCATTTGAATAAGGAATTCTTTTAATATTAATAAGGATGGCTATGATTTGAATTTCTTTCAATATAAACGGCTAGAGAATTTTTAATTTGATAGTTTTTAAATAGTTTTTATTTAAAATGGGACGTGGTAAGGATCTTAATAACTCTGAAAAAGAAAAAAAATCTGATTTTGAAATCTCAGGGTCAGAATCCGGTCCAAATAGCCAAAAACATTAATAGAGGAAAAACAGTTGTGTACAATTATTTAAATAAAGTGGAAAGATATGGAAAAAACATGAAAGGGCGGAAGAAAATGGCAACAACTCCAAAAGAAAGAAGAAAAATTCTTAGAATTGCATCAAATTCTGCCATGTGGGTATCAAAAATGCGTGAAAAAATGCGTGAACAAAATGACTGCAACGACCTACAAAAACATTCTGGAGAAAGCACTCACAAAATTTAATGATTTCTTTTGACTCATACCTTGGACGTACCAACACTACAACATATATTATTTATAGAGTTTATGTTGCAGAAATATTTATTTTTTTTAATCGGTCTAAAAAACGGGCATTTTTACTTTTATGTAGAAATTAAAAAAGTTTTTAGTCGATTATGGGAGAAAATAAAAATTTTGTGCATTTAGAGTTTTACCATATTAAATCACTTTATTATAATTTTGTGAATTTGCGTTGATATGACAGCGGCTTATATGGAAGCTGTGGTTATTTATGGAGCGGTCAACTATGAACCGATCTTTATAAAATTTGGTAGTACGACTTTTGCTGAGACGAGAAAGAATCATCTGTGATGAAGTTTACTTTAAAATGGGCATATTTAAGTCATTTATGAGCATTTGACCTATTTCCGGGAAAAATTTTATATGGGAGCTGAATGGAATAATTTTATTGTGTTACATTATTGGTCCAAAAAAAGGCCCAATTACCAAATTTCGTTAAGTTATCTTTAAATCTGCGATCTACACATTAGTAAAAATGATGGGTAGTGCTGTACGGAAAACCGGACGGACAGAGGCTTAGGCTAAATATATATATATATATATATATATATATATATAAACATTCTTTCGATGTACTAATAAGCTAATTATTGCAACAAAATTATAAACAAAGCGTTATAAAGCTTCCCTTCATTAAGAGCCTCTGTGAGACATTTATTTTGGTTATAAATTTGAATTATGCGTTTGGATGAGTTTTATTCAATTTTCATAAGTACTGAGAATAATTGCAAATATAAGCAAGTTAATGGTTATAAAAGTTAAAATGTGCACGAATTTTATATTAAATATATATTAAGTTTTATATTAAAAATTTCTTTAAATTTTGCCCCAAAAATCCAAACACACCAAATATTGCCACTTCCTTAAAAAGAAAAGAAAATTATAATAATATAAATTTATGGCTGACGGACATGTAAACGCAATACTTTGTACTTTCTCCGAAAAACAAGCGGATATAAAACATACTTTGTAAATTTTTTTTCTGCACGTTTCTTGAGCAGTTTTTTTGTTGCCTAGAAAACATTTTTTTCTATGTAACAAAAAATATGATTCTTTATGTAACTTATTTATGTGACAAAGGTTGACAAACATGAAAAAAGAAATGTCATAAAACGTATAAATAACAAACAACATAAAATTATAGTTTCATACTTAAAATATAAACATAACCTCCTTCACAAATGCTGCCCATCGTCTCTTTAGTAGCCTTTAGAGATCACGTGCTTAAAACACATGTCTTGAAAATATTTGTTTACAGTTAAGTAAGCTTAAAGAGCACTAATAGATTTTAAATTTATTTATTTTTTGATAGTAGTGTCATAATTTTGCTTTTAACTGTATGTTTAACTTGATGGCTGCTAATAATGTCATAATTGGTTTTGTAGGTCAGTGTGAACAAAACAAAACAAAACAAAAAAAAAAAAAAAAAAAAACAACTCATATAAAAATAGAAATGACAAAAAATTGTAGTTGACTGAAATAGTAGTAAAATGTAGGGTAGTGTGGTATGACAGAAAAAACTGCTAAATATAAAATATACACATGAAGTAATTTTAAAATAAAATTTAGTTTTAAAACAACAATAACTAAAAAAGTTGATAAATTTTTAAAATAAACCATAAAAAATATTACACAACCCCTGTATGTCACAATAAATTTGAAAACTACAAAAACACAAATAAATAAAAATGTTCAAAATGAATGTAAAGGAGTGAAATCCTGGCTCTAATGAGTAATATTGAAAGGAATTTATTAATTTTAACTTAATTTTCAAGATTTTATTATAAAAAAAAACTATTTGGAAATGTTCGAAAATTCGAACTTCAATTCGAAATTCTAAAAATCATCGCAAAATGTTCCCTAATTGAACTAAAACATAAAAATAATTTTTAAATCCTGCCATTCTACCAGGATTTTTAATTTTCGAACATTGAAGTTTAAAATAAAATGATGGAATTTTATGAAAATTTATGTTAATTCGAACTTAATTTAAGTTACTTCGAACTTAATTTCGAAATTCCAAAAAGCATCGCAAAATATTCTATAAATTATCTTTAATTCGAAAACAAGAAAATCTTTCTTCAAATCCAAGATTTTTGAGTCAAAAGGAAATTTTAAAATTTTATGAAAATTCTAGCTAATTTTTAGGATTTTATATTTTTTAAATTTGAAAAAGCTAAATTTTAAACTTTTTTTTTCGAAAATTCGATCTTGGTTTCGAAATTTCAAAATCTAACATAAAATGTTCTATTAGTGGTCTCCAAAACGAAAATTATAAAATCTTTTCTGAAATTTGTTATTTTAACTGAATTCTTTATTTTCAAACAGAAATATAAAATAAAAAATTCGAATTTTATGAAATTTGCTTTAATTTTTAAGTTTTCAAGATAAAAATCAATTTTTTATAATAAAACAAAACACTTTTAACATGTTTAAGCTATTTTCGAAAATTCGAACTTAATTTCGAAATTCTAAAAACTATTATAAACAAATCCCTAATTGATCTGTAACATGAAACTAATAAAATTCGATTCGAATTACAATATTCTTACCCAATGTTTTATTTTCGAACATAGAAATTTAAAAGAAATAACTTGAATTTTATCAAATTTAAATAATTGTATTTCTTTTTTTTTGTTCTTTAAAAATCCATTTTTAGCATTTTTAAAAATTCGAATCAGTCTATAATATGAAATTAATAAAATCATTTTTGAAATCCAACGTTTTCCAAGTTTTTTTTTTGCTTTTCAAACGTGAAATTCTTTAAGAAAATTTATAAATTTAACAATTATGATTTAATTTTTAAGCTTTTCCAACGATAAATTAATATCCTTAAAAAAAAACGTAATTCTATCATTTTTAATCCAGCTACGAAAATTCGAACTTAATTTCGAAATTTCAAAAATCATCAAAAAAAAAAAAAAAAAAATTAATAACATGAAAATAAAAAAATATTTTTCGAATTCTAACATTTGTCTAGTTATGATTTTCAAACATAAATGTTTATGGTCGAAAAAAAAATTGTATTTCATAAAATGTAATCAAAATTTTGTTTTTGTACTTGAAAAATACAGTTTAAACATTTTCAAAAAATGTCAAAAATTCGATCTTAATTTCGAAACTCTAAAAACCATAACAAAAAAATCGTTTTTGAAATTTAACATTTTCCTAGATTTATGGCTTTTCGAACCTTAATTTTTTAAAGAAAATTTTAAACATTTTGCAATTTTGGTTTCATTTTTCAGTTTTTGCAACAATAAATTATTTTCCTTAATAAAAAATAGCGATTCTAACATTTTAAAAAATTTTCGAAAATTCGAACATAATTTCGAAATACTAAAACCGGTCACAAAAAAAATCTATGATTGATCTATAACATGAAACAATGAAATATTTTTTGAAATCCGATATTTTAACAGGCTTTTAATTTTCAAACATGGAATTTTTCAAGAAAATGTTTAAAATTTTGCAATTTTGTTTTAATTTGTATGTTTTGTCAACGATAAATTATTTCCTTTAACAAAAAACGTAATTTAAACAATTTTAATAAATCTTCGAAAATTTGATTTTAATTTCGAAATTCCAAAAACCATTACAAAAAAAAAAAAACCACAATTGATTTCTAATACGAAATTAATAAAATATCTTTTGAAATCCAGCATTTTAAATTTCTTTGTTTGAAAATCAAAAAATTTTGAATTTTATATAATTTAAACAAAATTTTGTTTTTCTACTTGAAAAATCAATTTTTTACATTTTTAAAAAATTTACGAAAATTCGAACTTAATTTCGAAATTCTAAGAATCATAATAAAAAAATCCTTAAGTGATCTATAACATGAAAAAAATAAAATTTTTGAAATATATTTCGAAAGCAGGTTTTTTCATTTTCGAACATGGAGTTTTTTGTATATAACAAAAATATATATATTGTTTTTTTTTTAAATACTTAATTTTTAAAACTTTCAAAATTTTGAATTATTTCGAAACTTTAAGGATCTTTATAAATTATATACTTACAGCTCTATTCCAACAAAAACAAGATTTAAAGTAAAAGTAAATAAATTACCCCTTCTAACTTTTTGAAAAATTAATCTTTCGAAAATCTCTTTGATAATTTCTTCATAAAAAACATTTGTATGCAAAAATAAAAAAAGAAAGTAATAATTTGAGTTTTATTACTTTTAAAGCTCTCTTACTCTACAACCCAGTTGACCTGATTATCTGTCGTCTGTAAAATATTCAACTGCATTATGTTTCCTTTCTTTGTGAAGAAAATCTTTTCTCTTTTATTTTACAAGTAAATGAGGTTTTTGTTTTTATCCTTTAACCTCAATATTTATATAAGTTAATTTTTTTTTCTAACTCTATAAAGCTATTAAATGATTAGATGATGCTGATTTTGTATTCTCCACCTTCCTCAGTCACTCTTTCTCTTCCTTTCTCTATGTTCCAGATAGAGTCTGCTTCTTGAACTAGTTTTTTTTTCTCATAGCAATTGTTATCAGAGAGAGGTGCATAATAAATAAATTATGCTTTTGTTGCAAGGGATAATTAACTTAAATTTAATTTTAAATTAAAGTTTTGAATGATGAGTTTAAAAAGGTAATTCTAGATTTCTTTTGCTATTAAAGTAATCGAGGTAAAAAGGATATAGAGAAAGACACACACATGCATATTATATATTTATTGGTTGCCATAACTAACCGAGTTATTGAAGCATAACACTATTTGCTACTTAAATCCTGTTACTGACACGTGCCTCAGATCATCATCATCGTCATCTTCCATTAGAGTTTAGCTTTAATTTATTGTCATGACTATATTGTTGGTTGGTCTATGATGGCTAAAGATGGAGGGAAATCTGTATAAATTTATGTGGAGAATAAATATTGAAAGTTGATTTATTATTATTACTTTTTTTGCTTTATATCTGGTGAATATTATGAATAAATAAGTAGCTTAAGCGTTGATATAAATCAGAGATAATTACATGGAAGTGGTGTAACATTTAAAATTGCATTTACACTCGTATCACTATGACATCATTTATGAAACATTATGAAAAAAAAAACAAAAATAAAAAAAAAAATCTTAAAGAAATCTTTAGTGCATTAGGTGTCAGTTATTGGAAGAAATAAAGCATAAAAATTCAATAGTTGAACAAAACTCCTTAAACAAAGCAAAATAAAAATGGTATTATAATTATAAACATTTTAATTTATATCATTTATACCCTACTTCGAGAGCCCTTGTTAGCGCCCCTGATAATTAAGTATGTGTATTCCAAAGACTAAACTCAAATACTCCTCTCTGTAACACCTGAATGAAATCTTCAGTTATGGATGATTTATTTTCAAAATATTTTAATTCTAATCCGATGGTCACAGCTTTAACCCTCTAACGGTTGCAGCAAAATTTTATAAAGTCAATTTATGGATAGTCAGGCAGCACTGATGGCAATTACAAGTTACTGTATGTATACTTTTGTAATCTAATTTTATTTTAAATTAGCTTTAGTAAAATATGTATTATTTTTAATTGTCTCCCTACAAACACTTGGAAGATATCTTCCTGGAAGAAATTTACGCTATATATTCTTTTATTTATTTAATATTGCATTTTTATCACTTTAAACAAAATTAGACAATAAACAACAAAAAATATATAAAATTTATTTTTTTTTTATTATTTTTATCCTCAAAATATTGCAATTTTTCACCTCTGCAATATATTGATGATATCCCATTGAGATCATCTGAAAGAAATGAATGCAATACTTTTATATTTCAGTCACAATTTTTTCAGTTGTTGAAAAATTAAAAAAAATGAAAAAATATTACAAAAATTTGTTTGTCTTTTAGCAGAAAAAAAAAAAAGAAATGTATATTTTATGTGAGCGTTTCAGTTTTCGTACTTTATGATGTTAAGATTTATCTGCATGCATGCTTTATAACATGTAAAAAAATTTCTTTATTATAATTCAAGATTTATTTAGTGATAATTTTTCTATATATTTATTACATCCTCCAGAAGATTATCTGGCGGTATCTTTTTTTTTCACATAGATGATTATCTGGCAATATTGCCTTTTTATTTTTCTTGCAGGCGTATTGATTTCTTATTGCTTAGATGTATCGCCTGTGACGCACAATGTCGAAACTTCCGCAATACGAATATGATTATTGCGGCAATAAATTTTTTTTCTAAGCAATACGCATTCGAATCACCTTCATATTATTTTGCTTGTAGGGCTGTAAGGAATATTTTCCATAGACATAATAATAAAAAATAAATAATAAACGTGTAGTTACAAATATTACACTGCCAACATATTAACTAGAATACTTTATAACTCTCATTTAGTTTATGTAAATTTAAACATTAATAGTCAACATTGAGATGATACATTTGGGCAAGAACCGAAGTACTGATCTTGTTATATTTTGGTCTTAGGAATTAAAATATCACCAGAGACGACAAAAGTTCTTTTTTCCGAACCGTAACCTAACCCGTAGTTAGCCGACCGAGCGCCGAAGAATTTTTCTCATAGAATTGAATTTAGTATCTAGAGTAGCGCATACGATTCTAGTTAGCCGATTGAGAGCAGAAGCATTTAGTGTTAGCGTAGCTCATACGAAGCATATATCTCATCGGATTGTATTTTGTTGCCAGAAACCTATAGAGAGACCTATAGAGAGCTGAAGCATTCGCCTCGCCGGCTTGCATATAGTATTTAGCTCAGTGCTGTCAGGTTGCTTAAAAAAGTTACTGGTTTTTGTCAAAACGTTAAAATTTTTCCTAAATAGTTACATTTTCGAAATTTTGAAAAAATCAAAGGCCAACACGTACTTATTTTCTATTCAAAATTTGGAAGAAAGTAATACAAAAATTTGAGTATAAATCAAGATCACCAACACACTTGATTTTAATAAATTAATTACAACTAGAGTAGTACTCTAACTTGTAATTAAAGTACTATAAAAATTTTTGACCTCTCGCTCATAGTTTATGAGTTATGAGCCTCTAAAGTTTTGATAAATTTTTCTGAATATATTTATTAATACACATGCGATTTAAATTTTATCAAATATTTAACAGTAAGTAAACAAAATACCTTCTTAATGATATATAAAGTGACCATATTCATTAAATCTTTCAGAGGAAAAATTAAATTTTTATTGACATCACCGGTACTTATAAAATTCTATGATTTCCAAAAAAAAAAAAAAAAAAAAAAAAAAAAAATATTCAGCGAAGCCGGTGTTAGAAATACATAGACGAGAAAGTTCTTTAGCCGAGTGAAGTCTAGCAACACAAATAAACCTTTATTAACGTTTAAAAAAATAATTTCATTTCAACAGTGAAGGTCCATATTTTTTGGTGTTCAACTGGTTAAAATGATTTCATAGGTTTTTTTTTGACTAAACATTCCCTAAACATATCCATTTTAAAATTGTTGAATAATGACAATAGTCTTGTTGTCTTCTTAACGAAGAGAATATTCTACCAAATTTTTCCATTGAATAAAACTTTCAAAATTAAAAAATGCATTTAATAAATCAGTTGTGTCCCTTTAGACCAAAATATCGGGCCTTGTAAAGTTTAACTAATTTTGTGGTTTAAAAATATTATTGTTAAAATCAAATGTTGTATTTTAATTTATACAACAAAGACATTATTTGCTTAAGTGTGATAATTCATCTGGATATATATTATACGACTAAAACTTTACAAAATGTGCATTTGCACACATTTAGTTTTAACCAATTCAAGAGCATATTACTTCAATCCTCTACACTTAGTCGTTCTTAAAAAATCTAAAAAATATTCTTTTATATTTTGAATTGTAATACTGTTTTTAATGAAAACATAGCTAAAGTTACTTTTTGTGCAATTTTGTAGACTGAAAATGTAGTAAAAATGAAATAATTTCATATGCCACGAAATTCAGAAGATTGCTAAGAGCAAGAAAAGAATATGTTTAAAATTTTGTTCTCTTCAATAGAAGTGTTGAACATCACTGTTAAATTTTGAGAAAGTCGCAAAAAACTTGTTCCAAATGTTGGTAATTATTTGCATGATCTTTGTACGTCAATGATATTATTCTTGTACATAGTATTTAATTTTATTGAAGGGATTAAAAGTTGCGAAAATGCAGTTAAAAACAAAAAATTATATATGTTACGTGTAGCGTTCAATCAAAGGAAGCAGACTTTTGTTGAAGCAGCAGGAAACGAAAACTACATTACAGCAAACATTTACGCTAGTGAATTGATGGATGGATATCACCATTTTTATTTGTCTAAATTTCGAAAAATAAGCGATTTTATTCGCGATTTTTGTTTATAACAAATGGTCAAAAATTGACGAAATATTTAGATTTGAATATTCACAACTTTTTAAGTTGCAATTCGATTTCATTGAAATAAAAGCGATCGAGAAGTTAATTGAGTCCACTTTAAATCTCATAATTAAAAAATAATATTGTTTAAAAAAATGCATTTATAATGCAACTGAATTTTTCAGATGCATTTTTGAAAACGCTCCTCCCTTCGATTTTAAAAAGTGATTTATTGCTTCAACAATTCAATTTAGTTTTTTTTGTGATGGAAATGTTTACTATTTTTAAAATTTTTAGTAAGAAAACTATTTTATTGATTTTAAAAACATTTAAACTGTACTTTTATACGATTTAAGCTTAGTTAGTCAAAAAAAAAAAAAAAAAAAAAAAAAAAAAACAAGATTAGTTAGCAGTTAAATTAGATATGTTAATGCATTTGTATCTTTTTAAATGAATGTAAAATTTCTTTGTCAAAAAATATTAAAAAAGATATGATATTAAAATTTTGATAATTTTAACACGTAAGAAAGATATAGTCGGTTAAGCCCGACCATATGATACCTTACACCATTATGTATGTCCATCAAAATTCGTAGGGGTCTTATATTAAATATGTGGCCAATTGTGGACCGATACTTATACCAAGTGTAAAATAAAATATACGAATACAGAATTTTACGTTAATACTAACATTTATATCAATTTATACACTTTAGGGTGATTCCCGAAAGCTAGCTTATATGGGAGCTATGGCAAATTATGATCCTCAAAAAATTCTCATTATGATTTCTACTTATATAAAAATTATTTGTGGATGTGATTTTTTTTTTCGTTAAAGTGATTTTGGCACAAAGATTGATACTTATACAAAACTTACTTACATCGAAATTCATTAAAATATTGCTATATTTAAGGCATTTATGACCATTAAACCTTTATTCCGGGACGACTTTTGTATGAGGGATAGGTAAAATAATGGACCGATCATAACCAATTTCAATAAGCTTCATCCTTATGCCATGAAAGTCCTATGTGTCAAATTTCATTGACAGACAGTCAGACGGACGGACGGACATCGTTATAAAATAAAATATATAAAGATTGGTATTCTTTAAGGCGGGTGATTTAAGGTGGATGATTTTTTCTGTGCGTTACAAACATCAGCACAAACGCATAATATCCCAACCACCATAGGTTGTTGGGGTATTATATTTTCATTTCAGTACATATTTCATCCATTTTTTGGAAATAACCTATACAAAAATTTTATATTTTAAGTCATAAAAACAATTTTCTGTTTAAGGAAATGAGTTTTTGTTTGGATAAATTTGTGGGGGTTTTTCATAAAAAATTATTCAAAATACTAGAACTTTCCGTCACATAAAAACAAACAGTCAATTTACCAATTTTTAAAATAAAAAAATCTCTCAACTGCGATTTTTTATTTTTTTAAATTAACTTAACTTAAAAATTGACTTTCAATTACATTTTTCTAAAAAAAAAAAATTTTTTTTTTAATTGTGATATATCCATTCTAATGCCATCAAAATCACTGAAACCGGACTTCAGCTTCAAAAAACATGGATAATTATGAAATACAACTTTGTGAAATATTTTGATATTTTATGGATTTGGAATTGTGAATAAAATCTCGAATTTTTTGTCATTGTGGTAATATGAAGTATGTGTATGCCAAATATGAACCTAATCGGAGGACCTATGGTTCCAAAACGTTTTTTTTTTTTAATAAATCTGTAACTTGTGAACCGCTGCAAATATCTCAATAAAATTTCAATTGGCCAGAGATGAGGTATTTTCGAGTTGATTCAAGGAGCACAGATTCCCAGCGGATCAAGGAGGGGAGTGGGTAGACCTTCAAAGCTGGTCATCTGGGATATGCAATTAAAAAAAAAGTAATCGCAAAAAATTCATTTATGATTTGACAAAATCTATAAAATCTATAAATTCTATAAAAAATATACTGACATATATAGATTATCTCTTTTAGTTTAAGAGATATTTGGGTCGAAATAAATTATTCATTCATTTTTAGCTTCGTTTTTTAGTTTTTTTTTTACCCTATCGGGTTCAATATTGGCCCTAATTTTTTTTTAAATATTCATCAGATTCCTTACAAACTTCTAAATAATATTGCTACAAGAATTGTATAAATATATAGATTAGATAAAAAAAAATATATTAATCTGAAGATGGAACTTTAAAAAAATTTCATATTTTTTGGATTTTTTTTCAAAAGAGGAGGCAATATTTTTTTTACTTATAAAATTTGTTCTGGCCTATATAATTTTTTTAATGTTTTCAAAAGGAATCCTAATGTAGATGAGTGTAAAATAAATCCGAAGGCGCCTGTGGTAACGGTCTCCCTTCAAGCCCTAAATAAACTTTGTCAATTTTCCACATTAAATTTGTTTGAAAAAAATTCTCAAATTGCAATACTGAGATCAAACTAAAATTATGTTAAACCCTCACAATTTTTTATTTGTGTTCTATAAATTATTGTTGTTTTGCTGTTGTAACAAAGAATTTAATAATAAGACATTAATAAGTAATTTGTTGATATTTCTCTTTGAAATTTAGATCAAATATCTGAGAGTATTATAAATTTATCTTTCCCAACCCGTAGATATATAAAATGACATTTTTGCACAGATTTTAACCAATTTAATCATTCCATCATTCCAAAAAAAAAAAAAAAAAAAAAAAGAAAGCTTAACGTGTCAAGTTTCGTTAAATTATATATTGATGCACGGACAGCTGCACGGACATTGCAGCAGGATAAATAAAATTATATAAAATTTTAGTTTTAAACATAATAATGAGCAATTTATTACAACGAAATGAAACACAAACCAATATTATCGATTCCTGAATTAATCCTCATTTTTTGGATATTCCAACCCGCTGTTGGTCGGTTGATATGGCGTTAAAGAGGCCCCCGATAACTTAGATATATGATATATGTATACATCAAAAGATCAGTAAGGCTTCCGAGAATTTTACAATTGAAAATCGTTAAAATCAATTCAGAGATATCGTTTTTTCTAATCTGATAAATTCGATCATTAATAACTGAGTTATCGGCCATAACCCATTTGCAAAAAAGAGAAATTTAAAATAAAATAAAATTAAAAATAAAAGAAAATAATATAGTTTCCTTTTATTATATTACATTAAAGTTATGCTTATTTTCTTAAAATATCTTTTCTTGAAATTTCATTTCCTAAAAGAAATTCTTTGATCAAAAATTTCGATCAATTTAAAAAGCAAAATAACTATTAAAAATTTAATTATATAAATTATAAATTTTATCTTAAAACTATTTATATTGTCCCCATCAAATGATTAAATCAAGCGTTGCACAATGGGGCCAATCGGCAAAATTTTGATAATAAATCTGTATCTCCTAAACTACTGGTCAGATCGAATTAAAATGTATAACCATTAGGAAAAAGTCGTCTTGGAATTACCCTGTAATAATACGAGATAAGCTACAGGGTGCCAAAATTAACCTTGAATTTTGAATTTTTGATATTTTTGTTTTTCGAGAATGAGTCCTGAGTTGTATAAAGGAAACATTTTTTAAAAATATCTTATAATTTCTAATACATTTTGAAATAATATGCTGTCTTAATTACTTATTATTATTATTATTATTATTATTATTATTATTATTGAAAAATTACATTTTCTAACAAAAATACAGTACAATTCATTCACATATTTTCTTTATATACTTTAAAAAACAAGGCTTCATAAATGGTTAATAAAGAAATTTTAAATTAACTCAGATATGCACCCTATATCCAGCTTTGGTCGGAAATGATGAATTTTACAAAAAAAAAAGAAAACAAAAATAAATAATAATTCATGTTTATCGATTAATAAAAAGAATGTCCTGCGAGATTTTTTAATCTTATTGACGCTGTTTAATTTAGAAATATATTTAAATCAGACGAAATCGCAGGAGTGCAGATTTTACGAAAAAAGTCAACTTTTCAAAAGACTCTTTTTAAATTGCACAAAAATTATTAGTACCATATTTTTACCATTATATTTTATTTATTTAAATAAAACAAATATCATACTTTTACTTCTCAAAAAATCGTTCAAATAGCTTCAACAACCAATTTTTGGTAATTTTTCAAAAATAAATAAATATAAAAAAATTAAAAACCAAAAAATAATGTTTTTTTTAAGCCATTTTTCATACTAATTTTAGAGCGCAGACTTTGAACATTTTTCACGGCTAGATGAATTGAGATAATCAAAAAAACTTTTCAGCATATTATTTCGGAATGTATTAGAAAATACAGAACATAAAAAAATTCCACGACTTATTCCCGAAGAAGAACAAAATAAAAAATGTTTTTCCTTTATCTTGCCAAGCAATTTACAAAAATATAAAAATCTTTGAAATCGGACTTGCTTTGTAGAAGCTACGATTTTTTTTTTTTTTTGAGACTTTATATGCTCGAGGTGGTCAACTTTGACATCCTGTAGCTTATTTCGTATTGTTACAGGATTAATATGAAATGAGTTTTCTAAAAGCTTAGGTCTTCCTCTACAACTATCCCATACATTTCAATTTGATCACACCAATAGTTTAGGAGATACAGATTAATTACCAAAATTTTTGCGATTTTCCCCACTGTGCGTTAGTACCGATAAAACGCTGGTTTATTTATTTATTTTATTTTTTCAATCTGGCTGTAGAGCTTTCATAATGACAATTATTCTTTAATTTACTTACTAAATTTTTTATAGACTTTTTTTTTTAATATTTTTATTTTTTTACTCTTTCAATTACTCAGTCCGTAGTCAGTCAATCATACTGTTTAACATTCATTCATCCATTAAGTCACTTATTTAGTAATTTGTTATAAAATCAAGAAAAAAATGTTTATTTATATGTTTTTGTGTATGTATGTGTATATTACAGGCTTTTAAATATGAAATATAATGTACATAACAATAATAACAAAATCTCATTCAATTTTAAACTACTCAACTATTTTTTATTTTTATAAAATTTATGCAAATTACTTGTAAATCAGAGAGAAAATAAAAAAGAAAAAAATATTGTCAAGTTTGAAATAGAATTTAAATTACAAACTTAAATTATTAAATGAATATTATTAAATAAAATTACAGAAAATTTAATAAACGCTTGCATATTAAAGAATATTATATTTCAAAAGTTATGAAATTTTCTTAGGAATTTAAAAATTTATTACATTAATAAAAAATAGTTTCAATAATTTAATTATTATACAAAAATATTTTTAAATGTTTAAAATTACCTAAAATTTATTATTTAAATGTAAGAGAGTTTTTAATAATTTTTGAATATACTTTTAATTAATGTATATTTTGAGGACTATAATTTTAATGATTTTAAACATAGTAAAAGTCTTAGAAGTGTATTAATATATAATGGTATCATAAAGGGTGTGAAGATAAATTCGTCAGTTAAATACGTCCCACACAAATGTTAAATACGCTCCACACGCTGTGAATCGATTTGTTAAAATGAACAAAATTACTTTTTAATAAAAAAACTATATCAAAATTAAATTTTAAATAAAAAAATCAAAATATATTTATAAAACTCATTAAAATATAAAATTGTAAAAAAAAATTTTCAAATATGTCACTTTATACATAAAATTTCTTTGAACAAAAATCGAAAATTTTAAGTGGTCCTAATGGCCATAAGGAGCAGACATGAATCGGGTAAGCGGAAGAGTGGAAGTAGCCTAGGACTAGTAGATTCCAGAAATGTATGTTCTACGTCCAGATTCCATCTGTGATCAGAGATATATAATTTTGAAAAATGTGTTTTTTCACTATGGTCATATGAAAAAATGTGGAATTTTCAAGTGGCTCCAGTGGACATAAGGAGCAGACATGAATCGGGTAAGCGGAAGAGTGGAAGTAGCCTAGGACTAGTAGATTCCAGAAATGTATGTTCTACGTCCAGATTCCATCTGTGATCAGAGATATATAATTTTGAAAAATGTGTTTTTTCACTATGGTCATATGGAAAAATGTGGAATTTTCAAGTGGCTCCAGTGGACATAAGGAGCAGACATGAATCGGGTAAGCGGAAGAGTGGAAGTAGCCTAGGACTAGTAGATTCCAGAAATGTATGTTCTACGTCCAGATTCCATCTGTGATCAGAGATATATAATTTTGAAAAATGTGTTTTTTCACTATGGTCATATGGAAAAATCTGGAATTTTCAAGTGGCTCCAGTGGACATAAGGAGCAGACATGAATCGGGTAAGCGGAAGAGTGGAAGTAGCCTAGGACTAGTAGATTCCAGAAATGTATGTTCTACGTCCAGATTCCATCTGTGATCAGAGATATATAATTTTGAAAAATGTGTTTTTTCACTATGGTCATATGGAAAAATGTGGAATTTTCAAGTGGCTCCAGTGGACATAAGGAGCAGACATGAATCGGGTAAGCGGAAGAGTGGAAGTAGCCTAGGACTAGTAGATTCCAGAAATGTATGTCCTACGTCCAGATTCCATCTGTGATCAGAGATATATAATTTTGAAAAATGTGTTTTTTCACTATGGTCATATGAAAAAATAAGTTGGTCAAACATTCGTCGTTTATTTTACAAACTTTTAGTTTATCGGTAAGGCCTTTTCCAAATATGATTCTGAAGTTTGTAGTCGGAATGAAAACTAGTAAATAATTCACAAATTTGCTTTATTTTAACCATTATTTCATCCTTATGCCTCATGTAGTTATAATGAAAGTTTAAGAGAATTTTTTTCCAATTTATTGAATTTTTCCCTATATTTAATTAAATGTTTCTTGTAAAGATTAAAATTTTCAAAAACGACTGCAAATTGGACAAAAGATAAAAAAAACCTCACCATTAGTTTTAAAATTGTGAAATAGTTTTAAATGTAAAACCAATCTATCTATATTTTTACAACTTTCTTTTTGCACAATCATATCATGATTTTATAAATTATTGTACAAAAATATTTTTCGATAAATTAACGGAAATTCCCGTTTGATAAAAATTAATTTTTTATTTTCATAAATAATTTTAAAATTTTCTTCTAGCAACTTCGACATTTTTAACAAGCAAATTAAAAAATAAAATCATACTATACATGAGCAAATTTTTATATATTTATGTAAAAACTATTTATGTACAAAAGGAAAACCTTTTATTGCAGAAGGATATTTAAAGCACTAAAAATGAAATTTATTAAAAAATAAATAAATAAATATATTCTCAAAGTTTTTTCATTATACACTTCACCAAAAGTGTCCAGAGGTACACAAAAAAAAAAAAAAAAAAAAAAAAAAATTAAAAAAGGACCACTCAAAAATAGTGTAAATTAAAAAAAAAACTTTTTTAAAGAAAAATTGTTTTCCACAACAGTAACAATTTCTGAAAGGTGTACAAAATGGTACAAACCATAGAATACAACTAGGAGTTTATATAAAAGGCAACTCAAACTATTTTTTTAAAAACATGTACTAATTTTTTTCAAAATACAAAAAACAAAATATATGTGACTACATGTATTTATGAACTATATTTTTGTTAACTGAATTAGGTTTTTGTCTCTCACATAAACTTTTAGTTGTAATTTATGGTACAAATTTTGAAAAGAATACCAATTTAGAAAGCATGAAAATTTTTAACAAAATGTACTGTAACAATTTCCGTAAAAGCTTCTAATTTTCCATAAAAATACATAATTTTTAGACTCCCAATTTAGAAGAAAGTACAAATTAAAAAAAAAAAAAAAAAAATGTTCTATAAAAAAAAAGATTACCAATATTCCAAAAAGTACCATTTTATTCGAAGTATCAGTATCAGGACCAATATAAAAAAAAGAATCAATTTTCCTGTGAAATGTAATAATTTTTAAAAGGAAACTAAAATCATACAAATTTTAAAGGTAACAATGTGCCAGTTTCAAGAAAGATATATATATATATATATATATATATATATTATGAAAAAACTGTATCAATTTTGAAAAAATTTACTAATTTTTCAAAAAAAAAAAAAAAAAAAAAACAAATAAAAAAGAGTGAAAATGTTAACACTAGTATCAATTTTCGACAAAACAATTAAAAAAATAGTTTAAAAACTTAACTTAAAAAAACATTGTTTAAAGATATAAAAAAAAACACCCAGAAAAAATTTAGAACTTGTTCTAAAATCATTAGTTTTAGAACTGGTGTAATCAGAACAACTTCAGATATTTTAGTAATATCTTTAGTTTCAAGAAAGATCTATATTTATGAAAAAATGTACCAATCTTCCAAAACAAGTTAAAATTTTAACACAATTTTCGAAAAAGTAACAATTTAGAAAAAAATAGTTTCAAAAAATGGTACTAAATTAAAAAAAAAAAAATTGTTTAAAAATCTACTAATTAAAAAAAAAAATAATATCCAGGAAAATTTTTAGAACTTGTTCTAAAATTATTATTTCTAGAACTGGAGCAATCAGAACCAATTCAGATTTTTTAATAATGTCTTTAGAACTAGTAACCAATTCTGGTAATCAGAACCGTATTATGATTCTAAATTGGGTTCAAGGAATACTTTTGAAAATTAGTGCTTAAGAATTAGTTTTGAATTACTTCCACATCACTTTTATGAATAAATTAATTGTTCCCAAATGACTTCCTAAAACAGTTTAAAAAATTAAAAAAAATTATTTTTTTTTAAGTGCAGCAAAATTAAATTGTTTTTTTTTTTAAATGGGCTCATTGGAATGAAAAATAAAATATCCTTGATTTTAATAACTGGTTGTAGAACCATTCCCTAACGTTTATATAAAACTAGTTGTAAATGTGACAATTTCGAACAAAAGTCATTGATTAAAGAACTAGTTCTAGAACCGTTCCATAGAATGGGTACTGGCTATTTAACAGTTCCACAGAACAATTTCAAACAAAAATCATTAGTCTTATTTTCATGCGTTCTGCAACCAGTTGTAGAACTAATACAGTTTTTCCTGGATAGTTAAAAAAAAACTGGAAAAATTTTTTCTAAAAAGTCAAAGAATTAAAAAAGTACCGGTTTGGAAAATGGTTTGACATTTAAGGAAAAATCCAATTGCCAGAAAAGTAAAAATTTTCCAAAAAAGTACCTATCTTCAAAAAAAAATCCGATTTTTAATAAAGTACCAATTTTTCAAAAAAGTACAAAATTTCCAGGAAAGTTCAAATTTTTTTAATAAAAACTAAAAAATGTACGAAATTTTGAAAAACGTATTGACTCAAAAAGGTACCAATTTATAAAAAAGTACTAAATGTACTAAAAATATAAATTTAGATATTAAAAAAAAATAATAATAGTAATTTTCCGAAAAGTACAAAAGTTGGGAAAAAATACTAATTTACATAAAAAAAACACCAAATTTCTAATAAAGTACCAAGTTTCTAAAAAAGGATCAATTTCAAAAAAAAAAAAAAAGAAAATAAAAATTAAAAATTACCAAATTTAGAAAAAGTACTAATTTTCAAAAAGATACTAATTTAAAAAAAATTAAATATCAATTTTTAAAAGAGGGTAAATTTACAAAAAAAAGATAATTTTTCAAAAAAGGACAAATTTTGAAAAAGTACTAATTTACGGAAAAAGTACCACATTTTGAATAAAAGGCTAATTTTTTAATATATATATAAAGAAAATATCAAAATTAAAAAAAAAAAAAAAATGTACCAAATTTAGAAAAAAATTCTAATTTTCAAAAAGGTACCAATTTAAAAAAATAAATATCAATTTTTAAGACGGTAAATATACAAACAAAAAAATTAATTTTTCAAAAAAGATCAAGTTTTGAAAAAGTACGAATTTACCAAATTTTAAAAAAGGGATACATTAAAAAGAAAAAAAAAAAGAAATATTAAAGCATTTTTTAAAAAATAAATAAAAATACAAAAAAGTACCAAAATTTCGAACAAAGAACTACAAAATTTTGATGAAAAGTGTAAACCGGCAAAAATAATTTTCAAAAAAGTACCAATTTTCTAAAAAAAAGGTACTATATTAAAAAGGTTCATTTTAAAGCAAAAGTATTAGTCTTTATACGAAATATCAATTTTCGAAAATAGCACCAAAATTCATAAACAGTACTTAATTGAAAAAAAAGCAACAGTACCAATTTTCAAAATAGAAACAATTTCTAAAAAAGAGTACATAGGTATTATTTTTCTAAATAGTTAAAATTTTTAAAACAGTTCCAATTAAAAAAATAAAAAAGGTACTAATTTTGAAAAAGCACAAATTTTCATATTAAGAACGAATTTTCCCAAGAAGTACCAATTTTTAAAGAAAGTAAAAATTTTCTAAAAAAAAATTGACATTTTTTTAAGTACCACTTTTCAAAAAAAAGTATTATGTTTTATAATGAAAATTATCACTTAAAAATGTGTTAAAAAAATGATAAAAATATGTATAAAATGTATAACATTTGTTACAGCTGGGTAATTCCAAAAAATTTCAACCAAAAAGTTTTACATCTTCAATTTTTTTAAATTTGTAGTGTATATTAATCAAGTTATTGTGCATTAAAATACCCTTATAGGTTATTTTTTCCTTTTAAGGGTCCTTGCGTCAGGAAGATGTCTAGTTCTTATGACTTTATAATGAATTACTCAACTCTTAAACTTTTTTTCAGTTTTTTTTTTTTTAGTTTATTTTATTTCGTTTTTTATTTAAACAAATTTTAAACTTAATTCTCTCTGTGTTTTTCTTTGCAGGTATGTGTTAATTTAATTCTGTTCTAATATTTCATAAAAGCGGGTAAAATTTTGAAAATAATAAAAATTAAAGAAAAAAAAGGTAATTAAAATAAAAATGTATGCACACTGCTTGCCACTTGAATAAGGAATCACATTTTTTTTTTAACTTTAATTAAGTATATCTAAACTAAAGTTCAAAAAAAAAAAAAAAAAAAAAATAATAATAATAATTTTGTTATACTAAAATTATACATTTATTTAAGGACATGTATTTCTGTGGTACTTTTTCATGTGCCACTTGAATAAGGAATATTTTAAAACTAAGCAAACTGTAATTTATTTTTAAATTTTATGTTATAAAAATGAAAGTTATTATCTTCTAGCATTCAATTAGTAATGAGTACTGCCAACATTTTTAGAAATTACCTCAAAAATGCCATTCGGCGTCGTCTTGTATAATGACTCTAATTAATTTAGCAAAATTCAACTCCATGCTTCCGTTGTTGCATCATTAAAGGATTCTATCGTCTCAAATTGTTTTCCTCCTTCATAAACTTTTCTTGCAAGCCAACCGCAGACATTTTCCATTGGATTCAGATCTAGTGAATATGGGGGCCAATTCAAAAGTTGAACACCTTGTTGATTAATCAATTGTTTTACTGCTCTGGCGGTTTGAATCGGAGCGTTGTCGTGTTGGTACGTCCAAGGTATGGGTCAAAAGAAATCATTAAGTTTTGGAAATGCTTTCTCAAGAATGTTTTTGTAAGTCGTTGCAGTCATTTTGTTGGATACAAAAACCAATTCTATGGTACCACAATACGAAATGGCACCCCATACCATTATTCCGAACTCTAGGCTGTGTCTGCGGCTCAAAAATAATTCGTCCTTATTTAAGTCATGGAGGTAATAGTTATACCCGTCGGGACCATCCATATTAAACTTTTTTTGATCGGAAAATACAACTTTAAACCATTTGTCGGACCATGTCATTGTATTTTTAGCAAACTGTAGACGTTGTGATTTGCGTTTTTCATTAAGTGGTGTTTTTTTTCAGTTTTCGTCGGACTATGTATGGGCACGATTTAAAAATACTTTTTTCACATATTTTTGATGCCGATATGGCAGAATTTGATGCAATTCTAAGAATTTTCTTCCGCCCTTTCATGTTTTTTTCCATATCTTTCCACGTTATTTAAATAATTGTACACAACTGTCTTTCCTCTAATAATGTTTTTGGCCATTTGGACCGGATTCTGACCCTGAGATTTCAAAATCAGAATTTTTTCTTTTTCAGAGTTATTAAGAGTCTTATCGCGTTCCATTTTGCATAAAAACTGTTTAAAAACTATCAAATTAAAAATGCTCTAGCCGTTTATATTGAAAGAAATTCAAATCAAATAGAAAAAGTACCACAGGAATACGTCTTTAAATAAATACATAATTTTAGTATAACAAAATGTGTATATTTTTTATTTCTTCAGGAAACTAAAGCCAACACTTTTAAATTTGGTTGCGCAAAAAATTATTTTTTCCTGAACTTTAGTTTAGGAGATACACTTAATTAAAGTTAAAAAAAATGTGATTCCTTATTCAAGAGGCAGGCAGTGTATATTAAATAAAAATAAGTACTAAAGTAAATATAACTGTTTTATCTAAACTAAGTTTTCTGTACTTATTTACTCATTTATGAGCTAGTAAATTATTATTTTTTATCTAATATCCATCCCAATGTGTGTGTATATCATTGATTTAATAACAATAAACGACAAAATCTAGTATAAATTTAGGCGCAGCAGGGTATTTGGCATAGAAGGACTACAGTTCCTAGACATTTTTGTTGTCTATTAACAATATACTAAAACTATTGTTTTGGTTGTTTATTGTAACCAATTTTTAGATTACAAGGACTTTTTTCAGCCTATTATAATTTTTGAAAAAAAAGTTATAAAAATAAAATATAAATAAAATAAATAAATGAAAATATTCAACAACAAGATTTATAATGTAGAACATAAAATTAAAACACACACATTCTCTGGGGGGTATAGTGAAATTTTTGGCTTTAAAACAGGAATGGAAAAATGGTTTGAAATTTAAAATTTGAAAATTTTTAATAAAATGAAAGTACATTTAATTACTTATAGAATGTTTAATTTATATACCTAAGTACAAATTTTCCATCCCAGTTGCATATGCAACAAATTCTCTTTACAAATAAAACTACTACAACTATAACTTTAGTGTATACAAAAAACCATATTAGAACGTTGTAGTAGTAAAGAACTCATGTTCACAAGTAGGGTAGGAGGTAGGGAGGTTGTAACAGGGACGCAATAAAAACATAGAAAATAAGTCATTGTACTATAGTTTTTGTTTAAGCAGAAAAAAGATGTGTTTTTTTATTTCAAAGCGATTGTTGTAAATGAAGAAAATAAATAGCAAAAATAGTTGATACGAATTGTTTTGTTGTAGTAGTTGTTGCCAATGGTTGGTAAAAGGAAAAAAAATATAACTAAACAATGGTTAGAAAAAAGCACCGACATTCTAGAAGACAATTTAGCGGTTTTTGAAGGAAACAGCTTTGGAATAATTTTGATGAAATTTTAAATTTTACTGAAAAGAAGTGAAGTTAAAAAAAAAATAATAATAATAAAAGTTTTTAAAAGAAGTACCTATACCTATATATATATACCTATATATATATTCATATATATTCAAGCTGTATAGCTTGTTAAAGAAAGCAAATATAGATTTAAAATCATCATAATCGCCCTTAATAAAATAAAGATGTTACGAGCATTTAAATCTTGCCCATGATTGGGGTGGTCAACTTTGATACTCTTCATCAAATCCCTTATTAATTTTCCTGAAAACTTAGGTTCTAGTCTACAACTTTCCTATACTTATTAATGCGATTCAACCAGTAGTTTAGAAGATATAGATTTATTACCTTTTTTTGGAAATCGGCCCCATTGTAAACCAAAATGGTATTTTTTTTTTAAATTACTAATTTTTTATAAAAAGTACCAAATTTTAACAGAAGTTTTAATTTTCAAAAAAAAAACCAATATACGAAAAAATTTTTTTAAGAAGATGTAAAAATTACAAAATCATATTAATTTCTATAAAACTGCCAATTTTCAAAAAAGTACCAATTAGAAAAACAGAAGAAAAATTGTACTAAATTTCAGAAAAGGTACCAAGTAAAAAATTATGTGTTTTAAAACAGTGTCAATTTAAAGAAAAATTTTAAATAAGATTTAATTTACGAAAAAGGTTCCGATTTTCCAAAAAAGTACCCATTAACTTTCAGAAAAAAGTAGAAGTTTTTAAGAGTAATTTCAAAAATTCTAAAATATATCTAAATAAGTTGAAATTTTCATAAAAGGACTAATTTTATGCTAAGGAAATAACATTTTCATAAAAATTACCAAATTTCAAAAAAAAAGTTATATTTCAAAAACTACCAATTTTCAAACAAGTACCGAATTTTAAAAAAAAGGAACCGATTTTCATAAGAAGTTGAAAATGTTGAAGGAAAGTACAAATTTTCCAAAAAAAGTTAAAAATTAAAAAAAAAAAAATAATAATTATTTTTCAGAAACAGCAGCTGATTTTTAAAAAAGTACTTAATTACAAAAAAAAAAAAAAAAAAAAAATAAATAAATAAATAAATAAAATCAATGAAATGCCAATTTTTATAAAAAGTTATAATTTTCCAAAAAGGTACTAAATTTAGAGCAAAAATACAAATTTTCAAAAAAGACCTGCAAAAATATAAATTTTTAGGAAAACAACGAATTTTCAATAAAGTGTCGAATATAGAAAAATTAAAACAAATTTCAAAAAAGAACTAATTTTCAAGAAAAGTATTTTTTAAATAATTTTCAAAAAGTTTTTTGAAATACTTTTCTTGGAAATTGGTACAAACTACAAAACTTTGGTAACAAGTATTCTTAAAAGTTACCAAATTCCCTATAGCATTCTACATTCAAAAACAGTACCATTTTTGATGAAAGGTACTAATTTACACAATAATTTTCAAATAAATTTACTCAATTTCAAACCGCACAAAATTTTCAAAACAGTACCAATATTTATTAAAAAAAGTAAACATTTTCAAAAAAGCACTATAATTTAAAAAAAGTACCAAATTTTCAAAAATGTACCAAATTTTCAAAGGTGTATCAAATTTTCAAAGATGTACTAATTTTCAAAAAAGTACCAATTTTCAAAAAAGTACCAATTTTCAAAAAAGTAATAATTTTCAAAAAAAAAGGAAAAAGTACATAAAAGTACTAATTTAAAAAAATTATTTTTCCCCAAATTTCAAGAAAGTTTCAAATTTAAAAAAAATCTGCTAATTTAAAAAAATAGTAACAAATTTCAAAAAAGTACAAATTTTCAAGAAAAGTATTTTTGAAAATAATTTTCAAGAAACTTTTTTGAAAAATGCTACAAATGTTACTAAATTTGCAAAAAAAGTTACCAAATTTTCAAAAAGTACTAATTTACACAATAATTTAAACATTTTCAAAAAAGTACTAAATTAAAAAAAAAGAACCTAATTTCAACAAATTTTCAAAAAAGCATCAACTTTTGAGAAAAGTAAAAATTTTTATAAAAAGAACCAAATTTCAGGAAAGTATCAAATTTTTAAAAACAGTGCCAATATTTTTAAATAAAGTAACAAATTTGAAAAACGTACGCATTTTCAAAAAAAAAAACAAGATTTTTTTTTTTATAAATTGGTACAAAGTACAAAAATTGAAAATTGTTAAATAGTACATTTTCAAAAATGTTACTAAATTTGTAAAAAAGAAAAAAGATACTAAATTTTCAAAAAAGGTCCAATTTTCATAGTTCTAATTTACACAAAAATTTTTTAATTTAAAAAAAATTACTAGTTTTCAAAAAAGTACCAAATTTTCATAAGTAACAATTTTCAAAACAAGTAACAATTTTTATAAAAAGTACCAAATTTTTAAAAAGTACCAATTTCGGAAAAATGTAACAATTTTCAAAAAAGTACCAATTTTCAAAAAAAGTACACATTTTCAAAAAAGTACCTAATTTCAAAAAAGTAACAAATTTTCGAAAAAAGTACCAATTTTCCAAAACAAGTACCAATTTTCAAAAAAAGTACAAAATTTTTAAAAAAGTACAGTTACAGATTTTTAAAAAAGTACCATTTTTTCCGAAAAAAAGTACATACAAATTTTCAATAAATTTGTATTTTTCCAAAAAGGCACCAATTTTTAATTTGCGTAAAGTATTTAACAAAAAATCGTTCTTTCGCTCCTCGCTACATTATACTCACTTTAGTAGTTGCAACATTTACAATCTTTTGAAATAAGTTCCAAAACAGACGAAAAAAAAAACTTATGAACAAAAGTAACTAAGCTGAAACTATATAAGTAAAATAGGTTACAGTGACAACATAATATGGCAAATATTTTTTTAATATTATTATTATTATTTTTTTTTTTGTTATAGGAATTTACTAGAATATAAAAAAATGAAATAGGAAAATTGTATATAAAAAAAAAAACAAAAAACATTTGTGTATATGTGAGTGTTTTATTGTACACAGTTTTTGTTGCAAATAAACGAAATGAGAACTATTAATAAACAACAATAAAATAATATTTATAAACAATAGAATATAAATTGAACATTTAGTTGAAACAACAACAATATATAAAAAAAGAAAAAAAAAAAGCAAATTGATACATAATTGTGGGGTTTTTTGCTTGAAATATAATAAATTATTGTAAATTATAATAAATTTTAATAACTGTTTTAAAAACTACTGAAAAAATAACATTTGAAATAATAATTCATAATTAAAATTTAAATTTATTAAAAGGTTATAAATCGTTTCTAAGAAATTGATAGTATATATATATATATATATTTTTTTTTTTTTTTTATTGTGATTTCTTTAGTAATAATACTCGCAGTAAATACATTTTTTTTGTGTGTTTATTAAATTAAATTTCCAGAAAAAAAATTAAATAAACATTTTATGTGCAGTGACTTTTAAATAAATTATTTACCCCAAAACATAAAAAATTTTAAAATAAATATAACATATAAAATAAAAATAAAATCAATTAATTGTTTATTGGTGTAATAATGTGTAAACTGAACAATTTATCATAACCGTCAATAAGTTAACTCTAGTATAAATATATCTATAATAAAAACAAATGTATATACGTGTGTACATACTTATTGTCGGTGTGATGATAAAAAGTCCTTTGTGTGTTTTTTTATTTAATAAAAAAACAATTTATTTTTTTGTATACATTATATGTTAATCCTTTTGATATATTCGGAACTTATCTAAATATTTGAATATTGGGATGGTCAGAAAAAAAAAAAAAAAAAATACGGAAAATTACACATAGGATTTTTCGTAAGCACACCCACGATATTTATTTGTATGAATTTATTTAACTATTACATTTAATTATTTATAGCTCAAAAGTATAATGATTTTGAACGGAGAATCGAAAAAAAAATCAATGGTCACTGTATGTTTAATATTCTCGACTTTGTGGGACAGACAGTTAGTTAACTGTATATATATTCTCTGCAACAGCAAAAAAATTGTTTGGTTTTTGGTTCAATTTGTCTTCGTCAAGTTATTAGTATATTTTAATTTTGGATTTTTTGATGTATTTTTAGTTTCATTAATTTTTTTCTTTTTTTTTAAACTGCAAGTTTTATTATTTTTTTTTTTTAAGTACTTTTTTGAACTTTGTGTCTTTTTTCCAAAGATTAACTATGTTTCTTCGTAGTTTAATCAGCTTTACTTTTAGTTTTGATTTAACTATATTATTGTTTTTTAATATCTGTTAAAATATTTTATTTAAACTTAGATTTTTACAGTTTAAACTAAGTTTAATTCTGGATTTTTTACGTTGGCAAACCTTCTTAGACTTTTCTTTATTTTAAAATTTAAACTAAGCGTAAATAATTGCCTGATTCTTAAGAAACTTAAAGAATAATTTTCTTTTAGTTTAAACTAAGTTTAACTTTGTTCCTTCGTAGTTTAATTTGATTTAGTTTTCGTTTCTGTTTCAATATTTTATTGTTGTTGAAAAATTTTTAAAATTTTTACTTAAACTTAGATTTTCACAATTTAAACTAAGTTGAATCATGGTTTTTAAAGTTTACAAACTTTTTTAGACTTCTGTTTATTAAAAAATTTAAATAGATCTGAAATAATTGTCGCTAATACGTAATGTCCTCCGTTTTTTCTAGTTTAAACTTAGTTTATCTATGTTCCTTCGTAGTTTAATTTTTACTTTTTTTTTTACTTTTCGTTTCTGTTTCAGTATTTTATTGCTGTTTAAAAGTTGTTAAAAATTTTACTTAACTTAGATTTTTACAACTTAAAACAAGTTTAACCGGAAATGATTTCTAAATTTTAAAAACTTTCTTAAGACTTCTGTTTATTATAAAATTTAAAATGAGCTTAAATAATTGGCAATAAAAAGTAATATCCTTGGTTTTCCTTCAGTTTAACTAAGTTTATTCATAGTTTAATCCGTTTTACTTTCAGTCTAGGTTTAAATATATTTTTGTTATTTAAAATCTGCTAACATTTTTTACTTAAACTGAGTTTAATTATTGATTTTGTAAGCTTAAGAAATTTTTTCAAATGCGAAACTATAAATTGAGTTTAATTAATGATTATTTATGTCTCTTAGGAAAAAGATCTTAATAAAGTATTTTTCTGAATTTTCTTCTGTATAAAATAATATTTTAAAAGTGTAATCATAAAGTTTAATAATTTTTATCTTTTATTTGGGTTTAAATATTAATATCTCTTACAACTTTTATTTCATACCAGCTCTTTAAGCAAAAAATTTCATAAAACATATTTTTTGCTAGTTTAATCTGTTTTACTTTTAGTTTCAGTTTTAAAATTTTATTTTTGTTCAAAATCTGTTAACATTTTTACTTAAACTTGGCTTTTTATAGTTTAAACTAATTTTAACTTTCTTAGACTTCCATTTATTATAAAATTTAATGAGCTTAAATAATTGTCACTGAAAAGTAATTTCCTTGTTTTCCTTTAAAATATTTTCTTTTGTTATTAAAAATCTGTTAGAAATATTACTTAAACTTAAATTTTTAAAGTTTAAACTAAGTTTAACTAAATTTTATTTAAGTTTAAAAAATTTCTTAGGTTTCTTTTTATTATAATCATAAATAATTGTCGTTTATGCCGACAACTTAAGGAATACATTTCAAAAAATCATTTACATTATTTTCTGCTAGTTTAAACTTAGTTCAGCTAAGTTCATAGTTTAATCCATTTTACTTTTAGTTTAGATTTAAATATGTATTTGTTGTTCAAAATTTATTAAAATTTTAACTTAAACTTAGGTTTTTAAAGTTTAAACTAAGTTTAACCATGGATTTTTCAGGTTTTTAATATATTTCTTATACTTATAGTTTCTACTTTTTTTAATAAATTTATTGTTTTTTTTTAATATTTATTTTTGCTTTAATTGTTTTTCTCATAACTGTTACCACTTTCTTTTAAAAATTTAAATTTGCTGAAGAAAAATTATTAAGTAAAAAAAAAAAAATTCTTCACCTAGGCATAAAACATCGCTCGACTACAAAAATACCAAAGTAGTAGGGTACATATTTGTCCCTTATTCCCTTAATATTCAATTTTACCATAATTTCCATTCTTTATTCTCCTACTTTTGTAGGCAAATTTTTTGTTTTTATGGTTCATTTAAACATTTGTCATTAATTATAAATTTTCTCTCACTCTCTCTTATTCTTTAATATTTCACGTTTTTGTTATTGTGTCATGGTATTAAAATAAGCATTAAATCAGAAGCAGCGACATCTACATGAACAAGGATACACATCAGCAACAAGAAGAGCAACAGCAGCTACGACAACATTTAAATTAGACAGAAAAAAAATACTCTTAACACAGAGGAAAAATAACCACCAACCCAAACAAGACAATGACAAATGACTGCTACGACTACAACAACAACGGTTTATAGAATTGAACCTGCAGCAAGTAAAAGGCATACAAACAATTGCAACATTGACAAGGATAAAAAGAATTTTGTAGTGGCATGAAAAGGAAGTAGACAGAAAAAGACTAGGAGTAGGAGGAAATACAACAGTTAAGGTCAAATGTTTAAATTGTGAGACATGACAATATTTTAAAATGCAAACGCACAATATAAAAGATATATTGTGTGAGTGTGTGGTAGGAGATCAAGGGGAGGCTAGAGAAAGTTGTTTGGATAAAGGAAGCTGTGAGGTCTTTTAACAAGAAAATGTATTGAAAGTGTTTGTGTCTCTATTTTGGTTAAATGAGAAAGAAGTGATACCCTGAATATGCATATAAATTTTGCCCTAACTTGTTATATACGGTCAGTGGTCAGTGGTCATTGGTTTTAACACGTACATAAATATCTACAATCAAAAAAGACTACAATATTTCGTTGCATAAGAAACACATAAACAAAAACATGATTTGACACATTCTAAAAAGAATTAATGTATCATGTGACAAGATACAAATAACATTTATTATAGACACATTGAGCAACATCTCCCCTAACAATGAAATGTTAATGGGGGGCAAACATGATTTTCTCAGCGATAGATTTTAGCAATTTTCTTTTATAAATTTAAAGAAAAACTAACTTTTGCTTTTTTGACGTTTAAACTTGGCTTATGTTAAATTATATAAAACTATATGCTGTTAAGTACGATTTTATTTTGGTTTAAGTTTAAGTTTGTTATTTTTGGTGGAATTCTGTCTTAACGTTTACATAAACTTAATTTTTTAGAGTTTAAACTGCTGTTAACCGGTCTTTTCTTAAGTTTAAGACATTTTTTTAGATTTATATTTATTAAATCATTTAAAATATGATAATACATAGATTTTTCTAAAGTTAAGAAATGATTCAAGGAATTGTTTCCTCGATGTTTTATTGTTGTTTAAACTTAATTTAACTAAGTTTAACTAAGTTTAAATAGTTTTGTTTTTAATTTATCCTAAAATATTTTATTGTTATTTAAAAACTGTTAAAAGGTTTACTTAAACTTGGATTTTTCCATTTTAAATCAAGCTCAAGTATGGATATTTTAAGTTTAAAGAGTTTAGTATATCCGTATTTATTAGAAATTTAAAACTGAGTTTCAAAAAGTATTTGTTATAGTCCTGTTTTTTTTCTAGTTTTAAATTGGTTTAACTGTTTTCCTTAATAGTTTAATAAGTTTTGTTTTCAGTTTGTGTTTAAATATTTCATTATTGTTTCTAATCTGTTAAAAATTTTACTTAATCTGGAGTTTTTACAATTTAAACTTAGTTGATTTTTTAAATTTATGGGATTTTTTACATTTGCATTTATTTCACACTTTATATAGTTTGAATAAGTAAAAATTTTGTCTTTTTTTTAGAAATTTGTTTGAAAAAGAAATTTTTCTATGTTTAAATTATATTCTAAATTTAGTTTAATTTTGCTTATATGTTTTAATTTATTTTGCTTTTAATTTATGTTTAGTTATTTTATTATTGTTTCAATTATATCAAAATTTTTAATTTTTTAATTTTTCATTTAAACTTTGACTTTTACAATTTAAAGGGTGCTCCTGGGATCTGGGGGTCTGAAGTTTGTGGGTTCGATTCCCACCAGATACTCTGGTCTGTTTCACTACAACGACCAATAGTCTTCGTTATTCCGCTCGGTTAGAATTATAATATAATTTGTAATTGTATGGTAGTTATAAAATAAATAAATACAATTTAAACTAAGATTAATTATGCATTTGTTAAGTTTAAGGCATTTTGCTTTTAGTTTAGGCTACAATAATTTATTGTTGTTTAAAATTTGTGTAGGATTTTATTTAAACTCTATTTTTAAGAGCATAAACTAAGTTTAACTGGGGATTTTTTTTAAGTTTAAGGAATTTTTGCGTTTATATGAATTTTGAGCCTTAAGACAATTTATAGATTTTTGTTAAGAAATGAACCCTAAGAGACATTTTACTTTCTTCTGGATTGAATTAAGTTCTTATATTTTTCATATGTTAAAGTTTAACTTTAACTTTATTTCAATAATGTTTAATTTCATTGTTGTTGAAAATCCTTTAATATTTTTACAGATTTTAACGTAGTTTAACCGTAGATTTTTTTAGGTTTAAAAATTATTTTATTTTAATATTTATGAGGAATTTAAAAAAAAATTGTTAAATTATAATTTTTGGGCTTTGTAAAGAAATGCAGTTTAAACGAAATATTTCTCTTGTTTTTGTAATAGTTAGGTTTGGTTTAACTGAAGTTTAACTTTTTTTTTTTTAATAAAGTTTAATGCATTTGAATTTTAATTTATGTTTTTGGCTTAATCTTTAGTATTTTTTACAGTATAAAATCTGTTCAAATTTTTATTTAATCTTCTGTGTTTTACAGTTTAAGCTAAGTTTAGCTTTAATTTTTCAAGTTTAAATTATTTAGTTTAGTTTATGCTTATGTTACATGTTTGCTTGAGGTTCAAAATCTGTTAAAATTTTCACAGTTTAAGCTAAGTTTAATCCTGGTTTTATCAAGTTGAAGTCATATTTTCTTTTGATTTGTGCTCAAATTAATTTTCCCATAAAGATATTACCTATTTCTATTAGACTTTTTTTTCGAGTTTAAACTAAGTTCAATATAGCTTTTCTAAAGGTTAAGAACTTTAAATTCACGTAAACAATTTGAAACAGCTTGAGAATTATCCAAAGTCAGCTGCAATTGTTGGTTTGTTGTTTGAAACTTATTTTCGTACCCATTCTACACCAACAAACTGATGGAAAAGGACAACAATGAAACCATTATTTTGAAACCAATATTTTGTAGTATACCAATAGATATTTTCTATGTACTCTATATATGTATGTACACATGTGCAGTTTTCTTCTATTGTATTGTACAGAATTTGATTGTGTTCATTGGAATTCGAAAAAAAAAAACAGAAAAAAAATGCATGTGGGTGTACCAGACGAATGTACGAATATCAAAACATGACACTACCAAATTGTAACATTGTTAAAATATTTTTCCTTTTAAGCAGCAATGTGTCTCTTATATTGTATGTAATAATATTTAATCATGACAAACATTTGAAACTAAATTTAGCTGCAACATTTTATGCTAGCTTTTGGTCGTTTTTATTTTTAAATTTATGATGATTTCAATTCATATATTCTGGTTCCTTCCCTCTATATATATATTGAATTTCCAGTTCTTTTATCTTTGTCAACATTGGAGACATATTAAAATAAGAAATTAGTCCAATAATGTCTTTGCGTTGACAATTTATAATATATGATTTTTCTGTTCTTTTTTTGGGTTTTATTTTTGTAAAAATTCTCTTCTTTGTTTTAAGAAAATAATATTTTTTATTGGCTTCTCCTTCCCGGAGAGTATTACCTTTAGAACTTTATAGGGGTATCACAGCTATAATTAATCAACTGGTGATTTGTTAAAAAAAAATGTTGCAGAAATATGTGAGTTTTGTTACTCACGTAAGGGATTTTTATATTTCTTAATAGAGTAAAGAGATGGATTGATGCTGAGTTTAATGCTGATCAAAGTTTTTTAGCTTTAAATATTTTCTTCATTTCGTTAAAAATTTTAATTATTTTCATTTTCTTTAATATCTCTTGCAGTTTAATTAATTGGAAATTGTAAATCAATCAATCAATCAATCATTATGTATTTATAAAGCTCATATTCAGCGGATGGTTTTTCTAGTAATTAAATGCTAGACAGAAAATGGCTCTTGTATAAATTTCCATTTAACTTTAAATTGTAATTAAAAGGAATTTTATATATGTCTTTATTTATTGCCTAATTTAATTATATTTAATTATACCCTACATTACCATAAACGGGGAGGGTATTATGCGTTTGTGCTGATGTTTGTAACATCCAAAAATATTGATCTAAGATATATACCAATAGGCTTAGAATCACTTTCTGAATCAATTTAACGTAAACCTTGTAATCACACTAAAGGTTGAAAATTTTTAAATAATTTAATGAAATTTGTTATATACATCTTCTATGATTCAAGGAAGAATCCTATTGAAATTGGTTATGATCGATCCATTATTTCACCTAGTACCCATACAAATGTCCCCCCAGAATATCGGTTTAACGAACATAAATGGCTTAAATAAATAAAAAAATATTTAGTTGAAATTTATCAATTATGGTATCATATACAGGATTTATATAAGTAGAGTAATCAATGTCCTAAATTTCATGAAGACCGGCCCATAATTGACCATAGCTCCCAAATAAACCTCTTCCGAAAATCATTAACGTACATAAATTCCATACAAATGTTAGTATCAAGTTTGTATTTGCTACAAAAAAATTTTACATCAGTAGAAACCATAGCGTCAAATTTTATCACAATCCATCCATAATTAACTATAGGTCCCGTATAAGATCCAATTCCGGTAATAAGTAACATAACATAATGAATACATATTTTTCATATCACTATACAAAACTCTTAATACAAATATCAGTAAACAACTGGCCCAAGGTCTCATATAACCCCTCCCCAAACTTTGATATACATACAGGTGTAGGGTATCAAGTCGGTCTTGACCAACTATATTTTTCTAACTTGTTTTATTTGGGTTATGTTATACGAATGTTTTAGGAATTTAAAGATTTATTTTAATTATTTGAAAAATTTAGTAAATGTGGGGGTATTTAAAGAGTTTGAGAAAATTGTTTGATTTCCTGTTACTAGATTTAACTAAACATAAAATAATTCTAATAGAAGCTTCTGTATAAAAAATCAGCTTCGTGAGCACTGCTTAAACTTTATAAAAGCTAGTTTAAACAAAGTTTAAATAAAAACTTAAACAAAATTTAAGTATAAGTGAAATATTAAAACCTAAAGTAAAACAAAATACTAATAAACTAACAAAGTTAAACTAAGTTTAAATTACTTAAACTCTTAAAACTAAAAAGAAAACAAAAATTAAAAAAAAAAAAAAAATAAATAAATAAAATTAAAATAAAACTAAATAATTTTTTAAACTTAATAATTCCAAGGATAAACACATAAAAAAAAAATAACGAAAAATAATAGCAAAACTGATTAAATTAAATTCAAATAAAGGTGAACTAGGAACACAGGTTTTATTTATTACGAAATAAACATAAATCATTATTATCTAAACTAAGTAGAAAGTTTAAAACTGAAATAGCAATATGCAAAATTCCTAAACTTTACCAATATAAATTTAAACTTAGTTTAAACTCTAAAAATAAAAGTTTAGTTAATTTTATTTTAAGATTTTAAATAACAGTGAAATATTTTCCAGCAATATAAAAGCAAAATTAGTTTAAAATAAAGTTAAACTTAGTTTAAATTTTTTTGAGAGAAATTCACAAATCACTATTACTTAAAGTTTCAAATGTACATAAATCTAAAAAATTCCCTTATTAAGTGCTAGGTTAAACTTGGTTTAAACTGTAAAAACTAAAGTTAACTAAAAAATGCTATCAGATCTCAAACATTAATAAAATATTTACACACAATCTGAAAGCAAAAGTTTAAACTATTTTCAAACAAAGTTAAACTTGGTTTAAATTAGAATGATAACATATTTTTACATTTTCTTTAAGACCTATTTCTTGAGAAAAATTCACATACTATCATCATTTAAACTTTCAAATCAATATAAATCTAAAAAATTTCCTAAACTTAATAAGCGCTGGATTAAACTTGGTCTGAACTGTAAAAAATAAAGCAATAAAATATTTAAAGGTAAAATGAAAACAAAAGTGTTTAAATTATGAATGAACTTCTCTAAACTAAGTTTAAAATAGAAGAAAGTCAACGAAGTAACTCTTATAAGCTTTAACTCCTGAGAAAAAGTCACAAATTAAATAATATGTAAAGTTTAAAATAGGTTAAACTTAGTTTAAACTGTAAAAACTAATTTTAGGTAAAAATGTTAACAGATCTCGAACAACAATAAAATATTTAAATGCAATGTTAAAGCAAAACGTACCAATTTATTTCAAAACAGACATAAACTTAGTTTAAACTAGAAGAAAAAAAAAATAGGAATTTATTTATCTAAACCGTATTTCTTAAGAAAGATCATATAGAACAATCAGCTGAACACTATTTAAAATTTATAATAAATAAAATCGCATAATCTTAATAAATGCAAGTTTAAACTCAGTTTAAATTGTAAAAAATTTAAGTTTAAGTAAAAATATTAACAGATGTCAAACAACAATAAATTATTTAATTATTTATTACAAAAACAAAATTGATTAAACTATCAAAAAATAAAGTTAAACGTAGTTTAAATTACAGGAACAACAAGGAAATTATTTTTTATACTATAATTCTTGATTAAGAACGATATATAATCATAATTTTAACTAAAAAGATCCTTAAACTTAATAAATATGAGGATAAACATAGTTTAAGCTGTAAGAATCTAAGTTTAAGTAAAAATTAAAATAAAAAATTAAACAACAGTAAAATATTAAAATGAAAACTTAAAGCAGAATTGATTAAAACCTAGTTTATCTCCTAGGTTTTTTTTTTTTTTAATTATTTACTTTGATTAACATTGTGTTCTAATACTAAAGCAAACATTTGTGTTTAAATCTGTTTAGTTTGCAATGAAAAATAATTTGATTGTAATTATTTTTGCTCCATTTAAACTTGAAATAAATATTTATACCTAAACTTTTGAAACTAGCTTAAACTTTGTTTAATCTTTAAAAAATAAAGTTTAAGTAAGAATCATAATAGAATTTAATTAAGAAAAACATATAAAAATTAAATGCAAATAATCTACGTAAAACCATAATTAAACTTTGTTTAAGTTAACTAAAATTCTTTTTATAAAAAAAAAAACATAATAATAATAAATATATATTTTTAAGGTTATATAGTTAACTAATAATCACAAATAACCAGTATGATTATTTAAAGTTGAAAACAAATATTTATATTTAAAATTATGAATTATTTTATTATTTTAAGCTTAGTTTAAACCGCAACAAATTAAGTTTAACTAAGAAACAAAACATAGTTAAATTAAGAATAAATTATGAAAACCTAAACTAAAAATAAATAAAACTAAACTTACTTTGAAATGTAGTTAAAACAAGTTTAAACTATATTAAATTATATTTTTGAAAAAGAACTAAAATTTACTTCTTTAATGCAAATTTTTAAAGAATTAAATACTGATTTTAATTAGTTTTTGCTTCATTTAAAGTTTAAAATTAATTATGATCTTTAAATTTGCTCAAAGCCTGCTTAAAATTAGTTTAAACCGTAACAAATTAAGTTTAAGTAAGAAACAAAACATGATTAAATTAAGAATAAATTATGAAACCCTAAACTAAAATACAATTAAACTTATATCGAAGTATAGTTAAACTAAGTTTAAATTAGGGTAAATTAAAATGAACTAAAATTGATTTTCTTATTGCCAATTTGTAAAGTAAAAGATGGTGATTGTAATTATTTTTGCTTTTACTTAGTAGTTTTAGTAGTTTCGTAGTTTTTATTTGCGAATAAAACTTTAAAATATTACCATATTACTTTTTTTATTGCAACTTATTAACCTACGAAAACAGTTCCTGAATAATGACACTATTTACAAATAACATGAAAAATGCTGCCACTTGTCTAACGTTTTTAATGTTTTCAACTATCAAATAGGCCTACATTAGCCTAATAATATAAAATATATATTAAAAATATATTAAAAATGTTGTGAAAAAAGGAAAACTGAAAAAATATATTAGAGAAAAATTTATTGAGAAAATAAAATTGTATTGACAAATTTGTGCTGGAAATCAAAATGTTACTATTATTTTTTTAAATATTTGAAAACTTTATTTGCAAATAAAAAAGTATAAACTAAGTATTTTTTTTTTTAACTTTTAAACAAATAAGTATCCTTAAACTTGTTTAGAGGCGGTTTAAGCTTAGCTTAGATTGTAAAAAATAAAGTTTAATTAAGAATCGAAACAAAATTTAATTAAGAATTAAATATGAAAATATAAACTAAAAGACAACAAAAATAAAATAACTTTGAAATGTTGTTAAAGTAAATACATTAGTTTACATTTCAGGTTTGATCTAGAATTTTGTTACCAACATATAACCTTAAGGGCAAAGTATAGTTTATGTTTTTTCTATTATACAATAAAATTTCCTTTGAAAAATATATACTTGATAAAATATTATTAAGGATATATGAAATAAACACCTCACTTGCTTGTAAGACTTCATTTCTCTTTGTTTTTTTTTTTTTTTTGGATTCAAATGTGACAACAAATGAATGTCCTTTTTGTTGTATATTCAATAAAAAACTTGTTCTTATGTTTATTATTGTTTCAGCTTTGGCAAACTTCATGTATTGTTCATATGTTTTAGTTCGATTAGAATTAGTAAAGCTTGTTTTGTAGTAGTTAATCCTCCTCCTACTTTCATGTATGTTGAAATATTTTAAACAAATTTCCTATTTAGAACATTGTTTTAGTTTATTTAAGCTGAAATCGTTAGCAGTTGTAATCCCCAAAACATGTTACAATTCAAAAAATAATAAACAGACACACAAATAATCGCCATACATGCAAAACTGAAAATTGAAGAAAACTAAGAGGATTGTATAAAAGTCCTTTTCGCCTTAGACTACTGCATATGTACATATCTGTATGTACGTAAACAAATAAATCAACATATGTTTGTATATGTGTGGTTGTCCAAAATTTTGATATTATAATGTTTTCCTTTTAATGAGAAAATACACACCAACCAGGGATGGAAAATGAAAATATTTTTCGGCATCAGAAAAATTGCCAAATGGTAGTTTTTTCATTCTCAGATAAATAATAAATAGAATATTTAAATTTGGTAAAATTTCTTATTTGAAATATATTTTTTATAATTGCTTTCTGGTGATCTAGCAGTTTCGGTCATGCGACCATTCTGGGATTACTAAATAGCATTCCTAGCAACATCGATTATTGTATCCCCACACCCTTTCTTGGCAGAGACTTCTTAGAATTAAGGGCTGGTTCAGTTGAGTTTTATGCTGATGAGTCCAAATTTGCTGAAGGGTGGGGTGTCTATATTCCCGCTTATAGGAAAAGCATTTCCTTTAAATTGCCAAATCACTGCAGCATTCTTCAAGCAGGCATAATAATGAGGGCGGTGAACTGGTTAATGTACTATAGGGTATTCGGAGCGGATATCCAAATCTGTACAGACAGCCAGGCCGCGATCAAAACGCTCCCGGGTGTCTTTTCGACATCAAGATTGGTGCATGAATGCCGGACATCTCTGAACAAGATTAGGGATCATTCAAGAGCCCCGGGTAATTTTATTACGGATGCACTAGCCAAAGATGGATCTCTTCTTCGAGGTGAAGATACGGACCAATTGGCTGGAGTACCGCTTTCGGCCTGCAGATCTATAATTATGCGAAACTTATCGAGGATTGCACAGGATAGGTGGAGAAATGAATCTATATGTTCAACCTCGAGGCAATTATGGACCCATTATGATGAATGTCGATTTAACTTCATCATGGGACTATCGAGGCATCTGGTAGCCGTGGTCACATGGCACTGGATTGTTGGCGAGCATGCTAGGAGACTAGGGCTACCTTTTAACGACTTTTGTAGAAGTTGTTGCGATGAGGAAGATGAGGAGATGGTGGAGCATCTTTTATGTCACTGTCTCACACTTGCCGGGATTAGGACTTCCAATTTTGGTAGTACGTTTATGCATGTGTTGTCAGATCTATCTGATAATGTTGTTCAGATGGATCAGCTCTTTCATACATGCGTCGGGTTGGTTCGCTTCGAACGTTGGAATGGATATATGAGGTAAAAATACATGATCCGTCAGGGTTTCACAACGGGACCAAATTAGACCCAAGTGTGCTGTCTCTTGGACAGCTGCCCTAATAGCCTAACCTAAACATTTTCTTTCGAAAATTCTTAACTTTTCTATGTAGGATGGTGAAATGTTAAACCAGATTGGGCAGCCATATGTTATAATTGGTCTAATTAATGTTTGATACATTATAATTTTTACTCCTGATTTTAAATATTTAGATTAAAATAATGATTTGTATATAAGAAAGTTAATTTGAAATATTGGAAATTTGTATTCATTTAGTTGAAATATTAGACCTGGTATCCAGACGCTATCAAAAGCTTTTTTCATATCTATGAGACAGGCTCCAGTGGAGAGTTTCCTATTCCAATTTCAATTGATATTGGATAACAATAAATTTAAAGCATTTATATTTACAATAATTATTAATGTTGTTGTTAATACATATTTCAAATATTTTACTGATATTAGGCAGTAAACTAATACCTCAAAGACTTTTTGAATTGTTTGGATTTTTTTTTTTTTTTTTGGTAATAAAACCACTTTTGCTTCCTTTCATTTAATTTGAAAATAAGCATTATTTAGCATATTATTAAAAATTTTATTTTATTTTTTTTATTTGGAACGTTTTTCAATACAATATTTGATATTTGGTCTACACCGGATGAAAGTTTACCTCTTAAGTTTTTGAAAATGTATTGTATTTTATCTTTTGTCACAAAATAATTTTCTGTTTGTTCTTCATTCAAATCATCTGATAACTTTTCTGTATTAAAATTTGTTAATGTAGTTTGATTGCTTTCATATGTATTTTTTATTTCTAAGAATTGTTTAAAGAATTTATTGACTTGAATTTGACAGTTGTTGTTTAGTATTTTAATTAATAGATTATGACATTGTCTTTTCTTTGATGTATCATTTGCCGAATTTATTATTGATGAACTAATTTTTTTTCGTCATGAAGTTGATTGATGCAGGGTTCAAAAAAAATCGCCCAAAATTGACTTTGGATTATTAATTTTGTGTGTGGTATCTAGATCGTTATGGCCTAGTCTTAAACCAGCAGATTCGAAGCATCTTCTGGCATGAGTCGTGTGAATCTAAGGATCTTCTAGGATTTTTCTCTTTCTTTATCTATCAGCTTTCTCTATTATCTATGAAGGGATCAAAATGGACCGAATGGTCCATGGAGTGGAGTAGTGAAGACGCCGCCCTTTCTAACCTAACCTAACTTTGTGTTATATTAAAATTTTCAAGTTTATGAATAAACGGTTCGGACTTTGAGAGTACCAAATTACTCGTGGTAGTACTTCTGTAATTTTGAATATTAAATAGTATCAAAAAAATACGATCGTATCAACTTTTCCATCCCTGACACAAACATGCATCCACTTAGCCTTAGAAAATGGAGAAATAGCTTCACAAATATTAATGAAAATTCAAAGCCATTTATATGACTAGAGAAATTAACAAACAAATGGAAATATTATAGATTTGATCCTTGAACTATTATTTGGATAAAATCAATATAACTTTATGTAAGAACTTTTCTATAAAAATAGAGGATTTTCTTTCATAATACATATCTTTTAAACGAATATTAACAAAAGTAGTTTAAACTTAGTTTATATTAATGATTATTTATATGAGTGAAGATAAATATGCCGAGTTAAATATGTTTTGACGTAATGTTGTAAAGAACCTTCAATATACGTTAGTAATCTACTTTTACCTTTTTCTAAAAAACGGAAAAAAGTGAAAGTAGATTACAAACGTAATCTATCTCGGTTTGTCCAGAATTTCCAAAAAACCTTCCTAGAATCAGTACTAGTACATAGGGAAATTTAAAAATTTTTTTAGAAATACTTAAGATGATTTTTTGAAAAAGGTAAAAGTAGATTACAAATGTACATCGAATTCCTTTAAAACGAGAGATGTCTTATCTTGTAATCTTTCTTGGTTTGTCCAGAATTTCCAAAAGTCCTTTCTAGAAACAGAATCAGTACATAGGAAATGTTCAAAAAACTTTTTAAAAATTTTCAAATGTTTTTTGGAAAAAGTGGTAGTAGATTACAAATGTCTATTATATACCCTTTAAAATGAGGTATGTCTAATTCTATAATCTCTCTTAGTTTGCCCAGAACTGCTAAAAATCCCTCAGAGATTCAGTACTTGTCCATGTGAAAATTATAAAAAAAATTATTAAAAAAGCTTTTCTTAAAAATTAAAAATAATGCGTCCAGGATTTTCGAGTTTTTTTTTCTTAAAGAATCGATTTATTATATTTCTTTGAAAATCTTTTTTTCAACTATTTTAAACTAAGTTTAACTATGATTTAGTTCAGTTTATAGATATTTGTTATTAATTTATTTTTTAAAGAAAAAATCGTTTTTGATTATTGCTTAAATTTAATTTCTAGCTACTAAAACCAAGCTTAAACTGGCTTTAAATAAGTTAAATGATAAATATTTGTTTTAAGCAAAACCAAACTACTCATTATTTCTACAAATTAGTCTTAAACATGCTGATTTTATGATTATCTTTAAATATGCTATTTTAAGCTGGCTTAAACTTAGTTTAATTTTGTTTTAGCGAGTTTACTTGTATACACTTTTAGTTTGTGTTCTATTATTTTTTTAATTCTTAATTAAATTAAATTTGTTACAGTTTAAACTAAGTTTAGCTACGAGGACGGATCAATAAGTCCGTGATTTTTCGAACTTCCCTCGTAGTTATATGAAATGCTACACTATTCCCATCAAGTACCACCTGTTAATAGACTACTGTCAAATTTTGAGCAAGTGTCTTCATTTACTTTGCGTAAAAAATAGGATTTTTTCGAGGTCTTTAAAATAGGCATTTGTTTGGTCAAAACAGGTGGTACCAGAGAAGTTCGAAAAGTCAAAGACTTATTGATCCGCCCTCGTACCTTCCAACAAGTTCAAGAACAAATATTCGTTTTAAACTTTTAAAGAAGCAAAATTTTTAATAATTAACGGCGTTTTCTTTAAAAGTTGACGGCATACAATTATTTTTTTATTTTATTGCTATTTAAAATCCAAAATAAATTTTAACTGAACTTTGTTTTTTTATAGTTTAAGCTAAGTTTAATTTTTAAAGAAACTTTTAAGATTTGAATTTATTTGAAACTTTGAAATGACTTTTTAAATTATGATGAATTCTCCGAAAATTAAGTTTAAAGGAGTTGTTTCTTGTTTTCCCTCTAGTTTAAACTAAGTTTAATTTAATATTACTTAAGTGTAATCAGTTTTGCGTTTAGTTTACGTTTAAATATTTTATTCATATTTAAACTAAACTTTGTTTTTTACAGTTTAAACTTAGTTTAACCAAGCATTTATCAGGTTAACGTTTTTTTTCATAATTATTATATGAAATTGTAAATTGAGTGCAGGTAATAATTATTTATGTTTTTCACTCAATAAATAGAACTTGGCTTATTTCCTTGTTATTCTAGCTTAAACTAAGATTAACTTTATTTTAAAATAAACTAATCAGTCCTGATTTTAGCTTACATTTAAATATTCTATTATTGTGTAAAATTTTTTAATATTTTTGCTTAAACTTTATTCCTTACAGTTTAAACTTGGTTTAACCAAGGAATGAATTGACTTAATTTTTTTTAATTTTTATTGCATTAATTACATTACATTCATTTAAAATTTTATTCAAATACTGATTATTTATGTTTCTTTTTGAAAAAAATGAGCTTCAGGTAGTTGTTTTCTTGCTATATTTATAGTTTTAACTCGATTTCAAACTAGGTTAATTACATGTGTCTTTAGCTTACATTTCAATACATTATGGCTGTTTTAAGTCTTATATAAATTTTAACTAAACTTTGTTTTTTGAAGTTTAAACTAAATTTAACCTTCTATTTATTAAGTTTAAGCAACTTTTTAGTATTACTTAAATTTTAGACTTTTCAACGATTTTATAAAATTTTGATTTATGGATTTTAAAATTAAAATTTTCTTAAAGAAAACTATTACTATTATTTTTCTTTAAACTAGAAAGTTTAAATGGTTTAAACTTAGTTTGTCTATGGTTTTGGTAAGTCTATTAGTATTTTGTTTCAGTTAAGGTTTTTACGTTTTATTCTTAATCAAATGCTGCTTTGATTTTTAGTTAAATTTGGTTTTTTTATAATTTAAACTTAGTTTAAACTTGCTTGTGTAAAGTTTAAGCAATTTCTTAATAGGTAGTAAACAAGATTTTATCCACAAAATCTTCTACTTGAGTTACTTTATTCATAATTGTTAAAAATGACAAGAAATCTAACAAATTATAAATAAACTTAAAAATTTAATTATGTAATAGCTTTTTAATTGTGACAAAATTCTTATTTCTCGTAATAATTTTTAGATTTTCCTTTACCACTTAACCGAATGTAGGAATGTAAATTGTTTTTCTTGTGAATAATATCAAATTGCTTTAAATTTGTACAAAGTTTATCAAATCTGTGCTACTTACAAACCCTAAGCATTTCATCTTTAAATACCCTTCACATTTCATAATTGAAGAAAATCCTTAAATCCCTCAATCATCCGTATAATATGACTAAAAACAAAATACTCGTAAATTAATCAATAAAATATTTAAATAAATACAATTGTATAATACAAAAGCCATTAAAGTTATCCAGTGGAAAAACCTCTTTTATCTAGTATTTAATTATTGGGAAAACCCATCCAATGAATATAAATTTTATTAATAATGATTGTAGTAAAATTTTCTTAGTTTAATGCAAAAAAAAAAAAAAAAAAAAATAAAAATTAAACTAAATTTAAAGTAATAAAAAAGTAAGTATAAAATCGCCCCTTTCAATAGACTTATATCTTTAATACATATGTCTAATTTTAAAAGCTCTCTAAACCCTTAGCAATGACTCCATCTCCTATTAAATGTCTTCTAGTCGAATCCATTATTTTATAACTTTTTTCATCTTATTTTTATTTTTAATAAACCAGATTTTAGTACTTCATTTCTAAATATGTCAAAGTGTAGGTGTTTAATACGTGTATGCAAGTCTGTGTGTGTATATATATATAAGAGTGCTGTAACTTCCATCCAATATATAATTTATTGTTGCCAATTTACTGCTACTTTAACTAAAGAATGACACGCAAATTGCTTTTATCGATCGTCAAAACTAAACACAACTAAAAACAGAGAGAAAAAAATATAGAACTACCAACTAAATAATAGCTAAAAAAAAAACCAATGAATAAGTACAAACTGCTTGAGTGAGTGAGTGGTTGAGGTACCTACTTGAACATTTGAATTTTTCATTACTGGATATATTTTTTACTTTTTTGTTATTTCCATTGAAAAACAAAAAAGAAATTGTTGTAACAAATTCTGCATATTGATTTTATTTAAATTTTTTTATGCGATTTGGTTTCAAAACACTTGCAATAATATTTGTGTATACTTTGTGTATTCTTTGACTTGATATGGCTATGGGAAAACAGAAGAAAAGTAAATTATAGGAGAACTGAAATATAAACAGACGGAAATTACAACAGTAGGTGAACAAAATTGTCAATAAATTGACACCATTAAAAGCTAAACAGAAAATAGCGGAAACAGCGCTACATCGATAGCAGGATTAAAAATATTTGACATGAAATTAAGAAATAGACTATACTATGGACAAGACTGTAGACCAGACTACAAAATAGACTATAGATTAAGCTACAAATAGGATTATAGACTAAACCACAGACTAAACTATAGACTAAACTATAGTCTAGATTACAAAATCGTCCATAATCTAGACTATAAAATCGTCCATAATCTAGACTATAAAATCGTCTATAGTCTAGACTATAAAATCGTCTATAGTCTAGACTATAAAATCGTCTATAGTCTAGACTATAAAATCGTCTATAGTCTAGACTATAAAATCGTCTATAGTCTAGACTATAAAATCGTCTATAGTCTAGACTATAAAATCGTCTATAGTCTAGACTATAAAATCGTCTATAGTCTAGACTATAAAATCGTCTATAGTCTAGACTATAAAATCGTCTATAGTCTCGACTATAAAATCGTCTATAGTCTAGACTATAAAATCGTCTATAGTCTCGACTATAAAATCGTCTATAGTCTAGACTATAAAATCGTCTATAGTCTCGACTATAAAATCGTCTATAGTCTAGACTATAAAATCGTCTATAGTCTCGACTATAAAATCGTCTATAGTCTAGACTATAAAATCGTCTATAGTCTCGACTATAAAATCGTCTATAGTCTAGACTATAAAATCGTCTATAGTCTCGACTATAAAATCGTCTATAGTCTAGACTATAAAATCGTCTATAGTCTCGACTATAAAATCGTCTATAGTCTCGACTATAAAATCGTCTATAGTCTAGACTATAAAATCGTCTATAGTCTAGACTATAAAATCGTCTATAGTCTAGACTATAAAATCGTCTATAGTCTAGACTATAAAATCGTCTATAGTCTAGACTATAAAATCGTCTATAGTCTAGACTATAAAATCGTCTATAGTCTAGACTATAAAATCGTCTATAGTCTAGACTATAAAATCGTCTATAGTCTAGACTATAAAATCGTCTATAGTCTAGACTATAAAATCGTCTATAGTCTAGACTATAAAATCGTCTATAGTCTAGACTATAAAATCGTCTATAGTCTAGACTATAAAATCGTCTATAGTCCAGACTATAAAATCGTCTATAGTCCAGACTATAAAATCGTCTATAGTCTAGACTATAAAATCGTCTATAGTCTAGACTATAAAATCGTCTATAGTCTAGACTATAAAATCGTCTATAGTCTAGACTATAAAATCGTCTATAGTCCAGACTATAAAATCGTCTATAGTCTAGACTATAAAATCGTCTATAGTCTAGACTATAAAATCGTCTATAGTCTAGACTATAAAATCGTCTATAGTCTAGACTATAAAATCGTCTATAGTCTAGACTATAAAATCGTCTATAGTCTAGACTATAAAATCGTCTATAGTCTAGACTATAAAATCGTCTATAGTCTAGACTATAAAATCGTCTATAGTCTAGACTATAAAATCGTCTATAGTCTAGACTATAAAATCGTCTATAGTCTAGACTATAAAATCGTCTATAGTCTAGACTATAAAATCGTCTATAGTCTAGACTATAAAATCGTCTATAGTCTAGACTATAAAATCGTCTATAGTCTAGACTATAAAATCGTCTATAGTCTAGACTATAAAATCGTCTATAGTCTAGACTATAAAATCGTCTATAGTCTAGACTATAAAATCGTCTATAGTCTAGACTATAAAATCGTCTATAGTCTAGACTATAAAATCGTCTATAGTCTAGACTATAAAATCGTCTATAGTCTAGACTATAAAATCGTCTATAGTCTAGACTATAAAATCGTCTATAGTCTAGACTATAAAATCGTCTATAGTCTAGACTATAAAATCGTCTATAGTCTAGACTATAAAATCGTCTATAGTCTAGACTATAAAATCGTCTATAGTCTAGACTATAAAATCGTCTATAGTCTAGACTATAAAATCGTCTATAGTCTAGACTATAAAATCGTCTATAGTCTAGACTATAAAATCGTCTATAGTCTAGACTATAAAATCGTCTATAGTCTAGACTATAAAATCGTCTATAGTCTAGACTATAAAATCGTCTATAGTCTAGACTATAAAATCGTCTATAGTCTAGACTATAAAATCGTCTATAGTCTAGACTATAAAATCGTCTATAGTCTAGACTATAAAATCGTCTATAGTCTAGACTATAAAATCGTCTATAGTCTAGACTATAAAATCGTCTATAGTCTAGACTATAAAATCGTCTATAGTCTAGACTATAAAATCGTCTATAGTCTAGACTATAAAATCGTCTATAGTCTAGACTATAAAATCGTCTATAGTCTAGACTATAAAATCGTCTATAGTCTAGACTATAAAATCGTCTATAGTCTAGACTATAAAATCGTCTATAGTCTAGACTGTAAAATCGTCTATAGTCTAGACTATAAAATCGTCTATAGTCTAGACTATAAAATCGTCTATAGTCTAGACTATAAAATCGTCTATAGTCTAGACTATAAAATCGTCTATAGTCTAGACTATAAAATCGTCTATAGTCTAGACTATAAAATCGTCTATAGTCTAGACTATAAAATCGTCTATAGTCTAGACTATAAAATCGTCTATAGTCTAGACTATAAAATCGTCTATAGTCTAGACTATAAAATCGTCTATAGTCTAGACTATAAAATCGTCTATAGTCTAGACTATAAAATCGTCTATAGTCTAGACTATAAAATCGTCTATAGTCTAGACTATAAAATCGTCTATAGTCTAGACTATAAAATCGTCTATAGTCTAGACTATAAGACTATAGACGATCTATAGTCTGTATTCTAGACTATAAACTAGTATTATAGTCTAGACTATAAAGTAGTCTATAGTCTAGACTATAAAGTACATAGTCTTATAGTCTAGACTATAAACTAGTCTTATAGTCTAGACTATAAACTAGTCTTATAGTCTAGACTATAAAGTAGTCTATAGTCTAAACTATAAAGTAGTCTATAGTCTAGACTATTAAGTAGTCTATAGTGTAGACTATAAATTATTCTACAGTCTAGACTATAAAGTAGTCTATAGTCTAAACTATAAAGTAGTCTATAGTCTAGACTATAAAGTAGTCTACAGTCTTGACTATAAAGTAGTCTACAGTCTGGACTATAAAGTAGTCTATAGTCTAGAGTATAAAGTAGCCTATAGTCTAGACTATAAGACTAGTTTATAGTCTAGACTATAAACTGGTCTTATAGTCTAGACTATAAACTAGTCTTATAGTCTAGACTATAAACTAGTCTTATAGTCTAGACTATAAACTAGTCTTATAGTCTAGACTATAAACTAGTCTTATAGTCTAGACTATAAACTAGTCTTATAGTCTAGACTATAAACTAGTCTTATAGTCTAGACTATAAACTAGTCTTATAGTCTAGACTATAAACTAGTCTTATAGTCTAGACTATAAACTAGTCTTATAGTCTAGACTATAAACTAGTCTTATAGTCTAGACTATAAACTAGTCTTATAGTCTAGACTATAAACTAGTCTTATAGTCTAGACTATAAACTAGTCTTATAGTCTAGACTATAAACTAGTCTTATAGTCTAGACTATAAACTAGTCTTATAGTCTAGACTATAAACTAGTCTTATAGTCTAGACTATAAACTAGTCTTATAGTCTAGACTATAAACTAGTCTTATAGTCTAGACTATAAACTAGTCTATAGTCTAGACTATAAAGTAGTCTATAGTCTAGACTATAAAGTAGTCTATAGTCTAGACTATAAAGTAGTCTATAGTCTAGACTATAAAGTAGTCTATAGTCTAGACTATAAAGTAGTCTATAGTCTAGACTATAAAGTAGTCTATAGTCTAGACTATAAAGTAGTCTATAGTCTAGACTATAAAGTAGTCTATAGTCTAGACTATAAAGTAGTCTATAGTCTAGACTATAAAGTAGTCTATAGTCTAGACTATAAAGTAGTCTATAGTCTAGACTATAAAGTAGTCTATAGTCTAGACTATAAAGTAGTCTATAGTCTAGACTATAAAGTAGTCTATAGTCTAGACTATAAAGTAGTCTATAGTCTAGACTATAAAGTAGTCTATAGTCTAGACTATAAAGTAGTCTATAGTCTAGACTATAAAGTAGTCTATAGTCTAGACTATAAAGTAGTCTATAGTCTAGACTATAAAGTAGTCTATAGTCTAGACTATAAAGTAGTCTATAGTCTAGACTATAAAGTAGTCTATAGTCTAGACTATAAAGTAGTCTATAGTCTAGACTATAAAGTAGTCTATAGTCTAGACTATAAAGTAGTCTATAGTCTAGACTATAAAGTAGTCTATAGTCTAGACTATAAAGTAGTCTATAGTCTAGACTATAAAGTAGTCTATAGTCTAGACTATAAAGTAGTCTATAGTCTAGACTATAAAGTAGTCTATAGTCTAGACTATAAAGTAGTCTATAGTCTAGACTATAAAGTAGTCTATAGTCTAGACTATAAAGTAGTCTATAGTCTAGACTATAAAGTAGTCTATAGTCTAGACTATAAAGTAGTCTATAGTCTAGACTATAAAGTAGTCTATAGTCTAGACTATAAAGTAGTCTATAGTCTAGACTATAAAGTAGTCTATAGTCTAGGCTACAAAATCGTCTAAAGTCTAGACTATAAAATCGCCTAGACTATAAAATATATACTTGTATATATTTAGAGTGTAAAATTGTCTATAGTCTTCGATCTAGATGTACGTGCTTACTCTTAGCAAATTCATTTCAAATTTATCTTCTTATTTTGAATATCTATTGGGATTTCATATATTTTTCGCCATAAAAAGCAAACAATAAATTAAACTTAATAACATATTTTAAATTATTTTGCTGTGATTTAAGGATGCAACAACGATGTTTTTTTAAAGCTGAAAGTTTTAGTGAATTAATAAGTACAGCGTTTTAAATTGTTGATATTTTTACAGGACAAAAACGTTGAAAATCTCATGCAATTAATTGTGTGAAACATGAAAAATTATCAATAAAAAATTGAAATAAAAATATGTATTAAACAGATGTATGGCATATAGAGCAAAAAAATATTTGTGGCTTTAAATGTGGTAAGTAAGGTGCTATTTCTGTTGACGTATTTTATATATTTTTTATACGTAAAACTTGTTAATAATAAATATTTATAATTTTTACATGTTTGCTTTAGAATGACTTATGGTTGTCTATTAATCATCTTGCGTATAAAAAAAGTTGTTCAAATTTAGTTTAGATGTGGTACCTTACCATAGTGCTTATATTTCTTTTTTTTTTATCAAGAATTTTTATTATTTGCTTATGTGTTGTTCCCTCTGTATGTGTGGCTTACAAAGTTTTTAACCATAATTTTGGTTTTATGTGATTTCTGCCGCTGTTTTTATTTTAGAATTTTTGTTTTGCGTTTTTGTAAGTTTTATTGTGGTTTTTTCGTGCTGCTGGTTTTACTAATTCCTTTATTTTGTTTACTATCGCTGGTGTTTTGTTGTGTTTGTATTTTAATTTTAACAAGTAAAATTCATTGGATTTTTGTTTAGCCAAGCAAATGTAATCGGTGGTTGTATGTACGTATGTATTTATTTGTGTATGTATGATGTATTTGCAGCTCCACATACAATTTGTTTAAAATAATTTTATGATTGTTGTGTGGAATGCAACATAAAAATTTTCAGATTGTATATATTTTTTTCCATATATAAATTTATTATATTAAATGGTATGTTATAGGATGGAAAGAAGATCTGAAACATCTAATCAACTAAATTCCCAAAATATTTTTTAATATAACATATTTTATAAGAAAACAGCCTATATTCCGTATGATGGTCTAGGCTATAGTTTGAACTATAGTCTAGTCAATAGTCGAGAATATAGGCAGGATATAATTTTAAGTATAGCCTAGTTTTTAATCTGAACTACAACTTTGTATAGACTATAAACTATTTGCCATGAAGTTTGCCATAGTTAGTGCACAAAATGATTTACATATAGGTATCTATATAATGTATGTAATGTAGAAGTATATATACATAGGTGTGAGGTTGCGTACATATTCATGGTTATAGTGTGTAAAAGCCTCAATGAACCAGCCTATTATTGCATAATATTAAAGCCTACGTTTTCCTATTTTTTTAAAATAAATTAAATGCATAAAGCTCATGTAAATAACAAAATGTTAAGAAGGTTTTCATGTTTTTAACTGTAATACAACAACTATAATTATTCAAATTATATATAAGGAGGTATACATATGTATACCTCCTTATATGATAACACAAGGGAACAAAATTGAACTTTTTTGTGCGGCCTGGAACTTTATTTCAAATTTTTACTAATTTGAGGTCGCTGATTTCAAATCTAATCTCTATTTTTCTCTATCAGTTCGACTTTTCGATATATATATTAAGGCACCTTCACTACATATATTGGAATAACTTGAAAACGGTTCCCCATATACAGTTAAAAAAAATTCCAAACTCGGCAACAATATTATATTTAAGCCGTATTTGCATTGTTTTTAAATTTGCCCAGTAGTTTCAGAGATATCGTTGAGGTTTTGAAAAAAAAAAAAAAAAAATAATTTTAAAAAAATTTTGTTCTTTAAAAATTCATAGCAAATAAAAATGCGACAAAAATCACAGTTTTGGTCTAAAAATATTTAGTTAAACATATTTTGAATGAAATGAATTTTATTTCATTGCAATCGGTGTACAACTTTTGATTTTATTCACAATTTACTGAGAAAACTGAATTGATAAAAATCGCGATTTCCATAAAAAAAAAAACATTTTTTAATGTGTATGTTGGAACAAAATTTAACTTTGTTTGTGTTGACTGTATATTTTTTTTAAATTGCTATTATTTTAAAAACTTCAACGATATCTTTGAAACTACTGGGTAAATGGGCCGCACAATGACTGTTCCCCAGTGTTATTATTGTTAAAAAATTGCATGTGTTAAAGCTCCTTTTTATACACAAATTGAATTTGTAAAAAACATAATCTTCATATTATTTTTCATGTTTTTTCTATGCAGCTTTATATTTTTTTTCTTACCAAAAATAAAAAGCGAAAAAAAAAAATAAATAATACTTTGGGGGGAGAAAAGAAAAACATCGTTATTTAAGGTACATTAGCGTTAAACTCATTTGCCACTCATTAACCCTTTTGTGTTTTTAAAATTTTTATGTTTTCTTGTTTCGCCAAAAGAAAGGAATAATATGAATAAAAAGAACCAAAGTAGAATAACAACCAAAATGTCTATGTTAAGAAAACTACGACAAAAATTACAAGCAAAATAAAAAGAAGAAAAAATTGTAATTCTTGTTTTTTGTTTTTGAGAACATTTTCACTCTCATTTACTTTAGCACTAAAGCAGAAAATTAGTGTACACTTGGGAAAGGTACAGCGTTGAGATTGAATCATGTTTGGGAGGTGTAAAGAGGTAGGTTATTTTCTATCACAGTTATACGTTGTGTAAAAACTTTTAAGAATTTAAAATGTGTTACAATCGAGTCTACAGTTTAAGCTATATTTTAGATTATAGTTTTGACTTCAGTTTCGACTAGAGACTATAGCCTAGTGTATAGTCTGACCATGGCATAGTTTACAGTCTGGACTGTAGCTTAGTCTATAAGCATGACCATAGCTTAGTCTATAGTCTGGACTATATCATAGTCTATAGTCTGGACTATGGCGTAGTCTATAATATAGGATATAGGCTAGTCTAAATATTATAGACTGGACTGTAAACTATACGACATACTGGAATATATTATTTTTAGTCTAGACTAATAGTCTATAATTTATGGTACAAACCTTATTATAGTCTGGACTATAGCTTAGTATATTATCTGGACTATGGCTTAGTCTATAGTCTGGACTATAGCTTAGCCTATAGTCTGGACTATAGCTTAGCCTATAGTCTGGACTATAGCTTAGCCTATAGTCTGGACTATAGCTTAGCCTATAGTCTGGACTATAGCTTAGCCTATAGTCTGGACTATAGCTTAGCCTATAGTCTGGACTATAGCTTAGCCTATAGTCTGGACTATAGCTTAGCCTATAGTCTGGACTATAGCTTAGCCTATAGTCTGGACTATAGCTTAGCCTATAGTCTGGACTATAGCTTAGCCTATAGTCTGGACTATAGCTTAGCCTATAGTCTGGACTATAGCTTAGCCTATAGTCTGGACTATAGCTTAGCCTATAGTCTGGACTATAGCTTAGCCTATAGTCTGGACTATAGCTTAGCCTATAGTCTGGACTATAGCTTAGCCTATAGTCTGGACTATAGCTTAGCCTATAGTCTGGACTATAGCTTAGCCTATAGTCTGGACTATAGCTTAGCCAATAGTCTGGACTATAGCTTAGCCTATAGTCTGGACTATAGCTTAGCCAATAGTCTGGACTATAGCTTAGCCTATAGTCTGGACTATAGCTTAGCCTATAGTCTGGACTATAGCTTAGCCTATAGTCTGGACTATAGCTTAGCCTATAGTCTGGACTATAGCTTAGCCTATAGTCTGGACTATAGCTTAGCCTATAGTCTGGACTATAGCTTAGCCTATAGTCTGGACTATAGCTTAGCCTATAGTCTGGACTATAGCTTAGCCTATAGTCTGGACTATAGCTTAGCCTATAGTCTGGACTATAGCTTAGCCTATAGTCTGGACTATAGCTTAGCCTATAGTCTGGACTATAGCTTAGCCTATAGTCTGGACTATAGCTTAGCCTATAGTCTGGACTATAGCTTAGCCTATAGTCTGGACTATAGCTTAGCCTATAGTCTGGACTATAGTCTAGTCTATAGTCTAGTCTATAGTCTGGACTATAGTCTAGTCTATAGTCTGGACTATAGTCTAGTCTATAGTCTGGACTATAGTCTAGTCTATAGTCTGGACTATAGTCTACTCTATAGTCTGGACTATAGTCTACTCTATAGTCTGGACTATAGTCTAGTCTATAGTCTGGACTATAGTCTACTCTATAGTCTGGACTATAGTCTAGTCTATAGTCTGGACTATAGTCTACTCTATAGTCTGGACTATAGTCTAGTCTATAGTCTGGACTATAGTCTAGTCTATAGTCTGGACTATAGTCTACTCTATAGTCTGGACTATAGTCTACTCTATAGTCTGGACTATAGTCTAGTCTATAGTCTGGACTATAGTCTACTCTATAGTCTGGACTATAGTCTACTCTATAGTCTGGACTATAGTCTACTCTATAGTCTGGACTATAGTCTAGTCTATAGTCTGGACTATAGTCTAGTCTATAGTCTGGACTATAGTCTAGTCTATAGTCTGGACTATAGTCTAGTCTATAGTCTGGACTATAGTCTAGTCTATAGTCTGGACTATAGTCTAGTCTATAGTCTGGACTATAGTCTAGTCTATAGTCTGGACTATAGTCTAGTCTATAGTCTGGACTATAGTCTAGTCTATAGTCTGGACTATAGTCTAGTCTATAGTCTGGACTATAGTCTAGTCTATAGTCTGGACTATAGTCTAGTCTATAGTCTGGACTATAGTCTAGTCTATAGTCTGGACTATAGTCTAGTCTATAGTCTGGACTATAGTCTAGTCTATAGTCTGGACTATAGTCTAGTCTATAGTCTGGACTATAGTCTAGTCTATAGTCTGGACTATAGTCTAGTCTATAGTCTGGACTATAGTCTAGTCTATAGTCTGGACTATAGTCTAGTCTATAGTCTGGACTATAGTCTAGTCTCTAGTCTGGACTATAGTCTAGTCTATAGTCTGGACTATAGTCTAGTCTATAGTCTGGACTATAGTCTAGTCTATAGTCTGGACTATAGTCTAGTCTATAGTCTGGACTATAGTCTAGTCTATAGTCTGGACTATAGTCTAGTCTATAGTCTGGACTATAGTCTAGTCTATAGTCTGGACTATAGTCTAGTCTATAGTCTGGACTATAGTCTAGTCTATAGTCTGGACTATAGTCTAGTCTATAGTCTGGACTATAGTCTAGTCTATAGTCTGGACTATAGTCTAGTCTATAGTCTGGACTATAGTCTAGTCTATAGTCTGGACTATAGTCTAGTCTATAGTCTGGACTATAGTCTAGTCTATAGTCTGGACTATAGTCTAGTCTATAGTCTGGACTATAGTCTAGTCTATAGTCTGGACTATAGTCTAGTCTATAGTCTGGACTATAGTCTAGTCTATAGTCTGGACTATAGTCTAGTCTATAGTCTGGACTATAGTCTAGTCTATAGTCTGGACTATAGTCTAGTCTATAGTCTGGACTATAGTCTAGTCTATAGTCTGGACTATAGTCTAGTCTTTAGTCTGGACTATAGTCTAGTCTATAGTCTGGACTATAGTCTAGTCTATAGTCTGGACTATAGTCTAGTCTATAGTCTGGACTATAGTCTAGTCTATAGTCTGGACTATAGTCTAGTCTATAGTCTGGACTATAGTCTAGTCTATAGTCTGGACTATAGTCTAGTCTATAGTCTGGACTATAGTCTAGTCTATAGTCTGGACTATAGTCTAGTCTATAGTCTGGACTATAGTCTAGTCTATAGTCTGGACTATAGTCTAGTCTATAGTCTGGACTATAGTCTAGTCTATAGTCTGGACTATAGTCTAGTCTATAGTCTGGACTATAGTCTAGTCTATAGTCTGGACTATAGTCTAGTCTATAGTCTGGACTATAGTCTAGTCTATAGTCTGGACTATAGTCTAGTCTATAGTCTGGACTATAGTCTAGTCTATAGTCTGGACTATAGTCTAGTCTATAGTCTGGACTATAGTCTAGTCTATAGTCTGGACTATAGTCTAGTCTATAGTCTGGACTATAGTCTAGTCTATAGTCTGGACTATAGTCTAGTCTATAGTCTGGACTATAGTCTAGTCTATAGTCTGGACTATAGTCTAGTCTATAGTCTGGACTATAGTCTAGTCTATAGTCTGGACTATAGTCTAGTCTATAGTCTGGACTATAGTCTAGTCTATAGTCTGGACTATAGTCTAGTCTATAGTCTGGACTATAGTCTAGTCTATAGTCTGGACTATAGTCTAGTCTATAGTCTGGACTATAGTCTAGTCTATAGTCTGGACTATAGTCTAGTCTATAGTCTGGACTATAGTCTAGTCTATAGTCTGGACTATAGTCTAGTCTATAGTCTGGACTATAGTCTAGTCTATAGTCTGGACTATAGTCTAGTCTATAGTCTGGACTATAGTCTAGTCTATAGTCTGGACTATAGTCTAGTCTATAGTCTGGACTATAGTCTAGTCTATAGTCTGGACTATAGTCTAGTCTATAGTCTGGACTATAGTCTAGTCTATAGTCTGGACTATAGTCTAGTCTATAGTCTGGACTATAGTCTAGTCTATAGTCTGGACTATAGTCTAGTCTATAGTCTGGACTATAGTCTAGTCTATAGTCTGGACTATAGTCTAGTCTATAGTCTGGACTATAGTCTAGTCTATAGTCTGGACTATAGTCTAGTCTATAGTCTGGACTATAGTCTAGTCTATAGTCTGGACTATAGTCTAGTCTATAGTCTGGACTATAGTCTAGTCTATAGTCTGGACTATAGTCTAGTCTATAGTCTGGACTATAGTCTAGTCTATAGTCTGGACTATAGTCTAGTCTATAGTCTGGACTATAGTCTAGTCTATAGTCTGGACTATAGTCTAGTCTATAGTCTGGACTATAGTCTAGTCTATAGTCTGGACTATAGTCTAGTCTATAGTCTGGACTATAGTCTAGTCTATAGTCTGGACTATAGTCTAGTCTATAGTCTGGACTATAGTCTAGTCTATAGTCTGGACTATAGTCTAGTCTATAGTCTGGACTATAGTCTAGTCTATAGTCTGGACTATAGTCTAGTCTATAGTCTGGACTATAGTCTAGTCTATAGTCTGGACTATAGTCTAGTCTATAGTCTGGACTATAGTCTAGTCTATAGTCTGGACTATAGTCTAGTCTATAGTCTGGACTATAGTCTAGTCTATAGTCTGGACTATAGTCTAGTCTATAGTCTGGACTATAGTCTAGTCTATAGTCTGGACTATAGTCTAGTCTATAGTCTGGACTATAGTCTAGTCTATAGTCTGGACTATAGTCTAGTCTATAGTCTGGACTATAGTCTAGTCTATAGTCTGGACTATAGTCTAGTCTATAGTCTGGACTATAGTCTAGTCTATAGTCTGGACTATAGTCTAGTCTATAGTCTGGACTATAGTCTAGTCTATAGTCTGGACTATAGTCTAGTCTATAGTCTGGACTATAGTCTAGTCTATAGTCTGGACTATAGTCTAGTCTATAGTCTGGACTATAGTCTAGTCTATAGTCTGGACTATAGTCTAGTCTATAGTCTGGACTATAGTCTAGTCTATAGTCTGGACTATAGTCTAGTCTATAGTCTGGACTATAGTCTAGTCTATAGTCTGGACTATAGTCTAGTCTATAGTCTGGACTATAGTCTAGTCTATAGTCTGGACTATAGATAAAATTTTAAATGTTGTGATTGCATTTTATATCCATTCTGAAAGTCACGCTATATTTTGGTAATGGATATTTAATAACGAATACGAAGTATTTTAAAGAATGTTATGTGAGAAATTTTTCTACCTTTAATGGGGACGTAAAAACATGTTCCTAATCGACATATCTATCACTAGATTAAAACGCGCCAATTTAGCGCCTTTTTTGAAAAAAGCGCTTACAGAAAGAATTCGACTTTTGGGTTGTTAAAAGCGCTAAATTGGCAACACTGTAGGTAACATTCCCCTTGACTTCACTGTCGTTTAATGTTACAATTTTGTACATTGTATTTATCATAGCAAATGTCTAAGTTTTCATGGTCAATGATTATGAATGAATGAATTGCCTTGCTTGCCATCATTACTACATCTATTTCTTTTTACTTTCACACTACTCTTCCTATTTTTCTTAACATATTTCACTTAGCTCCCTGCCTGCTTCGCTTACTTCATGTCTGTGGCTTTTTCTTGTTAATGGTTGTGTTGCAAGAAAAAACAAAACAAAAAAAAAAAAAAAAAATATATATATATATATATATATATATATATATATATATATATAAAATTATTTATAATAGTTTTACTTGAAGGTAAAGTTTAGAATATGAGGCATAATAATGTGATGTTATATCACTTGAGAGTATTTTTTTTTTTTTTTTTTTTTTTTTTTTGCAATAAAGACGAAGCAGAAAGGGACACAAAAACGAAGAAGGAAAGAAATGTAGAATGTAGAGAGAGTGGGAGAAAAAAAAAAATATCGCATTATCATCAGAACTCATAAACATGAACAAAGAATGACTGACTGACTAAATGAATGAATGAGCGAAAGACACAATGTCATGTCTGTTAAGTTTAGTTCTAAATGAGCTCTAAACAGCAAGCGAAAGGATTATGACATTTTACTTTTAAAATTTACTATTTTACCACATATACTCTTATATTATACAGAAAATGTTGATAATGACTTTTTACTTTTTCTTTTACAAAGAACAGTATTAAAAAGGATCGCCCAGTTTATATGCTACCGTCACTCGTCAATGTCTAACTAACTGCCCTTAAGGAATTTATTATTTTCCTGTGTTTCTTTTCTTAAATTTTTTATCTTGGCTGCCATTGTCGCACATTAAATTGATTGAAGGAAAATGTGTTTTATTTTAAGTATCTTTGTAGTAGTTTTATGATTTTTTGCTATAAAACTGTCAATATACTAAGAAGTGACATGGTTGTGTTTTAAGATGATTTTTATATAATAGATATTTAATGATAATTATGTGTTTCAAAATGGTTATTTAGCACTATCTTCCTTTTAGCAGGTATGAGAGGCAAATTATGAAACTTTTAATTGGTCAGAATACTTTGTATGAATAAAAGGATTTTAATCGTTTATTATAGATTATAGAATAAAAAGTAAACAAACTATAGATTAATCTTTAGAGTTGTCCATCTGTATTATATAATATTTTACATTATTGTCTATAAACTATTTTAACAGTCTAGATTATAAAATGTTTTCTAGACTAGCCTATTTTATAGATCATAGACTATTTTGTGGCCTATAGACTATTTTATAGTCTAGACTATAGACTATTTTATAGTCTAGACTATAGACTATTTTATAGTCTAGACTATAGACTATTTTATAGTCTAGACTATAGACTATTTTATAGTCTAGACTATAGACTATTTTATAGTCTAGACTATAGACTATTTTATAGTCTAGACTATAGACTATTTTATAGTCTAGACTATAGACTATTTTATAGTCTAGACTATAGACTATTTTATAGTCTAGACTATAGATTATTTTATAGTCTAGACTATAGATTATTTTATAGTCTAGACTATAGATTATTTTATAGTCTAGACTATAGATTATTTTATAGTCTAGACTATAGATTATTTTATAGTCTAGACTATAGATTATTTTATAGTCTAGACTATAGATTATTTTATAGTCTAGACTATAGATTATTTTATAGTCTAGACTATAGATTATTTTATAGTCTAGACTATAGACTATTTTATAGTCTAGACTATAGACTATTTTATAGTCTAGACTATAGACTATTTTATAGTCTAGACTATAGACTATTTTATAGTCTAGACTATAGACTATTTTATAGTCTAGACTATAGACTATTTTATAGTCTAGACTATAGACTATTTTATAGTCTAGACTATAGACTATTTTATAGTCTAGACTATAGACTATTTTATAGTCTAGACTATAGACTATTTTATAGTCTAGACTATAGACTATTTTATAGTCTAGACTATAGACTATTTTATAGTCTAGACTATAGACTATTTTATAGTCTAGACTATAGACTATTTTATAGTCTAGACTATAGACTATTTTATAGTCTAGACTATAGACTATTTTATAGTCTAGACTATAGACTATTTTATAGTCTAGACTATAGACTATTTTATAGTCTAGACTATAGACTATTTTATAGTCTAGACTATAGATTATTTTATAGTCTAGACTATAGATTATTTTATAGTCTAGACTATAGATTATTTTATAGTCTAGACTATAGATTATTTTATAGTCTAGACTATAGATTATTTTATAGTCTAGACTATAGATTATTTTATAGTCTAGACTATAGATTATTTTATAGTCTAGACTATAGATTATTTTATAGTCTAGACTATAGATTATTTTATAGTCTAGACTATAGATTATTTTATAGTCTAGACTATAGATTATTTTATAGTCTAGACTATAGATTATTTTATAGTCTAGACTATAGATTATTTTATAGTCTAGACTATAGATTATTTTATAGTCTAGACTATAGATTATTTTATAGTCTAGACTATAGATTATTTTATAGTCTAGACTATAGATTATTTTATAGTCTAGACTATAGATTATTTTATAGTCTAGACTATAGATTATTTTATAGTCTAGACTATAGATTATTTTATAGTCTAGACTATAGATTATTTTATAGTCTAGACTATAGATTATTTTATAGTCTAGACTATAGATTATTTTATAGTCTAGACTATAGATTATTTTATAGTCTAGACTATAGATTATTTTATAGTCTAGACTATAGATTATTTTATAGTCTAGACTATAGATTATTTTATAGTCTAGACTATAGATTATTTTATAGTCTAGACTATAGATTATTTTATAGTCTAGACTATAGATTATTTTATAGTCTAGACTATAGATTATTTTATAGTCTAGACTATAGATTATTTTATAGTCTAGACTATAGATTATTTTATAGTCTAGACTATAGATTATTTTATAGTCTAGACTATAGATTATTTTATAGTCTAGACTATAGATTATTTTATAGTCTAGACTATAGATTATTTTATAGTCTAGACTATAGATTATTTTATAGTCTAGACTATAGATTATTTTATAGTCTAGACTATAGATTATTTTATAGTCTAGACTATAGATTATTTTATAGTCTAGACTATAGATTATTTTATAGTCTAGACTATAGATTATTTTATAGTCTAGACTATAGATTATTTTATAGTCTAGACTATAGATTATTTTATAGTCTAGACTATAGATTATTTTATAGTCTAGACTATAGATTATTTTATAGTCTAGACTATAGATTATTTTATAGTCTAGACTATAGATTATTTTATAGTCTAGACTATAGATTATTTTATAGTCTAGACTATAGATTATTTTATAGTCTAGACTATAGATTATTTTATAGTCTAGACTATAGATTATTTTATAGTCTAGACTATAGATTATTTTATAGTCTAGACTATAGATTATTTTATAGTCTAGACTATAGATTATTTTATAGTCTAGACTATAGATTATTTTATAGTCTAGACTATAGATTATTTTATAGTCTAGACTATAGATTATTTTATAGTCTAGACTATAGATTATTTTATAGTCTAGACTATAGATTATTTTATAGTCTAGACTATAGATTATTTTATAGTCTAGACTATAGATTATTTTATAGTCTAGACTATAGATTATTTTATAGTCTAGACTATAGATTATTTTATAGTCTAGACTATAGATTATTTTATAGTCTAGACTATAGATTATTTTATAGTCTAGACTATAGATTATTTTATAGTCTAGACTATAGATTATTTTATAGTCTAGACTAAAGATTATTTTATAGTCTAGACTATAGACTATTTTATAGTCTAGACTATAGACTATTTTATAGTCTAGACTAGAGACTATTTTATAGTCTAGACTATAGACTATTTTATAGTCTAGACTATAGACTATTTTATAGTCTAGACTATAGACTATTTTATAGTCTAGATTATAGATTATTTTATAGTCTAGACTATAGACTATTTTATAGTCTAGATTATAGATTATTTTATAGTCTAGACTATAGATTATTTTATAGTCTAGACTATAGATTAATTTATAGTTTAGACTATAGATTATTTTATAGTCTAGACTATAGATTATTTTATAGTCTAGACTATAGATTATTTTATAGTCTAGACTATAGATTATTTTATAGTCTAGACTATAGATTATTTTATAGTCTAGACTATAGATTATTTTATAGTCTAGACTATAGATTATTTTATAGTCTAGACTATAGATTATTTTATAGTCTAGACTATAGATTATTTTATAGTCTAGACTATAGATTATTTTATAGTCTAGACTATAGACTATTTTATAGTCTAGACTATAGACTATTTTATAGTCTAGACTATACACTATTTTATAGTCTAGACTATAGACTATTTTATAGTCTAGACTATAGACTATTTTATAGTCTAGACTATAGACTATTTTATAGTCTAGACTATAGACTATTTTATAGTCTAGACTATAGACTATTTTATAGTCTAGACTATAGACTATTTTATAGTCTAGACTATAGACTATTTTATAGTCTAGACTATAGACTATTTTATAGTCTAGACTATAGACTATTTTATAGTCTAGACTATAGATTATTTTATAGTCTAGACTATAGACTATTTTATAGTCTAGACTATAGATTATTTTATAGTCTAGACTATAGACTATTTTATAGTCTAGACTATAGACTATTTTATAGTCTAGACTATAGACTATTTTATAGTCTAGACTATAGACTATTTTATAGTCTAGATTATAGATTATTTTATAGTCTAGACTATAGATTATTTTATAGTCTAGACTATAGACTATTTTATAGTCTAGACTATAGATTATTTTATAGTCTAGACTATAGACTATTTTATAGTCTAGACTATAGACTATTTTATAGTCTAGACTATAGATTATTTTATAGTCTAGACTATAGACTATTTTATAGTCTAGACTATAGACTATTTTATAGTCTAGACTATAGACTATTTTATAGTCTAGACTATAGACTATTTTATAGTCTAGACTATAGACTATTTTATAGTCTAGACTATAGACTATTTTATAGTCTAGACTATAGACTATTTTATAGTCTAGACTATAGACTATTTTATAGTCTAGACTATAGACTATTTTATAGTCTAGACTATAGACTATTTTATAGTCTAGACTATAGACTATTTTATAGTCTAGACTATAGACTATTTTATAGTCTAGACTATAGACTATTTTATAGTCTAGACTATAGACTATTTTATAGTCTAGACTATAGACTATTTTATAGTCTAGACTATAGACTATTTTATAGTCTAGACTATAGACTATTTTATAGTCTAGACTATAGACTATTTTATAGTCTAGACTATAGACTATTTTATAGTCTAGACTATAGACTATTTTATAGTCTAGACTATAGACTATTTTATAGTCTAGACTATAGACTATTTTATAGTCTAGACTATAGACTATTTTATAGTCTAGACTATAGACTATTTTATAGTCTAGACTATAGACTATTTTATAGTCTAGACTATAGACTATTTTATAGTCTAGACTATAGACTATTTTATAGTCTAGACTATAGACTATTTTATAGTCTAGACTATAGACTATTTTATAGTCTAGACTATAGACTATTTTATAGTCTAGACTATAGACTATTTTATAGTCTAGACTATAGACTATTTTATAGTCTAGACTATAGACTATTTTATAGTCTAGACTATAGACTATTTTATAGTCTAGACTATAGACTATTTTATAGTCTAGACTATAGACTATTTTATAGTCTAGACTATAGACTATTTTATAGTCTAGACTATAGACTATTTTATAGTCTAGACTATAGACTATTTTATAGTCTAGACTATAGACTATTTTATAGTCTAGACTATAGACTATTTTATAGTCTAGACTATAGACTATTTTATAGTCTAGACTATAGACTATTTTATAGTCTAGACTATAGACTATTTTATAGTCTAGACTATAGATTATTTTATAGTCTAGACTATAGATTATTTTATAGTCTAGACTATAGATTATTTTATAGTCTAGACTAAAGATTATTTTATAGTCTAGACTATAGATTATTTTATAGTCTAGACTATAGATTATTTTATAGTCTAGACTATAGATTATTTTATAGTCTAGACTATAGATTATTTTATAGTCTAGACTATAGATTATTTTATAGTCTAGACTATAGACTATTTTATAGTCTAGACTATAGACTATTTTATAGTCTAGACATAGACTATTTTATAGTCTAGACATAGACTATTTTATAGTCTAGACTATAGATTATTTTATAGTCTAGACTATAGATTATTTTATAGTCTAGACTATAGATTATTTTATAGTCTAGACTATAGATTATTTTATAGTCTAGACTATAGATTATTTTATAGTCTAGACTATAGACTATTTTATAGTCTAGACTATAGACTATTTTATAGTCTAGACTATAGACTATTTTATAGTCTAGACTATAGACTATTTTATAGTCTAGACTATAGACTATTTTATAGTCTAGACATAGACTATTTTATAGTCTATACTATAGATTATTTTATAGTCTAGACTATAGACTATTTTATAGATTATTTCGTAGTTTGAGCTATAGACTGTCTAAGCGATAGATAATTTTATATTATATAGTCTATAGTATATTAGATTATTAGACTACACACTATTTTATAGTCTATACTACAGACTATTTTATGGCCTAGACTGTGGTATAAACGTCAGACTGTTTTATAGTCCAGACTTTAGTCTATTTTATAGTCTAGACTATAGACTACTTTATAGTCTAGACTATGGAATATTTTATAGTGTAGACTATAGAATATTTTATAGTCTACAAATAGATGACTATTTTGTATTCTGGACTATGGATTTTATTTCATTGCGTGGTTGACTTATTATCGCAACTACCTTGTCTCTTTTTGGAAGTTTCAAATTATTAGACACCAGCAGAATACAATACGTATTTTCTGTGCCGCTACGCACTTCGTCAGTATTCGTCGTGTTTTATCAATTTAAGTTTTGTTGAAACTTAATTATTGTTCATTTATATTGTTAAAATTATATTTTTTAACATATTATAAATTTATTTCATATATTTTTTTCATTTCAGGTATGTAAATATTTTTGTAAAGTTTTGTTCTAGACCAAGAGGTATGTTTAAATCATAATTTGAAATCCCTACAGTCATTAGCATTTGTATTTCTGACCATAACACAGTGAGTTAGAATAAAAATTTTTGTATAAAAAGACCTTAAGAATGCTGTATCCATGATTTGAAAAGTAAATTTAAAAATTTATGATTCAGAATGTTGTAATTTTGAAAATGTCATCAGTTCATTTTGCAAAGAGAGTATTTTACCTTTTCTGTTTTTAATATTTTTGCCCTAAAATTTTCTTTACAATTCCATGTAACTTTAAATATTGTGATTAATTTTCTTTCTTACCAGTTGTTGTGATTATTAAGTTTCATTAAAAAATGTTGCTCTGGTGCAGCTTTAGTGGTTGTCTTTTATCACCACTCTCTTAAATAAAACTTCTTATAAACATGCACTAATGCTCTTAAAGTGTACAATGGTTTATTTAAATTTTCAGCGCCTTAAAGTATGCCATGTATATACTAAGTTTATTTCCATTTTTTGCCATTCAAACTTGTCATTTTTGTTTCCCATTTTTCGATGTTTAACATTCTTAAGATTAACTTTTATGCAAAACTTTCTTGTTTCTTTATCTTTTCTTTTTATTTTTCTACCATTTTGTTTTCCTTCCTTTTGTAGCTCTCGGTGTGTGCGTGTGTGTATTCTAGTGAATGTATATGTGTATTTTGTTGTTGCATGTGTTCAAAAAACATTTACGATTGTTGACCTTATTTTTATTTTTAGTTTCGGTACTGTTACAGGCTTTTTTGATACTTGAAATTTTATGCATTTTATTGCAGTTTATATAGTTTCTTTTTTGTATTTATATTCTTGTTTTTTCTCTTTTTTTATTATTTTATTTTCATATACTTTATATGCATGCTTTCTCATAAAAATTTATAATAATAGTAATAGTAGCAGTAAAAAAAGTAATCCACTATAACTGACAAGTATTTACATTCATGTTGATGTTGGTGGGCCAAAAGTTCCCGGAAAAATGAGAATAAAAAAAGCTATTTTTATGGCTTATCAATGTTCTAGGGGGAGAGGGGTAACAACATGACAATGGGAGTACACAGCGTTCCTTTAGTACAAAAGTAGGTATTTTTTTAATTTCAGTTTTCTTTTCAATATTGTATGAAAATGTGTGCAAAATAAATTTCTGATATAATTTTTTTACATACATAAAAATTTATAGGGTAATCAATAGATCCAAGGGGAACATTTTTGAACAAAGGATATATATATTTTTCAATTAGTTAAATTTAAATAAAAAGTGGTAATCCGTTTTTAATATTGATGAGTTTAAATATTTTAAAAATATGTTTCCTTTCGTTATAATTCTCAAACACTCCAAAATTTTCTAGGAATAAAACTATATTTCCATTATTGTGATATTTAGTTGTTTTTGCGATTTTTTTTTGCAATTATGTATTTGTTGGCCTTAAAGGTATTACGTCTAATCCTACATATGTTTGAATGTGTTCACTCACATACAAACTAAATAACCATATACGGTCGTGGTTAGTTTTAGGTATTCACGTTTATAGATATGTGCTAAATTTAAAAGGGAACCAATGAAGGCTTTTGCTCCAAATGCCTTTCTAAAGGACTTCATTGATCTTTGTCAAAATTTATCGTGAGAGTCTACGCAAGACCTTTCAATGAAATCATTTCATATTTTATAGACAAGCCTATAGTCGAGACTATTCTAGAGGCTAGACAATATTCCAGCCAACATTCCAGACTACAGACTAAACTGCGGTTTAGACTATGGACGATAATCTAGTCGTAAAGTGTGGACAATAACTCAGTTAATATATAAAATGGATAATATTCTAGCCTATAACCTGGACTGTAGACTAGTCTAGAGTGGAATAAATTATAGATACTATAGCTTATAGTCTGTACTCTGAAGTGTTGCCTAGTCCATAGTCTGGACTATAGCCTAATATATGGTTTGGACTAAAGTGTTGTCTTTAGTCCGGGCTACAAACTAGTTTATAGTCTGGACTATAGTCTATTTTATAGTCTGGACTCTAGTCTAGTCTATAGTCTGAACTATAGTCTAGTCTATAGTCTGAACTATAGTCTAGTCTATAGTCTGAACTATAGTTTAGTCTATAGTCTGGACTATTGTATAGTCAATAGCCTGGACTATAGTCTAGTCTATAGTTTGAACTATAGTCTAGTCTATAGGCTGGACTATAGTCTAGTCTATAGTCTAGTCTATAGTCTGGACTAGACTATAGTCTGTACTATAGTCTATAGTCTGTACTATAGCCTAGTCTATAGTCTGGATTATAGTCTAGTCTATAAGTGTACTATAGTCTAGTCTATAGTCTGAACTATAGTCTAGTCTATAGTCTGAACTATAGTCTAGTCTATAGTCTGAACTATAGTCTAGTCTATAGTCTGAACTATAGTCTAGTCTATAGTCTGAACTATAGTCTAGTCTATAGTCTGAACTATAGTCTAGTCTATAGTCTGAACTATAGTCTAGTCTATAGTCTGAACTATAGTCTAGTCTATAGTCTGAACTATAGTCTAGTCTATAGTCTGAACTATAGTCTAGTCTATAGTCTGAACTATAGTCTAGTCTATAGTCTGAACTATAGTCTAGTCTATAGTCTGAACTATAGTCTAGTCTATAGTCTGAACTATAGTCTAGTCTATAGTCTGAACTATAGTCTAGTCTATAGTCTGAACTATAGTCTAGTCTATAGTCTGAACTATAGTCTAGTCTATAGTCTGAACTATAGTCTAGTCTATAGTCTGAACTATAGTCTAGTCTATAGTCTGAACTATAGTCTAGTCTATAGTCTGAACTATAGTCTAGTCTATAGTCTGAACTATAGTCTAGTCTATAGTCTGAACTATAGTCTAGTCTATAGTCTGAACTATAGTCTAGTCTATAGTCTGAACTATAGTCTAGTCTATAGTCTAGTCTATAGTCTGAACTATAGTCTAGTCTATAGTCTAGTCTATAGTCTAGTCTATAGTCTGAACTATAGTCTAGTCTATAGTCTGAACTATAGTCTAGTCTATAGTATGAACTATAGTCTAGTCTATAGTCTGAAGTATAGTTTAGTCTATAGTCTGAACTATAGTCTAGTCTATAGTCTGAACTATAGTCTAGTCTATAGTCTGAACTATAGTCTAGTCTATAGTCTGAACTATAGTCTATTCTATAGTCTGAACTATAGTCTAGTCTATAGTCTGGACTATAGTCTAGTCTATAGACTAGACAATAGTCTTTCTTTGTCGGCTAGAATGTCTATTGGAATTATTCTTGCAATGACAAACGCTGCTTCTTCCGATGGTGTCCGAAAAGAACTGCTTTTCTGCTACCGTTTTTATTTTAAGGGCTCTTGACCACATGGGGGCCGCATAAATAATCAGCGAGCTTACTACTGTAGTAACAAATTTCCTCTTAGATGGCAGGGGGCCTCCTACGTTTGGCATCATTCTTTCTATTGCAACTTTTACGTTTGATGCTTTCCGACCTAAATATTCCATATGTGCTGTGAAGTTTAACCTTGAATATATTATAATTCCTAGATACTTAAGGTTGGTTTGGATGTCACTTCATATTTCTCCACCTTGGTTCTTATGTTTTCGAGTTTCCATGACCGTCACAGCTATATCATCCACGAAATCTATTATATTCGCCTCTCCTGGTTGTTTTAAAATAAGGACATCATTGTCCTTAAGTCCCCAATTACCAGAGTTGAATGCATTCTTCACATTAAGAGTGATGACAGTGTAATGCTTTTTCTTAGCTCCTTCTTTGACCATGTTGATAGCGTCAATTGTAGATTTCGGTTTACGGAATCCGTACTGTCGATCCGATAAACCTCTTTGGTTTTAACACTTGGTAGCAGTCGATTGTATATTACTTTCTCGAGTATTTTCCCTATAGTGTCCATAAGCAACTTGGTCTATACGACGAGGGGATGGTTTATTAGGTTTTGGGATTAATACCAGCATCTGTTTCTTCCACTGATCTGGAAAAATACCTTCTATTTTTGGCATTCTCGTAACTGCCAGTTTAAGAGCTTTGTTCGGTATATAGTCCGCACCCGGAGATTTTCTTTCCCCTATTTTTTTTTTTAGCAATCTGGGTTATTTCATCCTCCGTTATTAACGGCATCTTCTCTGTATATTCTGTTATATTTACTGAGTATCTATCTCTTTGATGTTCGGGAAACATTGTCCTAACTGTCTTATCCATTAGAAGTAGACATGTTGGTTGTGGGCATTTTTTTCCCTTTAAGTCTCGAAGTGTCTACCATATAAGCGTGCTGAAATCCGCTTCTTGCTATTCTATATTCTTGACTTACTTCTTCAAAATTAGGTCTACCCCTGGAGCGCTGGACTATAGTCTAGTCTATAGTCTGAACTATAGTCTAGTAAATATTCTGGACTATTACCTACAGTCTGTACCATATACTAAAATATTGTATAGTCCATAGTCTATAGTTTGAGCTATAGTCTAGTATCTATTCTGGACTACAGTGTGCAGTCTCTAGTCTAGACTGTAATCTAGTCTCTAGTCTGGACTATATCCCATAATACGGATATAATATAGTCTATAGAATATTGTCTAGTATAAAGACTATAGTAAATATTATGTATAGTAATACTGTTGTTTACTCCACAGCCTGGACTATTGTCTATAGTCTCGACTATAAACTGAACTATTATCTAATTTATAGCGTACAGCTTGGACTATAGTCTAGCCTCTAGTTTGGACTATAGTCCAGGTTATAGCCTGGAATATAGTATAATTTATAGTCTATTTTATAGCCTGGTTTATAGTATAGTATTGAGTCTGGATTATTGTGCAGTCTATAATCTAGGCTATGGTCTGTCTATAGCCTTGACTATAGCATAGTCTATACCCTAGTATGTAATATGTTTAGCCTATTCTGTACTATAGCCTGGTCTTTATTCTTCTCTATAGTCTATACTATAGTCTAGTGTATAGTCTGTTCTACAGATTAGTCTATAATTTATACAACAGTCTAGTCCATAGTCCATCACCTAGACTACAATCGAAAATAGTCTGAAATATGATCTGGTCTATAGCATAGCGTAGGCCATAAAGGAATTTTTCTCCCAGAACTACCGTTTCTACCTAAAATACAAATAAAAATTTATATAACTATTTTAAATGTGTCCCGATTATAAATAAGCACAAACTGTAAAATCAGTTTAGTGTAACAATACGAATTCCACACTTTATATTGGTAATATAAAGCGTGTGTTATATCCATATTTGTAGCAGTAGTAGAAGTAGGTGGCAGTTGTTGCTGTTGCAATACTAGTACTCTAACAAAGTAAAGTTTAAAGCAAAAACAATAACAAAGTTTTAACTCTAGGCCATCATGACTTGCTTTTGTTTGCATTGTGTGTCTGTATGTGCTTACACTGCCATGTGTAGAATGCCAGAAGTGTATGTGTTAGAATATATTAAAGTGTTATTATTTTCAACAGAATTTTTGATTCTCTGTGCTTGGTTTGGTCAATATTTTTCGGGAATATTTTATAATTTATATATTTTTTTTTTGTATTTATACATATGCAGATTTTTTTGTTGGTTTTTATATTGAATTTTTTCTTTAATGGATTTATTTATACAATATGTATTCAACTATAATAATCAATGGACTAGACTGCAGTCCAGAACTAGACTCTAATGCAGAGTTTAGATTAGACTATAGTAAAGACGACGGACTAGACTATAGTCCAAAGTATAGACTATGGTGTTGTCCAGACTATAGACTATAGTCCAGACTATAGACTAGACTATAGTCCAGACTATAGACTAGACTATAGTCCAGACTATAGACTAGACTATAGTCCAGACTATAGACTAGACTATAGTCCAGACTATAGGCTAGACTATAGTCCAGACTATAGACTAGACTATAGTCCAGACTATAGACTAGACTATAGTCCAGACTATAGACTAGACTATAGTCCAGACTAGACTATAGTCCAGACTATAGACTAGACTATAGTCCAGACTATAGGCTAGACTATAGTCCAGACTATAGACTAGACTATAGTCCAGACTATAGACTAGACTGTAGTCCAGATTATAGGCTAGACTGTAGTCCAGATTATAGGCTAGACTATAGGCAAGACTATAGTCCAGACTATAGGCAAGACTGTAGTCCAGACTATAGGCAAGACTGTAGTCCAGACTATAGGCAAAACTGTAGTCCAGACTATAGGCAAGACTATAGTCCAGACTATAGGTTAGACTATAGTCCAGACTATAGGTTAGACTATAGTCCAGACTATAGGTTAGACTATAGTCCAGACTATAGGTTAGACTATAGTCCAGACTATAGGTTATACTTTAGTCCAGACTATAGGTTATACTTTAGTCCAGACTATAGGTTATACTTTAGTCCAAACTGCAGAATATAGTCCAGACGAGTGACCGGTCCAGGCTAGTGACTAGACCATAATGTAGGCTATAAACTACACTATAGCCTAGACTATATCCAATAAATTATGATACAATTTTAGATTGATTTATTAATAGTATGAATGTTTATACTAACACCGCGGCAACCTCCTTAATGTATGCTTTTGAAAAATTAAAATAAATGTAAATATGTCCATTTATTATTCAACCATCATGGAACTTTAACAAACACATGCAAAAAGAAAAAGAGAATATTTTGTTAGTTGCACTGAAGTATGCAACGTAACCTAAGGTCATGTACACATACATATATTCAACCGTACTTGTACATGCAATTATATACTTATGTATGTGTGACTATGTATTTATCAAAGTATCACAGAAAAGAGAGATGGTGTTTGTGTATAATTTTTTTGCCATAAAATCTTTTAACAGAAAAAAAAGAAAACAAGTATGTGTTATACCAAAAAGCACACATAAGTAATATGTATGCATGTATATATGTATATATGTATGTATGTATGTATGTATGTATGTATGTGTGTGTGTATGTATGTATGTATGTATGTATGTACGTATGTATGTATGTATTTCTTTATGTGTTTGCAGCTTTATGAATTGTGCATGGCTTTATTTGTATATGACTTAAAGTGTTGTTATATTTTTTTGTATTATTTTAACTTGATTGTTTGTTGCAGTTGCAAGTATTATTTTATTTAATATATATATATATATATATATTTTTTTTTTTTTTTGTCATATTGTTTTCTTTTGTTGTAGTTTTTGTTATGACTATATGTGTGCCCGTAGAGTAGTAGTTGTCGTTGTAGTTCTTACCAAAGTCCATATATGTCACATGGCCTTTTGGCAATTGTTACAGACAGTTGTTGTAACTTCAAGTGCCATAAAAATAGATTTATTTGTCTCTATTGTCGCGTGCAGACTTTAGTAAATATGTTTTCTCTTAATTTTTTTAGAGTTTAAACCATAAAATTGACTCTAGCAAAATCAACACTGCAAGTAAAAAAGGGGTGCAAAGGAATTAAGGACATTGTATTCTTAAAAGAAATATTTTATATTTAAACATCTTTTTAAAAGTTAGAAAAAAAAGCAAATTATTTTTTTGTTATTTCAGTTATTATATTTTATTGTTTTTTAAACGATTTTAGAAAATTTTGAATCATTTTGTTATTGGATATTTTTATTAAAAAAAGATGTTCGAATTTCTCTGAAACATATTTCTTTTTCTTAAAAAAAAAAAAATTTAGTCAATCGTTATGTAAATGAATTGTTTTTTAAACGATGTAACATTTTTTTTTGCATTTTTTCAGTGTAAACTATATATGAAAATTATGAAAATTATGAAAATGATAAACAGAGTATTGAAAAAAGAAACATATTAAATGCTACGTAAATGATAAACATAGAGACATATTTGTTCAATTTTAAAGTTTTTTTTAATGAATTTCCTATAAAATATTTATCTGCAAAACCATAAAGTTAAAATTTTTGGCGGTGGCCCCGTTTTTTGTACGGAGGGAAAATAATGTAATGATGTTCCTAACTAAAGTGAAAGTTTATTTCATTTTAAGATATCGTTTCTCAGAGTTTTTGTCCTGGCATTATCCTTTTGTAAGCTCGATCAAAAGTTTTGGACTAGCTCCAAATATATTTGAAATTTTGCAGTATTTCGTATTAGCTTTAGAGAGCACTGTTGCCAACTTTTCCCAAAACATAGCTAAATTTCATGTTAATTTAAAAATTTGACAATTTCTTGAATTGAATAAAATCAGAAAAGATTATTTTATTCTTGTATAGAAGAAAATACATTTTCGACATTCCTATATTTATTGCAGACCTAATTTCTCACAATAAAAAATAAAAATAAAAATAAATTAAACAATCGTGTCCTTTTAAGACTATTTTGGATTTTTTTTTTTTGGTATTTCTGTCAAAGCAACAATAGGAAGTTTTTATATCATATGTATTGTGTTTGGTAAATTTCCATGCAGGTCGTATATATATTCCCTTCTATCCTAAGGAGTATATATTTTAAATATGAAAGCAAAATACCTTATAATTATAAAGATTTCTTATTTCTCAATAATATTTTCTCAGAGTCAGTGATTTTTTATTTGCTATGATTTGATTATATTATATTATACGCAATATTAGTATCAGAATAAATTTTCCAAAAGATATATCTGCGGAAATATGGAAAAACTTCATAGCAGGGTTGTTAGATTTTTTTGAGCTTCTGTCGCCAAATTGCTATTCCGAAATCGCGAAAAATCACCAAATTTAAATTTTATTTGGTTAAAAAAAATAATAAAAAATGAACAAAAAAGTTTTAGTGTCGTAAATTTTTTGTACAATTTTTAAAATCTTTTTCTTATAATTTATATATGTAATTTCAGCTTCAACAAAGTCAGTAATTGAATAGAAAATAAAATTATAATTTAAAGTGCATCTTTTGATATACATACATACATACATGTATCTTCATTTTAAAGTAACAACATAAAATATGATTGACATTTATTTAAAAAATAATAATAACACAGTGCAACACGAAAAAATATAACCATATACGGACACTACTAAGTGATAAAAGACAAAAAAAAAAAAAGAAAAAAGAGGCCCCAAAGATTTGGGGCCTCGGTATCATTTTTGCAAAAAATTGATAATTTTTTTCAGGCTCATATCTTGCAAACCGTTCGGAAATTTGATTTACTCTATGAGGCAAAGTTGGTGCTCTTTTCATAAAGAAAAAAATTGTGAACATATAAAATCAAAAAACTTCATCTTCAAGATCAAAACTGCAAAAAACTAAAAATTCGATTTTTTTTACCTTTTTCCCCTGTTCAGGTCCATAGGTAGCAAACCGTTTAAAATTGAAGGAAACAATCAACTAAAAAAATGCACCTAAGATCTCAATAAACAACTTTCTAGAACATATGAACTTCCTAGGAATTAGATTCTTAATACCGTTTAGGTAGTGCTAAGGTAGCCGCAAAAGTGAAAAATTTTCCGAAAATTTTTTAATTTCATTTGTTTTTTTTTTTTACTTCAACATTGAGATACTATGCTGTCTATTACAAAAACAATAAGAACCTGCAAATCTCACTCTCTTAAGTTGTGGATCCAAATCGTCGTCCGAATCTGACTCTGATTCAGAACTTATGGTGTCCAAGGCACGTTGCTTCCAGACTGCCCTTCATCATCAGCTTTTTCTTCTTGAAATACTTTATTAACTTTGGTGATCTTGTGACTCCACCAACATACCTGAAACGAATTATAATTCTAATTAGAAAAGAAATGAAAAAAGGAATGCAAAACAAGGCATCAATAAAATTGATATTACCTCTGCAAGCAATGCGTCGAGTTTTTTGCCTTTGTACCGTTTTTCCATGGGCATAGTGGTTTGGTGAAACCGTTCTCCTTGCTCATCGGATTCGGTAGGGAGTTGTTTGATAAAATCGTCAAAATGAAAATGAAGAAAATGCAGCTTTAATGTCATCGATGTGCCGATTTTCTCAAAATAATACTGCATTTCTTTCACCCATTCTCTTGCTTCCGGTTCCGCGTCTCGATCCTCTCCCAAAATTCTGGTGCATACACGCTGAAGGTAAATCCATACCATTGAATGATTTTCATCAATCGATAAATCAAAGTTGCTCTTGAATAGCTTTCTAATGTTAGGGCCATTAAATACGCCTGTTAAATGAAGACAAGAAATAAAGACAGAATAGAAAACATTAACATAGTGAAAATAGTACAATGAGGTGAACAAAAAATCGTTTTAAATTTGCTACAATACCTTTTTTTAATTTTGTCATCGCTCCGCTTTGGGAAAACGCTTTTCAAATAGTTGAATGCGTTTGGACAATTTATATTCGATGAATTTTTTTTTAACAAATTCATTCCCAATTTTATGTGGAGCGGTGGCAGCAAGATGTCTTGAGTATTGTAAATTAAAGGTGCATTATTCAGTCTATGTTGTTTCATTTGTTCCTCCACACTTAATCTTGGTCTCCACGAATTACATTGGGATTGATTCAGAGGTGAGCGCGAATCCCAATTACAAAGAAAACAAAATAATTTTGGAAAGCCACCCTTATCGATGATCCTTTGCAAAATGTTGATGACCTTCAAATCACGGCAAATCTTCCATTTATTTTCGTAGTATTTGATTTTTTTCATTATATCTTTCAATGTTTCATAACTTTCTTTTATGTTAATACCCATTGCTAGCGGAATGGAAGGCTTTCGGTTCGACACATGCAACAACACTGCTTTCAAGCTTGAAATAGAACCATTAATAAATAATCTCCACTCACTAGCGATGTAGTTCATTCCCATTTTTACCACCAAAGTTTTTATATCGTTGCAGTAAACGAACGAATTGTCATCATTTAGAGTGTGGAGACTCTGAAATTCAGCTTGCCGTTTGCGGTACGCCGTAGATTTAACATTAGCATGTGTGAGTTTTCTTTGTCCTAAAAACGCTGTCAAATATATGGCAAGTCGCTGCCATAGTCCCAATATGGCCACAATGAAATCCATTTCCATTTGTGTTATTAGTTGTGGTCCATCTCTTCCCTGTTGGGGCTCATGATCGGTATCAAATGGTTCTTCATAAGTAACACAGCTTGCTCTAGTCATTCCTGTAAATTCTGTCCTACGACCTGGAGTTGGCGGTCTTGGTCATACAAAATTTTCAGATGCAAGCATTGGTAGTGTGGCTGTTACAGTTGCTTTATAAATTTTGTTCTTCTCAACATGTCGATTTAGACGACATGTATTATTTACGCATGTATAGCAACTGGTTGTATCATGGTCACCTGGACGATTAATCCAGTCTACCGGCTTACAATACTTCATACTATCTTTGCCTCCACTCAACCATGCCATGAGATTGTTATAACATTGGCGACACCCTGCATTAGGTTTGTAATTTTCAACGGTCAAGTCTATTTCGTCGAGAAACAACTCATATACTCTATTGAATTCACTAGTTAAAAGATTATTTTCCTTTTTAAATCTTGTAGAACTTTTTTTCTGATTTGATGACAGCAAACGTAGCAAAATATTGAAATTGTTGTGCGCGAATTATGCTGTAGCACTTTCTCTGTAATGCCTCGATGTGAGCGTCGTATCGTTTTTATATTGTGTGCTGCGTCCCTTGATGTGTGTGCTGAGCTTACTGATTTGAATGTGCTGCTGTGGTCGGTGCGTGATCGAATCGTAATTGATTGTTTCCTTGAATTTTGAACCTATGGACCTGAACAGGGGAAAAAAAGGGTAAAAAAAGAAATCGAATTTTTTAAAGTTTTTTTTGCGATTTTGATCCTGAAGATGAAGTTTTTTTGATTTATATGATCACAATTTTTGTTCTTAATAACAAGAGCTACAACTTTGCCTCAAAAATTCCAAACGGTTTGCAAGATATGAGTCTGAGAAAATTATCATTATTTTTCAAAAATGACACCGAGGTCCCAAATCTTTGGGGGCCCATAAAAAACGTGCATGAGTTTGGGCATAACTGGGAGGCACGGGTCTTTTTTTTGGACTTTTATCATGTAGTGGTGTCCGTATATGGTTATATTTACATTACTTAAAAATTTACAAACAGTTTAATTGTATAACAACATTTGCTCTCTTTTACTATGTTTCTACTGAGTTGAAAGCAATCAGTTTTGAGCAAAAAAACACCTAAAAGTGTTTCCACTGTCTTGACTTGTTTTTACATTTTCGAATTTTAGAGCGAAATCCTGACATTTCTTAATCTAAGTTGAAGTTGAATTTATAAATTAAGGTCCTTCGTCTGGTTAGATAGGAAAATATTGAAACTAATCAACTGCTAGTAAGAATACGTAATCATATTTCTCCACTAATACCTATTTTATAAAATGTTTAAAATTAGCCAAATAAACCGGCAAAAAAAAAAAAATTCGCCTTGTCGCCAAACGGAAAATTTAATCGCAAAAAGCAATTAAAAAGCGCCACATTTGGCGAAAAATTCATAGTAGTTTTTTTTTTAACTTTACATTTTAATTTTAAATTTTCGTACCATACTATAAAAATTAAATTCAAGTATCAATATCAGCCGGCGATTCAATGAAAATCAGTAAATTTTTGGAACACATTTTTCCCAGATTGGGATTTGGGTATTTTGGTACAAAAAAGTGGGATTAATTTTAACTCTAATCTATATTAATCTATATTATATCAAAATTTCAATATTATATCTTTATTCGTTTAAATTTTATTTCAATCCAAATATTAACATTATTTCTCAAAAAATAATTAAAATCTAAATTAAAAAAATTTCCGGTCATGATTTGAAGAAATTTGTTTGCATTTATTGTTTAAATTTCGATAACATAATACTGAAATTGAAACAAATTGATTATTATGCTCCCTTAGAGTTTTATTTTTGTCCAACCTTGCCACTATGACCTCAATTTTTAAAATCGAACTCAACAACGATTCATAAAAAAAAAACGTATTGGATTCACATTTTTATAAATTTATTTTTAGTATTTCAATCATTATTATCGTGTTAAAACCTAGAGATAGAACAAAACAAAAATATTCCATTAAACCAAAAAAAAAAAAAAAAAAAACAAAAAAAAAAAAAAGTAAAATTAAGTTGAAGAAGAAAGAAAAATATAAAAAAATATTTTTAATTGATTTGTAGAAACAATAAATACTGACTGCCTGACACGGCCAATTGTTATACCCGACCATGGTCATTCATTCACTCATTTTCATGCATTCATTTATTTAAACGTCTATGTACGTAAATGGCAAAAATGAAAAAAATGAACTATAAATTCATAGAGAATTTTCTACACAATAATGAATTAATATGCGATTTTAATTACACCATTTGCCAAATTGAAATTGAGGGAATTTTAATTTACATTTTTTTTGTCTAAATATTTTTGAAATAATATTCTTAGTTTTAAAATATTAAAGAAAATTTTCGAAATATGAATTTAAAATTATATAATAGATTTAATTTTTTTTTTCAGTTATAATTAACAACTTGTATAGATTGCTGTTGCAAATGGTGTGCAGTATATTATTTAAACTTTTAGTTTTTCAATGTTTGTATTTTATTTTATACATACTTTTATTTATTCTCTAGTAAACATCACAGAGCAACTAGCCGCTTATATGAATTTTTATTTTCAATTTGCAATTTATAATATTTTATGCACAAAAGTGCACTCCAAAGTTCAAATTGTGTTTTTTTTTATGTTGTGCAAGTATTTTTGGAATTAAAAACACGATGGAGGCTAAAGGAAAACTATTGAAGCTGAAAATTGGATTTTTTTTTAATTTTTTTAAAATTTGGTACTTTTTTAAATTTCGTATTTTGTTTTTTTATTTGTGCTTTTTTAGATTTGGTACTTTGTTTTTAAACATTTTTACATTTTTAAAAATTAGTTACTTCTGTTGTAAAGTTGGTACTTTTTCTGAAAATCAGTACTTTTGTTTTTTTAATTTATAATTTTTATTCTTTATTATTATTATTTTTTTTTTTTTTTTTGAAAATCTTTACTTTTTTTAATTTATACTTTTTTCAAATTTCTTCTTCTTTTTTAAATTAATACCTACTTTTTTGGATTTCTTTTTTGAAAATTAGTATATTATTAAAAGTATGCTATTGTTTTGGAATTACGAACACGAGGATTACTGAAGGAAATATATTTAAAAAAAAATAAATTTTTTAAATTAGTGAAATTTGGTGTTTTCCTACATTTTCTACTTTATTTTTTTTATAATTTGATACCTTTTTTATTTGGTACTTTATTTTTAGGAAAATTTGTTACTTTTTTAAAAATTGATACTTTTCTAAATATCATTTTTTTTTAAATTTGTACATTTTTGAAAATTACGTGGATACTTTTTGTAAATTTGGTACTTTATTTTGCAAATTGTTACTTTCTTTTGTTAAAATTTGATACTTTTTTATTTTTATCCTTTTTTAATTTCCTCCTGGTTTAAATTTTTTTATGTATACTTTTATTTCTTTCGAAAATTAGTAAGTTTTTGAAAATTAGGTACTTTTTGTATATATGATCTTTTTTCGAAAACTTGATATTTTTTTTTTTTTTTTGGAAAACTGTTACTTTTTTAAAGATTTTTAATTTTGTACTTTTTTAAAAATTTATTCCTGTTTTGAAATTGGTGATTCTTTTGAAATTTGTTCTTTTTTGCAATTTAATAATTTTTGTACTTTTCTCAAAAGTTTCTATATATTTTTTTTATTCTATTTTTTCTCATTGGTCTTTTTTGCATTTGAAGGTTTTTTTGAATCAGTTTTTTTTACTGAATTGTTACCTTTTGTTTAAATTATTACTTTTTTGAAAGTTAATACTTTTATTGGAATTCGTACTTTTTTCGAAAATTGGCAATTTTTATTAATTATTACTTTTTTAAAATCAAGAAACTTTTCAAAAATCGGAACTGTTTTTTAAGTGGTACTTTTTTTGATAATTGGAACTTTTTGAAATTTGTTTCTTTAACATTGTTACGTTTTTGGGAATTGGTACTTTTTTAAAAGTTGGTACTTTTTTGAAATTTTGTCTTTATTTTTAAATTGATAGATCTTTTTTTCTTGGAATTGGTAATTTTTTAAAAATGTATAAGTTTTTGAAAATTGATACATTTCTTGAAAATAAGTACCTTTTGCAATTTCATGCTTGTTTTTAAATTTGGTATTATTTTTTTTTGACATTGTTTTTTAATATGATATTTTTTGTACTTTTTTCAAAAGCTGCCATATTAATATTGGTCATTTTTTAATCAGTATTTTTGTAGCATTGGAACATTTTTTAATAAATAGTACTTTTTTTCAGAATTGGTAGTATATTTTCAAATTAGTACGTTTTTGAGAATTAATGCTTTTTGAAAAAATGCACCAGATTTTTTTTTTTTTTTTTTGAAATTCTTTTATTTAAATTATTACGTTTTGGAAATATCGTAGCTTTTGAATAATCGCTACTATATTTTGAAATTTTGGAACTTTGTTTTTGATAATTGGTACATTTTGAAATTTGTTTTTTTTTTAATTGGTAGTTTTTTCAAAAAGCTTTTCTTTATTTCAAATTAGTACTTTTTTTACACTGTTACTTTTTACTTTGATAATTAATACCTTTTTTGAAAGAAAGTATGACTTTTGCATTTTCTTGCTTATTTGGAAATTTGCTACATTTTATACACTTTGAAAAAGTTTTATTTTTATTTGGCCCTTTTTTATTGGGTTTATTTTTTTTAATGAATGCTTTTGTAAAACTGGTACCCTTTTGTAAATTCGTACTTTTTTTAATTTCTGTTTTTTTAAGTGGTACTTTTTTAATATTTTTTTGAAATTTGTTTTTTTGCTAAACACTTTTTTTAATTTTAGTACTTTTTTTTTAATTGGATTTTTTTTTTTTTTTTTTGGAATTAGCATTTTTTATAATTGGTGCTTTTTGAAAAAAGCCATAATTTTTTTATATTGTATTCTTTTTTTTTTATTGAAGTGAGTACTTTTTTTGAAAGTGCTCCTTTTTTCTAAATAGTATTTTCTCAGAATTGGCACTCTTTTTTAAAATTCGTACTCTTTTAAATTTTTTAACTTTTTTGATTTTTGGAATTTTTGAAAAATTTCAATTCTTTGTTTTTTTTTTTTTTTTTTTTTTGAAATTGATCCATTTTTGAAAAATGTATACTTCTTTTCCAAAATCGTTACTATTATTTTAAATATTATGTTTTTTAATACTGGTGGTATTAGATGAAAATTTAGTATGTTTTCTTCTTTAATTAATTATTTTTTTTTAAATTTGCTTTTTTTTCTTTTTTTTAAATTGCTGTATTGGCTATTTGAAAGTTTTCACTTCTTATATGATTCTTTGTTTAGAAATTAGTACTTTTTGAGAACTGGTACTTTTTAAAATGGGTAGTTCTTTTTTTTTTTTTTTTTTTTTCAGAAATGCTACGCTTTTGTTCGAAAATTCGTACTTGTGGCTGGCTTATTGCGTAATCCTATTTGAAAGAAAATGTTTTCGAAAATCAATTAATTTCAATAACTCTTTTTTGGAAATGTATAACTTTTTGTTTAAATTGACACTTTTTTTTTTTTTAGAAAATTTTTATTAAAAAATTGGTGCTTTTTTTTGGTGCTAATCGTAAAATTTTTGACAATAAATATGTACCTCATAACTACTGGTCGGAGCTCATTCAAATGTATAGAAAAGGTTTTCATTTCTCCAAATATAAAAAAAAGAGAACTAATTTCAGAGTGTAGATTTCGACAATTTTTCACGGCTAGAAGAATTGAAGTAATATAAAATATTTTCCAGCATATTATTTTGGAATGTATTAGAAATTACAGAACATATTAAGCACTTTATGGAAATATAAAAATCTTTGAAATCGGATTTGATTTGTAGAAGTTACGATTTTCTGAAACTTTTACTTTAGATTACAAGATGATTTTTCTGAAAGTTTGGGTCCTCCTATACAACTTTCTCATACATTTTATTTCAATTCGATCCGATTAGTAGTAATTGGATCCACAACATATTTTCATTGTTATTCGCCTATAGCTCGGCTGCTTACGAACTGGTTTGTTTGATTTTGTTCTTTCAAAAAATATTCTCTAAATTATTTTCTTCCTTCTCTATTTTGCTGATATCTTTTTCTTAATATTCTTAAATTTTCTATTCGACACTCGCTATTTCTATTTCTGATTTTAATCAATATCTTTTTCAATAATAAAATATATCATTAAATGGAATTTTTATTACCCAGCATAAGAAAAAATCAACAAACAATAACTTCTATTTACACATTTCTCAATGTTTGTATATGTATTTATTTTTAATTTGTATTTTTTATCGTTTTGTTTTTACTAATTGATACTTTAGACGATATAACATATTTTTTCACATTCACAATTTATGAATTTATATGAAAAATAAATTATGAATAATGAAACATATTTGCTGACGCCATTTAAAATCAAAAGGCAATTGTAAGCAAAGAAATAAAAAATGATTTCCACATATTAATATTTATGTATATATTTTTATGACAATTCCTGTCGCAGAAATATGCGGAAATGAAATATTAAATGAAACGTGATTTTTTATTAAGATGTATACAAATGAAATTGCTAATGTTTTTTATTAATATATAAATGCTACAAAGAAATTAATTGATTTAGTTGAAGGTTTGATTGAGAATAATTTTTGAAATTTATTTAAAATTTATGAAGTAAATTTATGTAATTACACATTTTAATTCGAAGGCCTTCAAGGCGTATAATTGATTTTAATTTTTCTGTTTAATATCTTTAACACTCATACGCCATGTAGTGTTTATTTAAAAATTAGGTAATAATAATTATTAAATAATTAAATTCAAAAGAAAAACCTAAACAATAATATTTTAAAAGTATTAAGAAAAGAAATATTAAAATAGAATTTATTCAAGCAGATAAAGAAATCATTGGAAATTTCATAATAAAATCAAGAAATTTAAAATATTTGTGGTAGTATATATAAAAGAATTTTTTGCGAAATTTAATTGCTTATAAACAATTTGTTTTATAATCAAAAAAAAGTTTTTTTTTGCTAAATTTAATTAAAGTAAAACAAGTTTATTCGCCCATATTTTTTGTGTTCTACCAAATTATGTTTATGCTTTTATAATATAACAAAATTTCTTCTAAAGATTCTTTTTTCCGACCTTCCGGGTGTCTGTCTGTCCGTCTGAAAGTTCCGCCAAATGAAAATATTTTTCTTAAGGTTCCTAATAACTTAAGACAAAATGTGAAACATTAAAACATCGAAAGAAATTTTTTTTATTCTTGCTTTTTTAGGTTTTATTAAATTGTTAAATTTTATAACATTAGATTTTTTTTGTTTTTAATTTTAAACTTTATTTAAATTCCATTTTAAATTTTTTAACATTTTAGACAAGAATTGTATATATATATCTTTTTATGTGCAAATAGCAAAGCAGGAGGTACTATCTCTTCATATAGAAAACGAGGGAAAGAAGTGTAACGTTTTTTACTTAAACCATAAACATTTCTAGTAGAACACACTTAACCTGAGACACATAAACATAATATTATAATATCAAACTCTAAAATATATGTATCACACACACACACACACACATATATATATATATATATATATATATACAAATACAAATTCAGATGTATAAATATGTCATGAAACTTAGCATAATCATAACCATAAAGAAGACATTTTACAATACAAATATTAGGAAGGTGCGCAGAATTAAGGAAAAATCAAAAGTAATATAAATTGTTTATAACAAAATCTGCTATACAATCTACATAATATCTCTGTAATATTTTGATTTTTTTGATTGATTTTAATAATATTCTTCTGTTAAGAAAAACCTTTAAAAAAAAAAAAAAAACTAACTAAAAGTTTTTGAAAGAAATTTATTAGCTATATTTTTGTAGTATAAAGTTAAATCTAAAAAAAAAATATCTTTTAAACTTAAATTATAATAGTATAGTACTACTATTTAATTAATAACACTGCACAGTGGTACCAAAACGCTTTTATTTTGGAAATAATTCCGTAAATTGTAAACTGTTCGAAATATCTCAATAAAGTTTCACTTGGGCGGAGACGAGGTGTTTTCGAGTTGATTTCAAGGAGAAAATATTCCTGGCGGGTCAGACGGAGAGTGAGTAGACATTTTTTTAAATTGCCAAAAATTCATTTAAGTTTTGACAGAAAAAAATTTTTGTAAATCCGTACAAAAATACGCTTACATGTATAGGTTAACACTTTTAGTTTAAGAGATATTTAGGTCGAAATAAATTTTTCACTAATTTTTAGCCTCTTTTTTTTTTTTTTTTTGTTAAAAAAGTGCATATTGAAAATTTTTTCATAAATATTATGAATCGAACGTGACATTTTTTCCAAAACTTTTCTCATAAAAAATAAAATTTTGTTCATAGATATTATTAAATTATTCAAATTGAAACTTTTAGGAATTTTGCAAAAAATTTGTTAAATTTTTGATTTAGTTTTATTAGATTTGATTGCAAATTGCAAATGAAAATAGTTATACATAAAAATATTAACAACAAATGTCTTAATATCGCAAAATTCTAAGGAAAATCTGTAAAAAAAAAAAATAATGTTTAGAAATCAACACATCATTTTGATAAAAAGCGTTTCTGTTCAGTTCTAAAAATGTAGCTAAAATCATTAAAAACTTAAAATTTTCCAAAGAATATTTCAAAATTTTTTTTAAATTGAAAATATAAACGAAGATTTAAATAATTTTTCAGTCTTCTTGACTTTTAATTCATTTGAAAAATTATAAAATTACAAAAAAAGTTTTATTGTTTAAGAAATTATGCTTAAATATTATGAACTGAAATCAATGAAAGTAAATTTTTATATTTATGTACAAACTTTTTTCTGTATATTCAATTGTGAGGACCAAAATTCTTGGAATTTTGAAGCACATAATTATAAAGAATAATTCTTCAATGTAAAAACCAAAATAATATAAATGACACATTGGCGTTTTCTAGATTGGGGGCGTATTACATTTGCCTATATACCAGATACTCCGGAGGTCGATGGATGGAACGAAATGTTCCGGAGGTCAGTAGGGTACACAGGAGGCAAAGCGTTCAGGTCAGGGGCAGGTGGAGGGTTTGTCCTTAAATGGCCATGCTAGCCATTTAAGAGCTAAATGTGAGAAAACGTAGCAGGCAGAAGTAGCAGGGAGAAAACCGAGTGAAGACGTCAATGCCTACATCGTCAAAGCTGAGCAGGCGAGTAGCAGAACTGACGAATCACGGAGGTAGAAGCGAGAACACAACAGTAAAGAGTAGAAGCAGCAGGGAGAAGTATGCAGGAGGGTAACAGTAGCAGCGAGCAGAGAAGCAGAGGAAAATTCAAACACAGACACTCGCACACAGTTCAACGAAACTGTTACAGCAGAGAACATAAAGGAGACAACAGAAGGAAAGGTTCGATGCAACAACCGTTATCGGTTCGAACAAAGTGCAGGAAAACTGCAATAATATTAGTTTTAAAGAATGTATATAAGCCAGCATAAAGTTACAAGAGCTCTCTCTCTCTCTTCTTTCTCTTCTGTGCTGGACATTGAACAAGGCAGACGTGGTGAGTAGCCGGTTAATAAAATAAATAAAAGAACTAACAGAGCAGTGTTAGGGAAAAAAATAATAAAGTTGGTTGAATTGATTACATTAATTCAAAGTAGAGTATACGGATTTACAATCAGTAATATTAAAAGCTTCAACAAGACTTACAATCTGGTTGAAGTGGTAGGAGATAAACACTGCTCAGGACCAAGTGATAAAGTAGTTTCTTGGAAGTTTTCACTCGGAAAACTTAGAAATCTCGGATTACATCAAAGATTAAATAATCAAGTAGGAGATAGTAAATAAGAGGGGTATAACCGGCAAGGAAACACGGAGGCTTCACGAAAACAGCACTGTCTCAACATAGAAGAAGTTTGTGGAAAAAAAAAATATATATAGCGAAGGATAAGAAATAAAAAAACAAGGGTAAAAATTAAAATAAAAGTATTGTTATTTTATGTAAGAATCTTGGAGACGATTGAGTTTACCCCAGCTGCAAACCCGGGTAACCTGAGGTTCCTTAAAAAACATAAATATATTTGAATAATTTTAAATTTGTTTCGAAAACGAAAAATAAGTAATATTCTTTTTAATATTGCAATTATTTAATAAGTTTAAATAAGTTTATTTCGATGACGCGCGTTTTTTACTCGACTATAGTCATTAGATTCTCCTGTACAGATTTTTTTTAAACAGTCGCAGAAATCACAAGTAAAATTATTTGCTGAAAAAACTTCTGAAACAATCACTACCTTGTTCTTTTTAACTTAAATAATTGAAAAAAATTATATGACTTTTTTATTCAGAATTCTTGTGGTTGAATAATTTTATTTAATTTTTTAAAAAATAAAATTACAAAAGATATCAAAATATTTATTCGAAATTTTTCTATTTGAATATATTGTTTTGAAATAAAAATTTTAAGAAATTCTTGAACTTTATTGTATTAAAAAAAAAAAAAAAAAAAAAAATGAATTTTAATCAAGGTTGAAATATTCAAATATAAAGTATTTGGTTATTATTTTTTTCACAGAAAAAAGTTTGTGCATAAATATAAAATCTTACTTTCATTGATTTTAATTCATAATATTTAATAATAATGTCTTTTAAAACGGCGACCTATATGTTATTTCAAATGTTCGTAATTGATGCACGGATAGCCGGACGTACGGTGGTTTAGGCTTAGGTAATAATAACAAATTGGCCGCAATATTGCATCCGCCATTTTGAATGCTTAATTTTTTATTACACAATCGTATAATCATCATCTCCAAAGACCTTATATGTGATATTTATTTTTTATGTAAACCAAGTATTTTAATTATAGCCAAATATATAAATTTTCCTATTTAAGACCTTGAAAAGTGCATTTTTATCTTTTGCAAAATAAATTATTTGTTTTATCTACTATAATGCCAACAAAATTATTTATTAATCCCTTCGTTTACATAACTTCATACCGATACTTATTTCAAAAGCAAAAGTGACATATTTTTACATCTGCCTTAAATAAGGATTGTAAAAATAAAATTTTTATTACACGTTCTTAATATTTTATGAGAAGAAACTTTAGTTAACACACAGCTTCATTAAATTTAATTCCAAACAAAAACCAAGAGTTTCTAATTAAGTTTTCTTATTTCAGAGAAATATGTATATTCTTAATTTTTTCAACACATATTGCGGCAATAAAATCCCTTCAAAGATAAATGCTTAAAAAAATAACAAATATTACTTTTTCACATCTTTAGTTTGTTTTTTTGTTGTTGTTTATAATTTTCAAAAGAATTCAAAATAATAATAATTATTTTTTCTTGTTTTAATTAAAAATGTAAACGCAACAAAAGCATCACACATAAGTTTTTATACCCTTCACATAAAATGAAGGGTGTATGTATATATTTGTATATTTGTCATTTTAATACGAAAGTTTTTAAATATATATTCAGGGCCTCAAATTGAAAAATATTCGTGTTTTTTATGATTAAAAATAACTTTTGAGAATATATGTCTTTATGCCTGTCTGTCCGTCTGTATGTTGAAATAGATTTTTTGAAGCCAATAGCCCAATAAATACATTTCTCTTTCAACACATATGTGGCACATAGTCTCGAAAATCTCCGTATTGAAATTCAGCAAAATACGTTTAAAAATGGCGGAGATATAAGTGATTTTCTAGAACAGCCTCAAAAATTTGTCTAATTTTCTTTGCCCAAATTTTACAATATTTTCTATTTCACAAACAATAATATATTAATGTTTTTCTATTGGAAAGTTATTAAATTGAATGCCTCCTAGGCCATATGGCATTTTGAAATTTTGAATTCAAAAACTAGTTTTACTTTAATTAATGAAAAAAATAATTTTTCAGCATTGATGCATTTTAAATATATTCAATATATACTTTTGTAAATTGATTTTTTTACTGTTCACATATATGAGCAGTACATATAATTGTTTTTCAACAAAATTTCTATGGATATAGATTGTCTAGATTACAAATCTTCAAGCCTGAGCTGAACTGTAATTGTGTTTTAGGTTTTTAAATGTAGATGGCATATCATGTTTGGAGAAATTGTGTCTTAGACCCCCATAGTTCAAAATTGTGAAAATTTTAAAATAGCTAATTTAAGTTTAAAATATCTAATTCTAAGGACTTTTTCGAAAAAAAAAAAATGTTGGTAGAAAACTGAAAAGGAATTTACAATTTTGCATATCTCTTCTTTATTCAGCTCTTCAACATAGATTTTCTCAGTAATCTCCTCCATAAGTCATATCCCTAAGGAATTTTCGGGGACTCTTTATTTAATAAATTTCCGATGTCATGGTTAACACCAGTTTACAAATATTAAGTATATTTCCAGATTAAAGCAAAAATTTTGATAAGAGATATATCTAATATATTTATAAATTTATGAAATATAAATTTTGTGAAGGGTATAAAAGATTCGGCCCAGCCGAATATAAGACTTCAACTTGTTTGTACACAAAATATGTTCATTGGGTGCCACTTAGTATATGAGTATTTTTATTTCAAACCCAGCAAAAAAAAAGTCATGATATTAAAAATGTTCTATCATTGGAGGAAAGTACTTAGTGCCGAAAAAAAAACTGCAGAAGTTCATCTTTAAACCATGGTTGTCATTGGAAGGATGTTTCTCTTTTATGCTTCTTGTTCATTGCTTTCGAAGTGCTTCTCCTAAAACTATGATTATAAAATTTTTTAATAAAAAATCTGTTTAAGCCTTATTAAAAAATAACAAAAATTACTAACTTTTTTCCAGTTAATAATACATTTATTTTCAGTTTTTTGGAAGTATTTATTAATAACTTCCAAAAAAGTTCAAAGAATACACTTAGTGAAAATGTTCTTTTTTGGAAGCACTTCATCGTTTTTTTGCAGGGAATTATTAGAAATATAACACACACAGTGTGTGGCTGATGCTTGTTGGTGGTATGAGAAAGAAATGGAATTTTCATTTAATTTAGATTTCGGTGGAGATTAAATGAAAAAATACAATATTTTTTTTTAATTTATTTGACATTTTTTTTTTTTTATTTATAGTCCTTATTATGTGTGGCAGTAATTTATCTTCATCTATGTTTTAAGATTTTTATATATTACATATTTTATATTACATATAAGCCTGTGGTTATAACCTATACCACCACTAGTGGTGAAATAAGAAGGATCTGTATTCTAGAACTTATAAGCGGTAAAAGTCGCTACTAACACATATACAGATTATTAAACTCTTTTATTTTATTTCTCATGCCTATCCTACAACTCTTTCAATTCAAATTAGTGCCATTGTTTTCATTTCTTTACAAAAACAAACCAGAAAAGTTGTAATGAAATAACAATGCAGATTTAATAAGGTAACAGCAGGTTGGAAATAATTTTTTACTTATTTTTTTATTATATCAGTCTTTAAGTGACCGCGATCGCAATCAGATGTATTTAGTGTCATTCTTTTGAAAACAAAAAGTGAATCCCAATCACAAATATTCTGGAAAACAAAAAAAAAAAAAAAAAAAAAAAAAAACAAAAAAAAAAACTGTTAAATATCAAAAACTTATATTTTTTTTTAACATACAAAATTTGTTAAACCGAAATTTAACAATAAAAGTTTTACTCAAATCCAATGTTTATAAAAACAAAATATTTGAGACAACAATAACTTAATATAAATAAATTAAAACAACCAAACAAAATATTTCTTAACAACAACATTGAACACACAAGCAGTGTGTAAATCACAAGTGCATATTAAAAACAATCATTTTTAAATCTATGCATTACAACAAAAATATCACATTACCAGTAGAATACTGGTGAGGTAAACCTTAGTGAAGATAGCAGTGGCGATGATAATGATTCAATTTGGCAAAATGTACCAACAAAACGCAAACAGCTTGAATCTCCAAAACTACAACAACAAAAAAGAAGGAATTTGTTCTGTGAACCAAGCACTTCAGCAAATAACAAATATGCAGCTCTTAGCATTGATGACGATGAATGTGAAACCAATGAATCTACACCAAAGCCTCCACCAATTTATTTACCAAATGTTCAAAACATCAGTATTATGTTAAAAAAATTTAGTTCTTTAATAACATCTAAAGAATTTAATTATAAATCTTTAAAGGAAGGTCAGGTACGCTTAATGATTAAATCTGTAGATTCTTATCGAAAAATTATTAAGTATTTAGAAGAGTCAAAAATTAGTTTTCATACTTATCAATTAAAGCAAGAAAAGGCGTATAGAATTGTAGTTAAAGGTCTTCACCATTCAACACCAATCGAGGACATAAAGGCTGAACTACTGTTACTAGGTCATCAAGTCAGAAACGTAACTAATATTAAAAGCCGTGTAACTAAAGAACCTTTATCTATGTTTTTCGTAGATTTAGACCCTAACCCAAATAACAAAAGTGTATATGATATTAAACATATAAACAATGCCTTGGTTAAAATTGAACCACCTTTAAGAAATAACGATTTAGTGCAATGTCATCGGTGCCAACAATTTGGACATACCAAATCATATTGTAAAAAACCATATAGGTGTGTTAAATGTGGTATGGATCACGCCACATCTGAATGCACTAAACCCATTGAAACCCCACCTCGTTGTGTTCATTGTTTAAATAACCATACAGCTAATTATAAAGGATGTAGAGTGTACCAAGATCTTATTTCAAAAAGACCTCAAAGACAAACTCGTTTTATGTCATCTCAAAGACCCAATCAATTCAATATAAATTCAGCAGAATATCCAAATTTAAATAGTAATACGAATAATCCACATAACAATCGCTATTATCCATCCTACTCCGAAGCTGTTAAATGCCCTGATGCGAACTATATATCTCGTTTGGAGAAATTAGAAAACATGATGGAAAATCTCATGAACATGATGTCAATGATTATGACCAAATTATGCAAATAAATTTTAGGATAGGAATATGGAATGCCAACGGGCTTTCTAATCATAAAAACGAAACTGAAGTTTTTCTTAAAACCAACCACATAGATATATTTTTAATATCTGAAACCCACTTTACGCCCAAGAATTATTTTAAAATATATGGATTCGACACCATAAATGCTTTTCATCCGGGTAATAGAGCTCATGGGGGAGCTGCTATTCTAATAAAAACAAATATAAATTATGAAATTTTGGACCCCTTTGAAGAACCTTATTTACAAGCAGCTGGTGTTAAAGTCAAGTGCAATAATTATGACCTAAATATTTTTTCAATATATTGTCCACCTAGACACAGTATTAAATGTCAGCAATACGATGATTTCTTTAGTAGAATCGGCCCGAAATTCATTGTTGGTGGCGACTTTAATGCGAAACATCCATGGTGGGGTTCACGTTTAGCCAACCCAAAAGGAAAGGAACTATATAAATGTATTTTAAAGAATAATTATACAACACTTTCTACAGGAAAACCCACATATTGGCCAAGCGACCCTACTAAAATACCAGATCTTTTAGATTTCGTTATTTTTAATGGTATTTCTAGATCTCTTTTAGATATTGTAGACAGCAATGAACTAAGTTCGGATCACACTCCAATTATCGCTTATTTTAATAATCATGTTGAACTTGAGGCAGCAAATCAAAATCTATTTACCAACAAAACTGATATTCTTCAGTTTGCGAATTACATTGAAAACAATATTAATTTGAATATACCAATTAAAAACGGGTATGAATTGGAGGATGCTGTTGAATCTTTTTCTAGTCTCCTATGTCAAGCGGCTTTTGTATCAACACCAGTAACTACCCCTCAAAACGGAAATATTGTAAGAATATCTGGAGAAATCAGAAATCTCATATTGAATAAACGATACTTACGAAGAATATACCAAAGAAATAGAAATCCCTTAAATAAAAATAATTTAAACAATGCGTCAAATCATTTAAAAAGGCGGTTAAAAGAAATTAAAAATGAATCTGTTAAAGATTTCTTGAACAACTTAGGTCCAAATCGAAATGATGACTACAATCTGTGGAAGGCGACAAAATACCTCAAACATCCAACAAAAAAACATATTCCTATTAAAGATGCTAACGGAACCTGGTGTAAATCAGACCAGTCCAAAGCAAATGCATTTAAAAATCACTTGGAAGAAGTTTTTCATCCATTTAATCTAAATCAACAAGTACAAAAGATTGAAATCGAAAATTTCCTTGACGTTGCGTGCCAAATGAGTTTTCCAATAAAACACGTTACATTGTCAGAAGTTCAGAAAATGGTTATAAAACTTAACAATAAAAAAAGTCCTGGTTATGACAGCATTTGTTCCAAAATGATTAAGTCCTTACCTAGAAAAGGTATGATCTTTCTAACCACATTATTTAATTCTATTTTAAGATTGAATCACTTTCCGTCTCAATGGAAGTACGCAGAAATTGTTATGATTCCAAAACCAAATAAACAGGAACACTTAATTAGTTCTTATAGACCAATAAGTTTACTGCCAATAATTTCAAAATTGTTTGAAAAAATATTACTGAAAAGAATGTTGCCTATATTAGAAATGCAAAACGTAATACCAGAACATCAATTTGGGTTTAGGCATAAACACGGTACACCCGAACAGTGTCACCGAATTATTGATGAAATTTCTAACGCTTTAGAACGTAAACGTTACTGCTCTGCTGTATTTATAGATATACAGCAGGCCTTCGATAGAGTTTGGCATTCAGGACTTCTATATAAACTGAAAAAAATCCTTCCGGCTCCTTTTTATATTCTTTTGAAATCGTATATACACGAGAGAAAATTTTATGTTAAAGTAAATAATCAAAAATCAGCATTTGGTTTAATTCACTCTGGTGTTCCACAAGGAAGTGTTTTGGGACCAGTTTTATATACTATTTTCACATCGGATATGCCTGTAACAAACGATCTCACCATTGCAACATATGCAGATGATACTGCTATAATGGCTTCCAATGATTCTCCCTCTGAAGCTTCTAATATATTACAAATTGGACTAAATGTGATACAAGAATGGCTAAACAAATGGAACATAAAAGTGAACACAGATAAATCAGTTCATATAACCTTTACATTGAGGAGAAACAATTGTTCCCCTATATCTCTAAACGGAATAAATCTTCCACATTCAACTAATGTAAAATATCTAGGACTTTGTCTAGATAGAAGATTAACGTGGAGAGAGCACATCAAAATGAAACGGAAACAACTAAACATTAAGACAAAAAAGTTGTACTGGCTTTTAGGACCAAAATCTTCACTTACATTAGAAAATAAAGTTATATAAAACTATAATTAAACCAGTTTGGACTTACGGTATACAGCTTTGGGGAACAGCTAGTAACTCAAATATTGAAATTTTGCAAAGATACCAGTCCAAAACTTTGAGATTAGTTACTAATGCTCCCTGGTTTATAAACAATGAAAATATACACCGCGATCTTGGTATACCTACAATTAAGGCCGAAATAAATAAATTCAGTAACAGATATCTCCATAGACTAAGTAATCACTCAAATATTTTAGCTATTAACCTTCTGAATGATAGTGATGAAATAAAAAGACTAAAAAGATATCATGTACTTGACCTTCCTTTCAGAAAATAGAATAGAAAATATATTTATTGCGATTCCTATACTAGTTAATTTAAGTTAACATATTTAAATTGTAATTTTTTTAGTTCATTGGAACTTAAAAACCTAAGTTATTTTGTAACTTTTGAACAAAATTTGCTTAATGTTTCTCTGGGAAATAGATCGCAAATAAAATAAAATAAAAAAAAAAAAAAAAAAAAAAAAAAAAATTTTTTATTATATATGGAGTTTTACGTTCAAGCAAATTACCGAAAGAGAGAAATTTATTATTTTTATGGAGTTTGACAGTTTTTTTTTTAAATCAAAGCGAATAACTAGCTGAGCTAATGATTACCATGGAAATAAGAGTATGTGTCCACTTTTAAATGAACGGGTTGTAAGAGAGGACAAAAAACGACTAAACAGAACAAATGCTAGAAAAAAAGAACAAAATCGACGAAACGGAAAAAGCTATAAAACGAATAAAGACGCAAAAATAAAAAAAATTGTAAAAATGGCAAAAAATGCTAAAAAGAAAAAAAACGCCAAAATGGAAAAAATCGTCAAAATAGAAAAAATACCAAAATAAAATCGCTAAAACACAAACAGCCAAAATGGAAAAAATTGCTAAACCGGTGAGAAAGCAAAGACAAAAAAGACGCAAAAAACGAAAACAGGGAAATAGAAAAAAAAACATAAATGAAAAAAAAAGAATTGCCGAAACGGAAAAAACGTCAAAGTAAAAGAAAACAAAAAAAAAAAAAATGCCAAAAAGCTCAAAAATTAAAAAAAAAAAAAAACAAAAACGAAAAAAGGCAAATTGCAAAAATAAAAAGAAAAATAACTAAAATAAAATGTAGAAAAAGTGCTAAAATAGCAAAAACGTCAGAAGTAAAAAAGCGCTAAAATAAAAATCGCCAATGCGAAAAAAGTTAAAAAACGTCAAAACGAAAAAAACACCAGAATGAAAAAATCACCAACATAAAAAATCGTAAAAATGAGAAATCGCCAAAACGAAAGAAAAAAAAAATGCTAAAACAAAAAAATGTCAAAATAGAAAAAAATGATAAAATGTAAAATATGACAAAAACGAAAAAAATGAAGAAAAAAATTTAAATGGGGAAAATTCGCCGAAACGAAAAAATCGTCAAAATGAAAAAATAGCCAAAACTAAAGAAATTGCCAAAATGGAAAAACACCAGAATGAAAAAATCACCAACATAAAAATTCGTCGAAACGAAAAAAAAGCCAAAACGAAAAAAAAGCCAAAATAAAAAAAATCGTCAAAATAAGAAAATCGTCAAAACGAAAAAATCACGAAAACGGAAAAAACGTCAAAATAAATCGTCTAAATGAAAAAAATGGATTGGCTTTAATGGACTGTAGGATATAGAGAAGAGCTGAATTATTTTAATTCGCTTTATTGCAACTGTTTGTTTTTTTGTATTTAACTGTCGTTTTTATGTCAATTATTTTATTTTTAACTTTTTACCTATTTTCGCAGTTTTTTTTAAAAGAAAAACATTAACATTATAACATTTAAATTATTTGTCAAACAAAAATAAATCAAAAATTTCAAGCCTGTTTTTTATATATATTTTTCAGCTTAAATGGTTACAGTTTTTGACATCAAGCTAAACCGGTTTAGTAAAAAAAAGAAACAGTTATTGAACATAATGTGGAAAAACTGAAAAATTTGCCATTTATTTTTATATAATTTACAAACTACTCGGTGGAACTAAATCTAATTAAATTTACCCCATAACTGCAGTTGTTATTATATAATAGCTATTTTTCAGTATTTGTTAGATTTACTAGTTTTGGTCATAATTAGTCAGAAATTTTCAGAAAACAGAAAACATAAGGATCTCTTTTCAGTAAATTCTGGCTACACTCTGTAATATGCCATTTACACCAAACTAAAACTATTCGTTTTTTGATAAAACTAAATTTCAAAAACCCAAATCGTTTTCATTCTTTATTTTCATTTTATTTGGTTGCTGTTGGCACAATTTTTATTATTATCATTATTATTATTATTTTTTTTTTTTATAAATTTTAATTTACATCAAATTTGGTTTGTTACTTAAAATGTTTTCAACAATGTTTTAAAAATAATTTATACAGAAGATTTATAAAACAAACAAAATAATTAAAGAAATTGTACAATTTTCTTTTCTTTATCGTATGAAAAAATCTTACTTTAAGTTAGTAGTTTTTATTTAGATCTTTAGTAAAAATTAGATAAAAAAGTTTTTGATTTGTATGGAAAAGCTAAAGAAATGTATGTAGTTTTTCAATCGAACTACTAGTTTTTGTTTGGTGAAAACGGCATATAGGTCTAACAAGCACTGGAACAGAAATAATAATTGTAGAACTTTTTTTTTCGAAATTTAAGATTTGTTTAATATAGGAGATAACTTGTCGGCAACTAACTATAGTTAAAAATAATCTTAAAAAACCATCTTCCTCTAAAACTTTTCTAGTAATTTTCATTCACAGTTCATGTTGACTCCGTTGACTTTTATAGGTACAATTTTAATTTGCCATTTTTTATTTTCTATTCTTCATGCGTAAAAGTATGTTGACGTATGAGTAATTTGCATTTAATTATTGCTTATACGCAGCTGCGTGCTTGAACAAAACAATTTTAATGAAAAAACATTATAATTATTGAAAAAACTTAATAATATACGTTTATACTTAATCACCTACCGCTCTACACACTTTAAAAACTTAATTAATAGATTTCTGATAGCAAAAGAAACCTATTGAGTAAAATGGAAAAAATGAAATCAACATCAATTTAAATTTTATCTGTTTCTCATCATTTTTTTTATTACTTTTGTTGCTATTTGCAAAACATTTTTTCTAAAATGTTTGCTTCTAAGTGTATTCTTTTTTTTGCTTTTTTCATTTTCCTCTCTTTTACTTTGAGAAGGTGTGAAAATTCTTGTTATCTTAGAGAGTAATAGGAAGTTTATCTACTAAATATTTGTGTAGGGTCTGATGTTGCTTGTGATGAAATTGTACGAAATTTTGAGTTTTTCCCATCCTTTCCTCGTTAACCACACACATGTTGTTGTTTGTATCTATTTTAAAATGTTCTAATCGAAATTCGATATTATATTTTGCTTTTTTTTCTTCGCTCGTTTTATCCTGTGTATTGTTGTATTAAAATGATGGTATTAAAAAAAGTGTTTTATACCGTTTTCTTTTCTCGCTTGCAATAGCTGAGTGTTTTACGTTTATGTTGTTTAAATATGCTTTTCTTTTCTATTTTTTTTTGGCATTTAGTAATTCAAATTTTATGGTTTATTTTGTACTTAAAGAAACGAGGATGCTTAAATACTTAGTGGCAAAACGCTAATGAGTAGAAAAAGTGTGACAGTGACAAACATAGCAACAAAAGGGTCAAATTATTTAGGAATTCTATTTTAAGCTCCTAATGATTGCAAATGCTGGAAATAAACTAGAGAAAAAAAAATCAGTTTTTCTTATCTATAAAAAGAATTACTAGCATTATTGTAATGCTAGTAATTGCGAGCCATAAGACAAAAATAGCGAGATTTAATAGAGAACTGCTAAAACCTCTTTCATTCTCTTTCATGACAGTCATTCATATTATCAATATTTCCAAACTTTTGTTCCACTGTTTTATGCGATATTTTTCTTTTCTATGCTGTTTTCTGTTTTATCTAATGAATAGAAAAAGGCGACAAAATTGTTATCTATTTTAAGCTTTATCGAAATTACTTTATATTTTTTATTTTCAATATGTATTTCATTTAATGTTTCTTAAAGAGCTTCTAACTAAATTACGGGAAAAATAATAACGCAGACGGGTATTAGAAGTAAATTAAATATAAACAAATGATAAGAGTTTTTAATTTCTCAAGTTTAATTAAATAATCTGTAGACCGTAGAAAGAATTATAGTTTAGACTATAGGCTGAACTATGAACTATAGGCTGAACTATAGTCTAGACTGTAGACTAAACTATAGTCTAGACTGTAGACTAAACTATAGTCTAGACTGTAGACTAAACTATAGTCTAGACTGTAGACTAAACTATAGTCTAGACTGTAGACTAAACTATAGTCTAGACTGTAGACTAAACTATAGTCTAGACTGTAGACTAAACTATAGTCTAGACTGTAGACTAAACTATAGTCTAGACTGTAGACTAAACTATAGTCTAGACTTTAGACTAAACTATAGTCTAGACTGTCAAAAAATGCTTCAGATGCCTAGGATTTGGACATATTTCCTCATCGTGTACAAATCCTCACGACAGGTCGAAACTGTGTAGAAGGTGTGGAGAAGGTGGACATATTGCGAAGAACTGTACCATGTACCCAAATTGTATGTTCTGTAAAGAAGTGGAACATGTAGCTGGGAGCTAGGCGGGCTCTTAGTAAATTGCGTAAATGAGATTCTTACATTTAAATCTCAATCATTGTCAGGCGGTGCAGGACTTGCTTTCACAAACTATATACGAAACTAGAGTTGATGTCGCCATTCATTTTGTACAATATAGAGACATGAGCAATACTGTATGGGTGAAAGATTCAACAGGTAAAGCTGCAGTGTGGGCATGTGGAAATAAAGGTATAGAAGAATTATCACTCAGAAGACGGATTTATAAGAGCCAAAGTTGGTGGTATTCATATATACAGCTGCTATGCCCCTCCTAATGCAACAATTGAAGAGTTTGAGAAGATGTTAGATAATCTGCTGAGAGACTCAGATAATCATAATCCAAAAATTATAGCATGGGCTGTTGATTGGGATATGAATTGGGGAGTCAGGGAACAATACACTCACAGTGATCATCAAGCTATTGTATTGTCAGTCCATAGCTTGAGTAGTAGACATTCTTCTCGTGAAGAAGATGCACCAAAATATATTGGTTGGGCCTCTAAAAGACAACAAAGAAGTATTTACCCAGGAATTTGGAAACAACTTTTAACTGAATGGTACATCACTGAAAAAAGTGAATCAAATGACATCGAGAATCAAAAGCGCATGTGACGTCGCTATCCCAAAACGAAGATTGACGAGAAACACGGAAATCAACAACCTCCGCGCATTGTGTATAAGAGCTAGAAGACGAAGTCTCCAGGACCTGATGGAATTCCAAACAATGCGCTTAAGTTGGCAGTTAGAACAGCAACGAAACCGTTCGTGGATGTATTTAATGAATGTCTAAAGGAAGGAGTTTTTCCAAACTGTTGGAAAAAACAAAATTTGGTACTAATCCCGAAACCCAATAAACCACAAGGCGATCCCTCCGCCTATAGACCAATATGTCTACTCGACACAAAAGGGAAAATTCTGGAGAAAATCATATACAATCGATTGCTACCCATTGTTGAGGAAAGAAATGGTCTGTCGAATCGGCAATTTGGATTTCGAAAAGCCAGATCGACCATCTATGCAATACGTATGGTAGTAGATACAGCACGAATGGCGATAGAAGGCAAGGGAGCAAGTAGGAAGTACTGTGCTGTCATAACGCTTGATATAAAGAACGCGTTTAACTTTGCGAACTGGGTAGTAATAATTCAAAAACTAAACAGAATCGGCATACCGGCGTATTTAATAAGATTGATAGTAAGCTATTTCACAGACAGAAAGCTCTGTTACCAAACCGACGAAGGTATCGTAACATAAAATGTAAGTGCAGGAGTTCCACAAGGCTCTGTGCTTGGTCCACTACTGTGGAATATAATGTACAACGACGTTCTAGAGCTTAACATTCCAGAAGAGGCGAACATTATAGGTTTTGCAGATGACATAGCAGTTACGGTTACAGCAAGATATATGGACGAAGTGGAGTTAATCTCCAAAGAAGTAATATGGGCTATTAGAAACTGGATGAAAAGTGTGGGGTTGGAACTTGCCGAAAATAAAACGGAGATTGTATTAGTTACAAGCAGGCGTAAAAAAGAGAATTTTGATGTCACCTGGTGTTCTCCAACCGTTAGAACACCAGGTGACATCAAAATTCCATCTCAAATATTTGGGAGTTCTAATAGATGCCAAACTTAACTTTAGGACACATATGGAGTATACTGCTAACAAGGCAGCAAATATTAGAACCGCTCTTGAAAGAATGATGCCGAATGTAGGTGGACCAATGCAATCCAAAAGGAAGATAATATCCACGGTGGTCAGCTCAGTTATACTTTACGCTGCTCCCATATGGTCAGTAGCTCTAAAAGTAAAGACCGCAGCGAGGAAGCTAAAATCTGTACACAGGTTATCGGTCCTACGAGTATGCTGCTCTTTTCGAACAACATCCGACGAAGCGGCCATGATAGCGGGAATGATTTCCGTAAATATCTTAGCTAACGAAGCCAAACGCTTGGATGAAAACAGAAGAGACCCAAACCAACTAGACACTCGTGTACGTAAATTTGAAAGAGAAGCTTCTATAAGATAATGGCAGAGCAGATGGGAAGGCAGCCGCAAAGGAAGGTGGACCTTTAAACTAATCCCAAGAATAGATGTATGGCTAAACAGATGACATGGAGAAGTAAATTATCACTTAACGCAGTTTCTCTCAGGCCACGGAGGATACCGAAGTTACCTGTACAGATTCGGGTTAGATAACTCCCCATATTGCCCTAACTGTCCAAACCAAGAGGAAGACCCATGTTCAACTGCGCACGCTTTCGCCACGATCGGCAGAAAACAGAAGAAGTACTTGGATGTCAACTGAATCCGCAAAATATTGCTGACATCATCCTTAATAAGAGAGAAAATTGGGATGTAATATCCTCAATGATTAAAAGTATCCATGATAAACTTAGAACGGAAGAGAATCTGAGGAAATCCCAGACACCAGAAGTAGCCTAGATAAGGCTCTCCTGCCCTGCGATGCAATATCATCTTTGGTAGACAGTTCCGCAGGGTTGCTGAATGACGAAGGAGGTGGTTTTAGTCGGTATGAATCCGACATATCTCACGGTTATTCTATAATCGTGAGAATCTTATGAAAGATTTCCACCTGCCTAATGAAAAAAAGTCTAAGCTATAGTCTAAACTATAGTCTAAGCTACAGTCTAAGCTATAATGTATACTATAGACTAATCTATAGTGTAGAATATAGACTATAGACTAAACTATAGTGTAGACTATTTACTATAGACTAAACTATAGTCTAGACTATGGACTATAGACTAAACTATAGTCTAGACTATGGTCTATAGACTAAACTTTTGTCTTGACTATAGACTAAACTGTAATCTAGACTATAGAACAAATTATTGTCTAGAAAATAGACTATAGTCTAGACCATAAACTAGACTATAGTCTAGACTATAGACTAGACTATAGTTCAGACTATAGACTAGACTATAGTTCAGACTATAGACTAGACTATAGTTTAGACTATAGACTAGACTATAGTTTAGACTATAGACTAGACTATAGTTTAGACTATAGACTAGACTATAGTTTAGACTATAAACTAGACTATAGTTTAGACTATAGACTAGACTATAGTTTAGACTATAGACTAGACTATAGTTTAGACTATAGACTAGACTATAGTCTAGACTATAGTCTAGACTGTAGGCTGTATTATAGTTTGGGCTATAGACTTGAATATAGTATAGACTATAGAATAAAGTATAGTCTGGGCTATAGACTAAACTACAGTCTAGACTATAGGCTAAACTATAGTCTAAGCTATAGGCTAAAGTATAAACTATGGACTGTAGACTAAACTATAGTCTAGACTATAGACTAAGTTATAGTTTATACTATAGACTAATCTATAGTCCAGACTACAGACTAAATTATTGTCTAGACTAAACTATAGCCTAGACTATGGACTACAGATAAAATTGTAGTCTAGACTATGGACTATAGACAAAACTGTGGTCTATACTGTGGACTATAGACTAACCTATAGTCTAAACTATGGAATACGCTATAGTCTAGACTATAAACTAAGATATATTATAGACTATAGACTAAGCTATAGCCCAGACTATATACTAAACTATAGTGCAGACTATTTACTAAACAGTACTATAAACTATAGGCTACACTATAGTCTAAACTATGGTCTAAACTATAGTTTACGATATAGGCTAAATTATGTAGTCTAGATTAAGTTATTCTATGGTCTGGATTATAGACTAATCTAAGCTATAGACTAACTATAGTCTAAGCTATAGACTAAACTATAGTCTAGACTGTAGACTAAACTATAGCTTTCATTATAGACTAAATTATGTAGTCTAGATTAGGTTATTCTATGGTCTAGATTATAGACTAATCTATACTCTAAACTATAGACTACACTATAGTCTAAATTATATACTATAGTCTAATGTCTAAACTATAGGTTGAAGTATTATCTTGACTATAGATTGAATTATAAACTAGTCTGTAGATATTTCCATAGACAACAAATTTCTATACTAAAACTCTTGATTTTTTAGTTCTTTTATTTTTATTTTTTATTATAAATTTATGCTTTTTCGTCTTCAACTTGGGAAAAGTTCTTGAAAAAAAATTTAAATGTAGTTCTAACTTTTACAGTACATACACAATGATGTTAAAATTGTAGTTTAAGTCGTTGAATAAGTATAAAACTTAAACTAAAACAAAAATTGTGAAATTCTTCTAAAGAATTGTAATCTAAAAGTTTTTTCTTGTGGAAAGAGAAAGGCAACAACATGGTGGCATAATAAAGTATTTAACATGAAATCAAACATTATATAAAAACACCAGAAAAAAAAAAAAACAAATTGAAACTAAAATGCAATTTCGACATGTAAAATGTAAATTGACTCTTTTTGTATGTCTATCATTATTTTCATGCTTTCAAATAAATTTTTAGAGCAAAGATGTTTTAAGCAAAAAATTTTAATTATATTTTTCTTTGTGTAATATATTTTTTGGCTACTAAATATTGAAATATTGTTAAAAATCTGTAAATAACTTGCAATTTTTATTGAATTTATATATTTTATGTCACTTAAATTTCATGATTTTGTTTTTGAAATGCAGAAATTTTTATAGTTTGAGTTGTATATTTTGTAGGGCCAACTCTATGGGAATTTCCGTTTAGTATTGATTTTTTTTGTTGTGTTTTAGGTTTTATTTTATGAACTCTTGTTTTGTTGGCACATGACACATTTTTGTTGGTATATATTTTTAATGGAATTTCCTAAAAAAAAGTAATATTAAATAAATTGTGTTTCAGTTGTTTTTTTTTTATTCACATTTTTTTATATAACGAAATTAATAGTTGCCGTTTCCCTCGGCTTCTTTGATAAAATAAATTTAAATTTAAAAAAAGTTTTTGCTTTCTACAGATTTAAAATTTAGTATTTTCTTTTAAGTTTTCTTTTACTGTTGCTGCATTCAATTTAGCATAAAATCGGATTTAAAGCTAAACTACGAATTTAAGCTTTTGTTGTGGTTGCTTTTGCATTGTCGAAAAAATTCTCAGTTTTTCTAAAACAGAAATAGCCTTTATATTAGTGATTCAATTTTTTATCTGCTGTACAATTTTCAAGGAAAAGCTGCTTAAAATATTACAAAAATTATGCTGTTAACTTGCGTAAATGGTAACATAAAATGAAAAACTAGCACATCCGTATTCTTTGAAAAACAAATATATTATTATCAATGTTTGATAGTAATATATTTGATTGAAAATTAAAATTTCTGGACGCTACCTTAATAAACATATTTTTTAAAATGTTTGTCACAAAAAGTTTTTTTTTTTAATTACTCATTCAACCCAAAATATTTTTAGTTTCTAAAACATTAAACGAAATAGTCATTGGTATTTGTCTTGATAAAACATTAAAGTTCCTATAATGTAAATCAAAACTCAGTCAAATCAACCAACCAATCGCAATCAAATTTTACAAAATAATATTAAGAGATCAGTAGCCATAAACCTTAAATAATTTCCCCACAAAAATATGTATAAAAAAATGTTTACTTAATATAAAATATAAATAAATAGTTTTAGTTTTACCACGTCAAAATTGTGAAAAACTTTGAATTGAAATATTTAAAGGGATAAATTTGAGATTTGTTGAAGACAAAAACAACCCCTTAAATAAATTTATTTTGCACACCAACAAACACATTAAGAGATATTATCGCACTCATTATTTTGAATTACGAAAATTTAACTTTTCTATGGATATTAGACTTTATTAACATAACGTCACCCTCTATTTAAATATTTGAATCTTTTTTTTTTTTTTTTGGCAAACCATGTTCTTTATAAGTATAGGTAAATGTATAGTACGGTTGTCTATATGAAAGAAAACTTAAATCTGGTCAATGATTTGTAATGATGAACATTAACAATCTTATTGTATTATGTCTAACATCACTAACATACAGTGGGTTAAACCTAATATACGCAGGGTTAAAAGCAGAAAATAAATTTTTTTTTAAAAGTAAATTTTTAAGAAATTGAATTTTTTTATTTCTATAAGAAATTTTTCAAAAATTTCCCCTTTGCTATTTTTATAGGAATTTTTTTTCAGAATTCACCATTTGCTATTATTTGCAAAATTTACTATATGCTCTTTTTATGAAAAATTTTTCAAAAATATTAATATTTGTCATTTTTATGGTTATTTTTTTTTTCCAAAAATTCACTATTTGCTATTTTATAGTAAATTTTTCCAAAAATTCACTATTTGCTATTTTATAGTAAATTTTTCCAAAAATTCACTATTTGCTATTTTATAGTAAATTTTTCCAAAAATTCACTATTTGCTATTTTATAGTAAATTTTTCCAAAAATTCACTATTTGCTATTTTATAGTAAATTTTTCCAAAAATTCACTATTTGCTATTTTATAGTAAATTTTTCCAAAAATTCACTATTTACTATTTTATAGTAAATTTTTCCAAAAATTCACTATTTGCTATTTTATAGTAAATTTTTCCAAAAATTCACTATTTGCTATTTTATAGTAAATTTTTCCAAAAATTCACTATTTGCTATTTTATAGTAAATTTTTCCAAAAATTCACTATTTGCTATTTTGTAGTAAATTTTTCCAAAAATTCACTATTTGCTATTTTGTAGTAAATTTTTCCAAAAATTCACTATTTGCTATTTTGTAGTAAATTTTTCCAAAAATTCACTATTTGCTATTTTATAGTAAATTTTTCCAAAAATTCACTATTTGCTATTTTATAGTAAATTTTTCCAAAAATTCACTATTTGCTATTTTATAGTAAATTTTTCAAAAATTCACTATTTGCTATTTTATAGTAATTTTTTCAAAAATTCACTATTTGCTATTTTATAGTAATTTTTTCAAAAATTCACTATTTGCTATTTTATAGTAATATTTTCAAAAATTCACTATTTGCTATTTTATAGTAAATTTTCCAAAAATTCACTATTTGCTATTTTATAGTAAATTTTTCCAAAAATTCACTATTTGCTATTTTATAGTAAATTTTTCCAAAAATTCACTATTTGCTATTTTATAGTAAATTTTTCCAAAAATTCACTATTTGCTATTTTATAGTAAATTTTTCCAAAAATTCACTATTTGCTATTTTATAGTAAATTTTTCCAAAAATTCACTATTTGCTATTTTATAGTAAATTTTTCCAAAAATTCACTATTTGCTATTTTATAGTAAATTTTTCCAAAAATTCACTATTTACTATTTTATAGTAAATTTTTCCAAAAATTCACTATTTGCTATTTTATAGTAAATTTTTCCAAAAATTCACTATTTGCTATTTTATAGTAAATTTTTCCAAAAATTCACTATTTGCTATTTTATAGTAAATTTTTCCAAAAATTCACTATTTGCTATTTTATAGTAAATTTTTCCAAAAATTCACTATTTGCTATTTTATAGTAAATTTTTCCAAAAATTCACTATTTGCTATTTTATAGTAAATTTTTCCAAAAATTCACTATTTGCTATTTTATAGTAAATTTTTCCAAAAATTCACTATTTGCTATTTTATAGTAAATTTTTCCAAAAATTCACTATTTGCTATTTTATAGTAAATTTTTCCAAAAATTCACTATTTGCTATTTTATAGTAAATTTTTCCAAAAATTCACTATTTGCTATTTTATAGTAAATTTTTCCAAAAATTCACTATTTGCTATTTTATAGTAAATTTTTCCAAAAATTCACTATTTGCTATTTTATAGTAAATTTTTCCAAAAATTCACTATTTGCTATTTTATAGTAAATTTTTCCAAAAATTCACTATTTGCTATTTTATAGTAAATTTTTCCAAAAATTCACTATTTGCTATTTTATAGTAAATTTTTCAAAAATTCACTATTTGCTATTTTATAGTAATTTTTTCAAAAATTCACTATTTGCTATTTTATAGTAATTTTTTAAAAAATTCACTATTTGCTATTTTATAGTAATATTTTCAAAAATTCACTATTTGCTATTTTATAGTAAATTTTCCAAAAATTCACTATTTGCTATTTTATAGTAAATTTTTCCAAAAATTCACTATTTGCTATTTTATAGTAAATTTTTCCAAAAATTCACTATTTGCTATTTTATAGTAAATTTTCCCAAAAATTCACTATTTGCTATTTTATAGTAAATTTTCCCAAAAATTCACTATTTGCTATTTTATAGTAAATTTTCCCAAAAATTCACTATTTGCTATTTTATAGTAAATTTTCCCAAAAATTCACTATTTGCTATTTTATAGTAAATTTTCCCAAAAATTCACTATTTGCTATTTTATAGTAAATTTTCCCAAAAATTCACTATTTGCTATTTTATAGTAAATTTTCCCAAAAATTCACTATTGGCTATTTTATAGTAAATTTTCCCAAAAATTCACTATTGGCTATTTTATAGTAAATTTTTCCAAAAATTCACTATTTGCTATTTTATAGTAAATTTTTCCAAAAATTCACTATTTGCTATTTTATAGTAAATTTTTCCAAAAATTCACTATTTGCTATTTTATAGTAAATTTTTCCAAAAATTCACTATTTGCTATTTTATAGTAAATTTTTCCAAAAATTCACTATTTGCTATTTTATAGTAAATTTTTCCAAAAATTCACTATTTGCTATTTTATAGTAAATTTTTCCAAAAATTCACTATTTGCTATTTTATAGTAAATTTTTCCAAAAATTCACTATTTGCTATTTTATAGTAAATTTTTCCAAAAATTCACTATTTGCTATTTTATAGTAAATTTTTCCAAAAATTCACTATTTGCTATTTTATAGTAAATTTTTCCAAAAATTCACTATTTGTTATTTTATAGTAAATTTTTCCAAAAATTCACTATTTGTTATTTTATAGTAAATTTTTCCAAAAATTCACTATTTGTTATTTTATAGTAAATTTTTCCAAAAATTCACTATTTGTTATTTTTAAAGTAAATTTTTCCAAAAATTTTGTTATTATTATATTTGTTATTTTATATTAAATTTTTCCAAAAATTCACTATTTGCTATTTCATAGTAAATTTTTCGAAAAATTCACTATTTGTTATTTTTAAAGTAAATTTTCCAAAAATTCACTATTTGCTATTTTATAGTCAATTTTTCCAAAATTTCACTATTTGCTATTTTATAGTAAATTTTTCCAAAAATTCACTAGTTGCTATTTTATAGTAAATTTTACCAAAAATTCAATATTTGTTATTTTTAAAGTAAATTTTTCCAAAAATTCACTATTTGCTATTTTATAGTAAATTTTTCCAAACAGTCACTATTTGCTATTTTATAGTAAATTTTTCCAAAAATTCACTATTTCCTATTTTTATATTAAATTTTTCCAAAATTTCACTATTTGCTATTTTTATATTAAATCTTTCCAAAAATTCACTATTTGCTATTTTTAAAGTAAATTTTTCCAAAGTTCACTATTTGCTATTTCTTAGTAAATTTTTCAAAATTTTCACTATTTACTTCTTTCATAGTAAATTTTTCAAAAATTTCACTATTTGCAATTTTTATGGTAAATTTTTCAAAAATTTTACTTTTGCTATTTTTATAATTTCTAAAATTCACTATTTGGTATTTTTATAGCAATATTTTCAAAATTTTCATTGTTTGCTAATCTTATAGTAAATTTTTCAAAGATTTCACTATTTGCTACCTTTATAATAAATTTTTTAATAATTTCTCTATTTACTACTTTTATAATAAATTTTACTATTTGTTAATTTTATAGTAAATTTTTCAAATTTTTAAATTTTTGCTACTTTTATAGTTAATTTTTCAAAAATTTCACTATTTGCTGCTTTTGTAGTAAATTTTTCAAGAACTTCACTATTTGTTATTTTTATGGTAAATTGTATCAAAAATTAATAATTTGCTGCTTTTATGGTAAATTTTTCCAAAAATTCACTATTTTATAGAAAATTTTTCAAAAAATTCATTATTTGCTATTTTTATAGCAAATTTTTTCCAAAAATTCCCTATTTGGTATTTTTATAGCAAAATTTTCAAAAATTTCATAATTGCAATTTTATAGTAAAGTTTTCACATATTTCACTATTTGCTACTTTTATGGAAATTTTTTCAAAAATTTTACTATTTGCTAGTTTTATACTATATGCTATTTTTATAGGATATTTTTCCAAAATTCACCATTAGCTACTTTTATGTGAAATTATAAAATTCACTATTTGCTATTTTTATAGTATATTTAAAAATTTTAATTTTATAGCAAATGTTTCAAAAAATTTGCCTTTTTTATATTAGTTTTAAAATGTTGCTATTTTTAATACATTTTTCATATTTTTACTATTCATTGTTGTTAGTTAACTTAATGTTAGAACGTAAATGTGGGCCCAATGATTTCTAAGCATTTATTGATGTATGACCATCGTTATTTTTTTCTCACATATTAGGGATAAAAGGAGTCATACATAGTAAAACTTATAGTTAAGTATACAAGTGTGTAAATAAGCATGTGTTAGTATTTAATGTTCTTGATGTAAATATATATCATTGTTCTTTAACATTAGTACTCATATGTATGTGTTGGTAGCAGTCGGTAGGTATTATCAACCAAATTTTGTAAATTAATTCTCAAGAAAATTTTCTCTTGATGGCTCTGTTGATGTAGATATTTTCGAATGAGTAAATGAATGAGTGAATGAGTGTTTGAATGTAAAATGAATGTATGAGTTCAAAATTATTTTCTCATATGTAGTTTATATAACAGCAACATGTGCTGGTTTCATTATTGCTTACTGTTATAAAATTTATTTATTTTACACATACAATTGTAAATACTATACAATAGAATGTTAATATAGAAGTGTTGGTGCAAAAGTGTCTTAATATTTATGTACTTCTAACATGTTTAGACAAGATGAAGCTAGAGATAATAAATTATAGTACTCTAAATGATGGATTATTTATTTTAAAGAAAGTATAAAATGTTTAAAGTTTTTTCTTTATTTTTTATAAAAAGTTTGAATGGTTAGAGAAAGATGGCGGAGATCGATGTTGAAAATATAAAAAAACTATAGGAAAATTATTAGTATCAAACAAGTGCTTTGATACGAGCCCTTAAAAGCAGTCAATATACTTCACAAGTTTTGCTAGAAAAGCCAATTATAAATTAAGCTAAATACAAAATTAAATTCAGTAGAATTTAAAATACTGCAATATTTTAGAAAACTAATAACTATAATAATTTTTAAATATAATAAGTTTAGTTGTTTTCAATCAATATTATTTTTTAGCAAATCATGATCATAAATATTTGCTAAAATTATGCATTTCTATTATTTTTTGTTTATTAAAATTTATCCCATTAGTTATTTGCCATAAATCTCTTAAATATATTTTTATCTATAATATTATTGATTTATATCAACATTTTCTCTGCCAACAAAAAAGTTCTCCACTTGTCAATAAAGAAAAAAATATATTTGTCTATGTTTAAATAAATCATCATCATCGTAGTGATTTCTATACATTTTTTCAACGATTTTGCTGGCTAGAAAATAATAAAAATAAAATAGATATAAAATTTTTGCAAATAAAATACAAGCACTTTTAGCAAAAAACCCAACAAAGAATTTATTCGCTATTTTTATAGTAAATTTTTGAATAATTTTCTAATTGCTATTTTAATAGACATATAATTTTTTTTCAATTTTCTATTATTATAGGAAATTTTGCAAAAATTTACTATTATTTTAAAAATCGATCTGCTATTTATCTGCTACTTTCATACGATTTTTTTCTTTAAATTTACTATTTGCTGTTTTTAGGATAGGTTTTTTTTCTTTAAACTTGCTATTTGTTATTTTTATAGAAAATTTTTACAAAATTTCTTATTTGCTATTTTAAAAGGATTTTTTTTTAATTTGTTTTTTTCTATTTTTATAGGATTTTTTTCAAAAATTTACTAAAAATTTTATATTTTTATAGAAAATTTTTAAAAATTTCTTATTTGTTATTTTTATAGAAAACATTTACAAAATTCCTTATTTGCTATTTTTATAGGACATTTTTCAAAAATATACTATTGCTATTTTTATAGCAAATTTTTGAAAAATTTCACTAATTGCTATTTTCATAGGAAGTTTTTCTTCAAATTTACCTATTTGCTATTTTTGTAGGAAATTTTTAAAAAATTTTTATTTGCTATTTTTATAGAAAATTTTTGGAAAATTTGCTGCAAGTTTTCTATTCTTATAGGATTTTTTCTTTAAATTTACTATATTGCTATTTTTATAAGAAATAAGAAATTTTTCAAAAAATTTTCATTTGCTATTTTTATAGGAAATTTGAAAAAGAAAAATTCATTTGCTATTTTTATAGGAAATTTGAAAAAGAAAAATTCATTTGCTATTTTTATAGAAAATTTGAAAAAAAATTTCATTTGCTAGTTTTATAAGAAAATTTTTCAACAATTTCTTATTTGCTATTTTTATAGGAAGTTTTTTAAAAATTCAGTATTTGCTATTCTCATAGTAAATTTTACAAAATTTTGCTATTTGCTGTATCTATAGTAAATTTTTCTAAAATATGTTGTTTGCTCATTTTATTGTAAAATTTTCCAAAATATGCTAGTTTTTGATAAATTTTTAAAGGATTTTCTTTGAACAAGATAAAATGAAGTCGCAGGCCTCAAATTTATATCAAAAGGAAACTTTTTAATTCTAAAAATGTTTACTGCATTGCTAAATTTTTTTTTATTTCTTTATTTAAAATGAACCAATATGTGTGAAGGAAGCAATTGTAAAATATATAAAAATATATAGAGATAAAATAAAAAAAAAAAAGAAAACATTACATTGGTTTTACATTTAAGCTGTTTAGTTTTGCTTGTAACTATTTGATGCAAGAAATACATATGTGAAAAATGAATAGAATTTTTTTTTTTGCATTCATAGCAAACTATTGAGTGCAACAGCACTATGGGTTAGGGATACCTTACATATAAAAATAAAACTTTGGCTTAGAGACGATTTCGATGCTGATTTGGATATTTTTTTAAATTAGTCGATTAATAACTTAATCTTCGACTACCTATAATATGCTCGTTCATAAACCATAAAGATTCTATACTTCTTTCCTTTATCGAGAATAAAAGAGAAAACTGTTTCAAATCTTCATATTTCGGGAGCAGTTGATCTGAATTTTCTTTTAAACCTAAGAATTTTTGGCATTTGTTCTACTTTTTTTAGCACTCTAGAAAAATTTAAGCTTTTACTTTTTGCAAACAAAAAAAGATTACAAAATCATATTCTATCTTTAACACCTTGTCCCATAGTGCTCTATTCTGTTGTTAATAGGTTTTCCCATTTTAAATATGTGCATACAAATATAAGTAGCATGTGTATCTGCTGTTTCTATTCTCATCTCGTTTTTTATTTACTTTTTATTTGGTATTTAAAAAAAGTATGTTATCAGGCGCTTAGCAGTTTTAGTTTGGTTTTTATCTACTTTTCCACTTATTGCTGCTGTAACTGGAAGTATTGTATGCAGGATATAAAGGGCTTAAACGAATTTTCTATACCCTTTGGCCAACATTGTAATCTTTAATAAAAAAATGTGTAATAAATATGATATAAAAGCGAAATTATTTCAAATATTTTATATATTATAATAAAAAATGCTGCAAAAAATTTGCATTCTGCATATAAGATTATTTGGATTTCTTGGACAATACATATTTATTTCTTTAAATTACCAAGTATCCATTTCACGACCAAGCTTGTATGTGTTTACCGGACTCTTGTTAATGAAATGGTGAAACAGTTTAAGATGAATTGAATATCAGTGTCATTATAACATTTTGTGATGAGGTAGTTAGAAATAGTACTGTCCTACTATATTCAGATTTGTTAAATTGTTGACGTTTCTATGTCTTTATGTAAATGTTTTATACTCTTTTATAGATCTGCATTGATTCATTGGGTTCAATAAGACCACACACAGAGGAAAAACATGGTTACAATATTGTCACTACATATTGCTCTCATTGTTAATATTCATTAATTTTAATAATACTGTGTTCATGATGACAATTGTTTTATCATTCAATGTTTACATTCAATTAAAATTTTAATATAGTTGACTACAAAATATGTATGTTTTTGAATTTTTTTTATCAGAAACAAAATTTTATTAATATAAAAAAATATTTTCACAACCATTAAATACTCGTATTATCAATATTTTTCCCTGTTCTTGAACCATATTTTATTTTCAAATCCTATTAATATTATTATTCTTATAACAATAAAATGTTACAAAAAAATATGGTTTTTACAAACATGGTTGAAAATTTCATAACTTGTTTGTTATATTTTTTTTCCATCTTCGTTATAATTCTTATTTAGTTAATACATGAATTAATATAGGTAGACAAGGTTTTGTAATATTCGGTGTGATTCAATATAAGGTATTGATTAACTACTTGTAAAGGCTTTAGTTAATAAAAAGTGTCTTGTATTATCTTGCACAATATATGATGGTAATATAAAGCTCAATAAACAATTTATAAAAATAATAATTTTTAATTACTGTGTTTTATTTTAATATATGATAAGATAGGATAATAATATGATAAAATGGATTACTAATATCATAGAATGGGATAATAATGTAGCAAGATGGAAAAATTGAATAATAACAACCATAAAATCGGACACAATATGATAAAATGGAATCATAACAATTGTTATTTATAATCATATCTATTTTTAGCTGTAAACATAAATTCCAATCATAATATGTTGCAACTATATTTTTTCTCTGCGTGCAGTTGATTGACTTTAAAGCTAAGTGGGAAAAAGTTCTAGAATTTACAAAGAAAAATGCCAGAAAGTGCTAAGAACAAAACCTGTTCGTATTTGTGAAAAAAGAGATATATTATTTTTTTGCAGGGTTTAACCCTAATTAATATTAAAGAAAATAATAAAAACACATTTTGAAATTGATTTCTGAGAAATTAAACAAAATTTATAAGTGGATTTTTCAAAATTCTAATTTTATCATGTTACCCAAGTATGTGTTATCTGAATTATAGTGTTATACCTCAAATAATGTATAGATTAACATTTTGACGAACTAAAATTTTCTTTCTTTTACCGAAAATTTCATTATTAAAATCCCATTTCTTATCAGAAATCAGATACAGTACAAACTCGAGAATCTGGATAATTATTGCAGATCCCAATTCGGATTGTCCAATTGTCCGGATTATCTAGGCTTTTTTCTGGTCCAATTTTGTTATTAATACTATTAACATATGTTTTTTATTTAACCCTAGAATACTAATGTACGTAAATTTCATGTATACATTCTTCTTAGATCCTTCTTACTCTCGGCATGAACTTTCAGCAGTTTTTTCGTTTATAAATATATATTAAAACGAAAATAATTAATTTTTTAAAGATAAAACAATAACAAATATATAGATGTAGAAGAATAGTCATATGTACGTAAAATTTACGTATCGTTAGTATTAACGTATAAAAAAAAGATCGTTAATATTCTAAGGTTAATATGTGAAACACTTACAGTATCGAGTTAAAATTTTTCGTCAAATAACATTTCATATTTTAAGTTTTTTATCTAAAAGAACAAACTTCTTAGAAATGAAGGAATTCAACTAGAATCAAGCATTACATTATAACTATATCATTTCTTATCGTATTTTCCAAGTTATACTAAAATTTCAATAAGAAAGGATTTTTTATTATTTAATAGAGTAGTAGTAGTATAGAGTTATGTAGTGGAAATTTTATTTAATTCATGAAATTGCTAAAAAAAAATGTTTTATTTAAATGAATGAAATCAAATTTTTACTAAAATTCGAATTTTTAAATAAGTAAATTATGTTCAAATAATTAGGGTACTCATTTCAACGCTTAAGCTTTCCATTTGTGCAATTGTGCAAATTTGCGCGACATGTTTCATGAAGTCCATTTTCAAACTTTGCGCAATATTAAGTAAATAATTGAAAAATTTTGTTGAAAGCAATACATTCAATAATTTTATTACAATTAAGGTAACCGTAATTTTTTACATCGCTTTTATTAATAATTTTTAAATATAAACAAAATACAGCTGATATGTAAATGTACAATTGAACAGCGCAAGCCTGCTAGACTTAATAGTCGTACGAACTTATGTCTTTTGCAAATTCAAATTTGTGACAGTTCATTTGTAAGTTTGCAAACTTGCACCCATTACACGGTTTGCGAGGGTTTAGTACATTTTCATAAGGAGCCTTAATATTAAACAATAATTTTAAATAAATAGACTTTTACCCAAAAACCAATATTTAACATAAAAAAAAAAATATAAAAAGTTTTTCTTCAAACAAAAAAAAAAAAAAAAAAAAAAAAGTGTAACCAAATATTTCAAAAAATAAAATAAAACATCATAGTGCTGTTAACTTATAAAATTTTAATCAAGAGTTAAGGCATAACCACCCAGCAAAAACTTTGCTTTCCTGGTAAGCTAGCAGGTATAATTGGAAACAGAAATAAATTACTTATTTTTTGCCTGAATAACTAGTTATTTTTGTTCGAGTTGTCCACAAATTCATGTAGTTATTTTTAGACTCTAGGGGTACTCAAAAATATGTACCTAAACAAAAACAAAAAAATAAAAAAATAAAAAAATTTTGCCGTCAGTGAGACTCGAACTTGGACACAAACTAACCATTCGTTTTTAATGACCAACGTCTTACTCAGTACACCATCTCGCACATAGCACCCTAAGCGATCACCATCTTTAAAAACCATCTTTAAAAACACCAAACTTAAGTTGCAGTTTTAATTTTTTGAAAAAGAAAAAGTGATAAAAAATACCAAAAATAATTTAAAACGTTCTAGAAAAAGTACCAGGTGCTAGATTATTTTTTTGTTCGTGCTAAATGAGTTTAAAAAGTTATAGATCTAGCACTAAAAGTGCTGAATTGGCAACATTGAATACATGTGACATCAGCTATAAATCCTAGGGACTACTGGGTACTGGAGGGAAAAATTATCTATTTCGATTCGAAATTAGTCAATTTGCAAATCTCAACTTATAGCACGGGTGATTTTAAGATTATTTTTCTAAAAGCTTATGCTTTTCCCTACTACTTTAGTATATACTACTTTTCTTTTTCTTATCATTATCTTCATAAATAAAGCTTGATCCACTTCGAAGTTCCCTACTTTTTTAAAGAAGAAGAAACAAAAAAACAGAAAATTCAAATTTATTTTTTGAATATTATGTCTATAAAATGTTGGTCGTTGCTACGTCGTTGAGTCCAACTTTCGATGACTCGTTCGAGCATTTCGACTGGTAACTGGCGAATGACACGCGATGTGTGGAAAGTGGTGTCGTCTTGCTGAAACCAAATGTCGCCGAGATCACGAGCTTCAATTTTAGGCATCAAATAGTCGGTTATCATGGCACGATAACGGTCGCTATTGACGGTTACGTTCGCACCAGCATCATTTTTAAAGAAATATGGACCGATGATTCCCGGGCCCACAAACCACACTAAACCGTTGTTTTTTCTGGATGAAGTGGCAGTTCTTGAATCTCTTCAGGTTACTCTTCGTCCCAAATGCGACAATTTTGTTTGTTTATATACCCATTGAGCCAGAAATGGGCCTCATCGCTGACCAAAATTTGCCTCGAAAACGTCGGATCTTCTTGGAACTTTTCAAGAGTCCATAGAGCGAAGCGATGACGCTTGGGAAGGTAGAGCGGCTTCAGTTGTTGCACAAGCTGTATTTTGTACGCTTTCAATTTAAGATCTCGACGTAAAATGCGCCAAGTTCTTCCATACGTCAGTCCGAGTTGCTGCGAATAACGCCGAATCGATTCTCCACGGTCTTAGTGTACACTCTCAGCTACGGCCGCTGTATTTTCTTCGCAGCGTGCTGCACGTGGTCTATTTGGTCGAATATTATCCAATAATGAATGCTGGGTCTCAAAATGGGTGATGGTGTTGCGAATAGTACGCTCAGTAGGCCGATTATGTTGACCATAAGTTGAGCGAAGTGCACGAAACACATTCCTCACAAAACGTGAATTTTCGTAATAAAGTTGAACGATTTGTAAACGTTGTTCAGGAGTAGGTCTTTCCATTATGAAATGCCAAACAATACTAAACAAATATAACATGACAGCATAACAAGACTCACACGTGATCTGTCAAAAAAAGGCCAATGAAAAAAGTATCTCTACTTGAATCACCCTTTACTTAAAAATTCTCGAAATTGGCCTTTTATTTGAATTGAAATAATTTTCAAGTTTTGTAAGCTCAACTTTGACACCCTATAGGTGCTCCTTTATCACTTCCGTATAGCAATTACCTTCCTTTATCGCATCATAATTTGTATAAAAATTACAAAAAAATTAATATTGAGTTTTTATCCACTTTCGAATAAGTTTTTCATAAATATTAAACTTTTTTCAAAAAATAATATAATTATGTTCATAGATATTATTAAATTGTTCATAATGAAAATTTTAGTAATTTTGCAAAAATTTTTAAATTTAAATTTGATTGCAAATGGTAAATGAAAATAGTTATACATGAAAATAATAATAACAAACGCGTTAAAATGGCGAAATTCCACGGAAAATCTGCAAAAAAAAAAAAAAATTATGTTTAGAAATTTGCATAACTTCGCTCGCATTCTGCAGCACATCATTTTGATGAAAAGCGCTTCTGTTCTGGTCCCATAATGTAGCTACGAATCTTTAAAAACCGAAAATTTTCTAAAGAAAATTTCAAAAAATTTTTTTACAAATTGAAAATATAAATGAAAATTTAAACAATTTGTTTTAGGTCTTCTTGACTTTTAATTCATTGCGAAAAATGTAAAGAAGTGTTAATATTTAAGACATTATTCTTAATTATTATGAACTTAAATCAATGAATGTAAATTCTTATATTTATGCACAAATTTTTTCTGTGTGTATGCTACACAGAAAAATGGTTTAGTTATAACGAAAACTTATCTCAAGATCTTTAGTATCAAAACTACACTAATTGAAATTTTGGCACGTATAAACCATAAGTACTTGAATATAATATAATTTTAGTTAGTTATATCTCTAAATAGAATAAATTAAGAATAATCCATAATATACCAGGAAATAACCAACCGAATGGATACTACCTTTTAAAATTATATATATATATATATAATATATATATATATATATATATATATATATATATATATATATATATATATATATATAATTATATTTAAATTGCTCTGTATTGTTTATTAGAAAAGTTAAAAAAAAAACTAAGTTGAAGACCCACAAAGTAAAAAAATTTTCTAAGAGAAACGACAAAAAAAAAAAAAAAAAAATGAAAATATAAAGACAAAAGAGAGAACGAAAATTATTATATGTTGCTAAAGAAAATTTTATTTTAGATAAAAAAGAGCGTAGATACTTTTTCGGCTACAAAAACACCAAAAAGTCGTCTTTTTTGCAATTTTCAAATTCAAAATCGTTTATTTTTGGACTCGGTAAATATATCGACTTCAAATTTTTTTACTCAGTAGATAATTTTGTTCTTTAACTAGTTAAGAAAAAAAAAAAAACTAATAAAATCGGTCAGAAGTATATATGAAAAACTGGACCAAGAACATGCAAAATTATGGTGCTTAAAAATTCAAACGCATATAACTCGATAACTATAAGAGATAAATAGAAGAGATAAATAGAACAATATAAATGAAATCGGACGAGAAACAAAAATTTTGCAAACGATTGAAAATTTTTTACCCAACTTTGAGCCCCCTTAGCTCCGCACCCGGGGGATTGTTGTGCTCCCTTCCAAACATAACATTGTACACTCCTCTGCTACGCCTATATCAAATTTAATGAAAATCCAACCGGCCGATCACAAGGTACAGATTTATTTCCAAAAAATTTCGATACTGCCCCACTGTGCAATGGGATCTTAAAGTTAATGTCTAGCTACTTCTCGAATTACTGTTACCATGCACTTCTACTGGTTAATTTCTAATAAAACAGGCGACACGAAGTCAACTGTGAGAACGAGCAGCACGAAGTTACGCGTGAGAACGAGCAACTGATGTCAATCGTGAGAACAGCCAACCGAAGTCAAGTGTGAAATTTATTTAGGGACGAGCGTTATAAAATACGACTTCATTTTACTTTCACAAAATATCGCCTTCAATAATAATTTTTCTTCCATTTTCTAGGTATGTAAAAATATAAACATAATATAAAAATATATAGTTTTGATAATCTTGGAATTAATCCATTAAAATTTAAAATGTACGATCACTAAAGCTTTCGGATGAAATAATAAAAACAATTTCGGAAAACTACACATAGGACTTTCCGTCAGCGTACCAATCGCAAACATTTTACTAATAAATCTGTACCTTCTAAACTAGTGGTGGGATCGTATTGAAATATATTAGATAGTTGTAGAAGAAGACCTAACCTTTCAGAAAGATCGTCTTGTAGTAATAATACGAGATAAGGTACAGGGTGTCAAAATTGACTACCTCGAGTATGTAAAAGTTTCAAAAATCCGTAAATTCTACAAATAAAGCACGATGTCAAAGATTTTTATATTTCTGTAAAGTGCTTGGCAATATAAAGAAAGTTTAGGTCCTCCTCTACAACTTCCCCATACATTTCAATCTGACAAGTAGTTTAAGAGATACAAATTTATTAATTTTTTTTTGCGATTTGCCCCACTGTACGACAATATGAGGTTATAATAAAATTTTATGACTATATTTGGTTCTGCTTATTTGATCTTAAACTATGTATTTTTTTTAATTATTAAATATAAATATTTATATTTTTTAAAGACTGCTTTTGAAATTTTTAGCATATTTCTAAACTTGTACGTAAAAACTACATATGTTAGTTCGTTTTGTACTCTCAATATAAAACATTAAAAGATTTTTTTCAAGTAAACTGTTCCCAAAATAACCCTAATTCTATTTAATCGCTTCTGTTACCCTACATTTACAAAAACAAATTATAATAAAAATCTTTTTTTTTTTTCTTTTTTTTTAGTTTTACCTTTTTAAACTAATTTTGTTTTATTTGATTTACATTTTTTTCAATGGTTTTCTGTGTTAGTTGTTTAAAACTATAAAAGTAAATGCATGTATTCTATAAATTTAAGTATGTATGTGTTTGTTATAATATTTTGTTGTAGGTATTAGTTTTTAAACGAAAATCTGTGTTTGTTTTTGTACATATACATAAACATAAGGATGTGTGGGTATAACAGTCTATAGATAATAAAATAGTTGGCTTTACGCCATATTTGTAAAAAGGATTTTACAATATATCTAGTTTTTTTATTTATTTAGTTTAAAAAAAATTTTGTTATCCTTTTTCCTTAACATTATATTTGCACATACATGCACACAAACCACCAGCAACATTTAAGTCATTCATTCACATTCATAGACCGACCATCACGGATGGCAAATATGGTACAATTGTACTATTTTTGAAACATTTTTATATCTGTTGGTACCACACTACTCATTTGGTACCATTTGATATGGTCTTGTTTTCATATATATATATATATATATATTTTTTTTTTATTTAAATAGCAACATCTTTTATACCCTACACCACCATAGGTGGGTGGGGTATTAGGCGTTTTTCCTGATGTTTGTAACGTAAAGAAGAAGTCTGTACGTGTATGTTGTCGTCTGGCTAGCTGACTTCTGTTGATGTAAACCTTGTGAACAAAGTACAGGCCGCACTTTTAAAGATATATCGATGAAATTTGGCACAAGGGCGAAACGTATTTTTGTTGGTTATTATCGGTTCATTATTTCACCTAGCCCCCATACAAAATTCGGTGCAAAGAAGTTTTGTACAAATATAAATTTGCATGCCATAATTGACTATAACTGTCATATAAATCCCTATTCTGAAAATCACTTAAAAGTGCATAAATCCCATACAAATGTTAGTGTCAAGTTTATATTCGACCCATATAAGTTTTGTATAAGTAGAAATCACAGTGACAAATTTTATGAGGATCGCTCCATAATTTACCATAGCTCCCATATAAGATCACTTACCGGAATCAGCCTAAAGTGTATAAACTCATTTGTAAATGTTAGTATAAACGTAATATTCTGTATTTTTATGTTTTATTTTACACTTAATACAAGTATTGGTCCAAAAATGGCCAAAGGGTGTGAAGATAAATTCGTCAGTTAAATACGTCCCACACAAATGTTAAATACGCTCCACACGCTGTGAATCGATTTGTTAAAATGAACAAAATTACTTTTTAATAAAAAAACAATATCAAAATTAAATTTTAAATAAAAAAAGCAAAATATATTTAGAAAACACATTAAAATATAAAATTGTAAAAAAAAAAATTTAAATATATCACTCTATACATAAAATTTCTTTGAACAAAAATCGAAAATTTGAAGTGGTCCTAATGGCCATAAGGAGCAGACATGAATCGGGTAAGCGGAAGAGTGGAAGTAGCCTAGGACTAGTAGATTCCAGAAATGTATGTTCTACGTCCAGATTCCATCTGTGATCAGAGATATGTAATTTTGAAAAATGTGTTTTTTCACTATGGTCATATGAAAAAATGTGGAATTTTCAAGTGGCTCCAGTGGACATAAGGAGCAGACATGAATCGGGTAAGCGGAAGAGTGGAAGTAGCCTAGGACTAGTAGATTCCAGAAATGTATGTTCTACGTCCAGATTCCATCTGTGATCAGAGATATATAATTTTGAAAAATGTGTTTTTTCACTATGGTCATATGGAAAAATGTGGAATTTTCAAGTGGCTCCAGTGGACATAAGGAGCAGACATGAATCGGGTAAGCGGAAGAGTGGAAGTAGCCTAGGACTAGTAGATTCCAGAAATGTATGTTCTACGTCCAGATTCCATCTGTGATCAGAGATATATAATTTTGAAAAATGTGTTTTTTCACTATGGTCATATGAAAAAATGTGGAATTTTCAAGTGGCTCCAGTGGACATAAGTAGCAGACATGAATCGGGTAAGCGGAAGAGTGGAAGTAGCCTAGGACTAGTAGATTCCAGAAATGTATGTTCTACGTCCAGATTCCATCTGTGATCAGAGATATATAATTTTGAAAAATGTGTTTTTTCACTATGGTCATATGGAAAAATGTGTAATTTTCAAGTGGCTCCAGTGGACATAAGGAGCAGACATGAATCGGGTAAGCGGAAGAGTGGAAGTAGCCTAGGACTAGTAGATTCCAGAAATGTATGTTCTACGTCCAGATTCCATCTGTGATCAGAGATATATAATTTTGAAAAATGTCTTTTTTCACTATGGTCATATGAAAAAATGTGGAATTTTCAAGTGGCTCCAGTGGACATAAGGAGCAGACATGAATCGGGTAAGCGGAAGAGTGGAAGTAGCCTAGGACTAGTAGATTCCAGAAATGTATGTTCTACGTCCAGATTCCATCTGTGATCAGAGATATATAATTTTGATTTTTTTTTTGTTTATAAAAATTCGGAATTATGTACAAAACTTTAATGGTTAAAAATTGAAGTTGAAAAGTGGCGATAAAATTTTATATAATATTTTTATAAATAACTTTTGAAATATATCTTTTTTGTTGTCACCAAAAAACTTGATATTTGACTTGATTATGCCTTTTTAGTTTTTGGAATAAAAAAAAAATATGAATCTATGGTTCGAAAATTTCACAGAATATTGAATAAATTTTAATAACTTAAGGTATGTTTTTATTTAATTGGTATCCTCAAAAACACTTCAAACAAATAAATTTGAATTTACTTGAAAGAAGAAAGCAAAAGAACGTAGATTTTAAACTTTATTTACATCTTTTATATTTACTACAAATAAGAAAGAATTTATTAAATTTTTTTTAATTAAATTTGCTTTTCTGTTTCAAAATAACACTAAAGATATCAAGTTTCAAATGCTATTTCATTTACAATAAAATGTTAGTCTTTCAAATCATTTAAATCTCAAATAATTATTTAAGAATTTTAAAACTTTATCAAATTATTTTTAATATATTTTTAAGCAAATCACTTCATGCTTTATTTATTGAAAAAAAAAAAAAAATTCATATATTTGAAAAATTTTTTCATAAATATTATGAATCGAACATGACTTTTTTTCCAAACTTTTTTCATAAAAAATAGAATTTTGTTCATAGATATTATTAAATTGTTCATAATGAAAATTTTAGTAATTATGCAAAAATTTTGTCAAATCTTTGGTTTAGTTTTATTAGATTTGATTGCAAATGGTAAATGAAAGTAGTTATACATGAAAATAATAACAACAAACGCCTTAAAATGGCAAAATTTCAAGGAAAATTTATAAAAAATATTTAGAAATTTGCATAATTTTGCTCGCATTCTGCAGCACATCATTTTGATAACAAGCGCTTCTCTTATGTTCATATAATGCAGCTAAAAATATTTAAAACCTAAAATTTTCCGAAGAAAATTTCAAACATTTTTTTACAAATTGAAAATATAAATGAAAATTTAAACAATTTATTTTAAGTCTTTTTGACTTTTGATTCATTTCAAAAAATGTAAAATAGTGTTAATATATAAGACATTATTCTCCTATATTATGAACTAAAATCAATGAAAATAAATTCTTATATTTAGCACAAACTTTTGTTTGTGTTAGAAATATACTAGAGGCAAAAATAAAAACGTATAAAAACTTAAGTAAATCATTCTATATAAAATCGAATAAGTTCCAAAATTTGTGTCCCATTTAAAGGAAAATAAATCTTTTTATGCTTACAAAAAAAGTCTGAAAAATATTAAATCGCTGCATAGCCTTTTGTAGAAAAATTTATAATAAATTGCATTAGAACTCGAAAATTTTCATTTTTTTAAATGTTATTTAAAAATTTTCTTCCAATATTTGACCAAAACATATACAAATGTACATGGATAACAAGCTTGATTTTTCTACTTTCCAGAAAATCATAAAAAGAATAAATTAACAAGACAATAACATAATTTATCCAGAAACTTTTTAAGCATAATTCAAAATTTTTTAATGATTTCTAGTTACAAAATTAATCATATTTTCAATTAATCTTTTTCTTAAGATTTTACTTGAAAAATTACCATGTTTAGACATTTATCGCTGATAACTTATGTGTAAATATTTTTATTTAGCTTCCAAAATAAAATTGTCTCAAAATTCGCAAAAATTTTATTACGTATAATATAATAATACCTAGGCTAAATATTATATTTTGCTGTGTTGTTTACTTAAGTGTTTTTTGTAAAAGTTTTCAGATAGATTTTGATATATAAAATAAAAAATATTTTTCATTAACTGATAAAATTAGTACTTAGACGAATTATTTTTTTTTATCGAAAAATGCATTTTTAAAAGTATGGCAAGTAAAATTTAAGCTTAAGTTTAAGGAAATATGGAAATTTAAAATTTCGGGAACCCAGGAAAAATAAATGAAATTATAAAATTATTTACTATTAGAAGAATTAAATATTTTACAAAAATTCATAAATATGTTATTTAAAAAAATGAAATAAAACTACTTAAAAATGTGCATTTCCTAAATTTTTTATCAAACAAGTGTCAATTTTTGAAACCTATTGATTTGCTTAAAAATTTTCGAAAAAATATGCAAAGTTATGGATAGACAATGTTGAAGATAAATTCATCATTCCTTTTTCTATTTATGACTAACTAATTTTTTCCACAATCATTTTTATTTTTTTTTCCTTTTCCTGTTGTAAATTTTTCTTCGTGTATAATTTTTCTTTGTCGAAAAATTCATTTTGGGGGCAAATATCCCTTCTAGCACCCCCTCCCCCGTTCCCCGTGGATCCGCTCCAGCGCTTACCCAATTCATGTCTGCTCCTTATGTCCACTGGAGCCACTTGAAAATTCCACATTTTTTCATATGACCATAGTGAAAAAACACATTTTTCAAAATTATATATTTCTGATCACAGATGGAATCTGGACGTAGAACATACATTTCTGGAATCTACTAGTCCTAGGCTACTTCCACTCTTCCGCTTACCCGATTCATGTCTGCTCCTTATGTCCACTGGAGCCACTTGAAAATTCCACATTTTTTCATATGACCATAGTGAAAAAACACATTTTTCAAAATTATATATTTCTGATCACAGATGGAATCTGGACGTAGAACATACATTTCTGGAATCTACTAGTCCTAGGCTACTTCCACTCTTCCGCTTACCCAATTCATGTCTGCTCCTTATGTCCACTGGAGCCACTTGAAAATTCCACATTTTTTCATATGACCATAGTGAAAAAACACATTTTTCAAAATTATATATCTCTGATCACAGATGGAATCTGGACGTAGAACATACATTTCTGGAATCTACTAGTCCTAGGCTACTTCCACTCTTCCGCTTACCCGATTCATGTCTGCTCCTTATGTCCACTGGAGCCACTTGAAAATTCCACATTTTTTCATATGACCATAGTGAAAAAACACATTTTTCAAAATTATATATCTCTGATCACAGATGGAATCTGGACGTAGAACATACATTTCTGGAATCTACTAGTCCTAGGCTACTTCCACTCTTCCGCTTACCCGATTCATGTCTGCTCCTTATGTCCACGGGAGCCACTTGAAAATTCCACATTTTTCCATATGACCATAGTGAAAAAACACATTTTTCAAAATTATATATCTCTGATCACAGATGGAATCTGGACGTAGAACATACATTTCTGGAATCTACTAGTCCTAGGCTACTTCCACTCTTCCGCTTACCCGATTCATGTCTGCTCCTTATGTCCACTGGAGCCACTTGAAAATTACACATTTTTCCATATGACCATAGTGAAAAAACACATTTTTCAAAATTATATATTTCTGATCACAGATGGAATCTGGACGTAGAACATACATTTCTGGAATCTACTAGTCCTAGGCTACTTCCACTCTTCCGCTTACCCGATTCATGTCTGCTCCTTATGTCCACTGGAGCCACTTGAAAATTCCACATTTTTCCATATGACCATAGTGAAAAAACACATTTTTCAAAATTATATATCTCTAATCACAGATGGAATCTGGACGTAGAACATACATTTCTGGAATCTACTAGTCCTAGGCTACTTCCACTCTTCCGCTTACCCGATTCATGTCTGCTCCTTATGTCCACTGGAGCCACTTGAAAATTCCACATTTTTTCATATGACCATAGTGAAAAAACACATTTTTCAAAATTATATATCTCTGATCACAGATGGAATCTGGACGTAGAACATACATTTCTGGAATCTACTAGTCCTAGGCTACTTCCACTCTTCCGCTTACCCGATTCATGTCTGCTCCTTATGTCCACTGGAGCCACTTGAAAATTCCACATTTTTCCATATGACCATAGTGAAAAAACACATTTTTCAAAATTATATATCTCTGATCACAGATGGAATCTGGACGTAGAACATACATTTCTGGAATCTACTAGTCCTAGGCTACTTCCACTCTTCCGCTTACCCGATTCATGTCTGCTCCTTATGTCCACTGGAGCCACTTGAAAATTCCACATTTTTTCATATGACCATAGTGAAAAAACACATTTTTCAAAATTATATATCTCTGATCACAGATGGAATCTGGACGTAGAACATACATTTCTGGAATCTACTAGTCCTAGGCTACTTCCACTCTTCCGCTTACCCGATTCATGTCTGCTCCTTATGTCCACTGGAGCCACTTGAAAATTCCACATTTTTTCATATGACCATAGTGAAAAAAGACATTTTTCAAAATTATATATCTCTGATCACAGATGGAATCTGGACGTAGAACATACATTTCTGGAATCTACTAGTCCTAGGCTACTTCCACTCTTCCGCTTACCCGATTCATGTCTGCTCCTTATGTCCACGGGAGCCACTTGAAAATTCCACATTTTTCCATATGACCATAGTGAAAAAACACATTTTTCAAAATTATATATCTCTGATCACAGATGGAATCTGGACGTAGAACATACATTTCTGGAATCTACTAGTCCTAGGCTACTTCCACTCTTCCGCTTACCCGATTCATGTCTGCTCCTTATGTCCACTGGAGCCACTTGAAAATTACACATTTTTCCATATGACCATAGTGAAAAAACACATTTTTCAAAATTATATATCTCTGATCACAGATGGAATCTGGACGTAGAACATACATTTCTGGAATCTACTAGTCCTAGGCTACTTCCACTCTTCCGCTTACCCGATTCATGTCTGCTCCTTATGTCCACTGGAGCCACTTGAAAATTCCACATTTTTTCATATGACCATAGTGAAAAAAGACATTTTTCAAAATTATATATCTCTGATCACAGATGGAATCTGGACGTAGAACATACATTTCTGGAATCTACTAGTCCTAGGCTACTTCCACTCTTCCGCTTACCCGATTCATGTCTGCTCCTTATGTCCACTGGAGCCACTTGAAAATTCCACATTTTTTCATATGACCATAGTGAAAAAAGACATTTTTCAAAATTATATATCTTTGATCACAGATGGAATCTGGACGTAGAACATACATTTCTGGAATCTACTAGTCCTAGGCTACTTCCACTCTTCCGCTTACCCGATTCATGTCTGCTCCTTATGTCCACGGGAGCCACTTGAAAATTCCACATTTTTCCATATGACCATAGTGAAAAAACACATTTTTCAAAATTATATATCTCTGATCACAGATGAAATCTGGACGTAGAACATACATTTCTGGAATCTACTAGTCCTAGGCTACTTCCACTCTTGCGCTTACCCGATTCATGTCTGCTCCTTATGTCCACTGGAGCCACTTGAAAATTACACATTTTTCCATATGACCATAGTGAAAAAACACATTTTTCAAAATTATATATCTCTGATCACAGATGGAATCTGGACGTAGAACATACATTTCTGGAATCTACTAGTCCTAGGCTACTTCCACTCTTCCGCTTACCCGATTCATGTCTGCTCCTTATGTCCACTGGAGCCACTTGAAAATTCCACATTTTTTCATATGACCATAGTGAAAAAACACATTTTTCAAAATTACATATCTCTGATCACAGATGGAATCTGGACGTAGAACATACATTTCTGGAATCTACTAGTCCTAGGCTACTTCCACTCTTCCGCTTACCCGATTCATGTCTGCTCCTTATGTCCACTGGAGCCACTTGAAAATTACACATTTTTCCATATGACCATAGTGAAAAAACACATTTTTCAAAATTATATATTTCTGATCACAGATGGAATCTGGACGTAGAACATACATTTCTGGAATCTACTAGTCCTAGGCTACTTCCACTCTTCCGCTTACCCGATTCATGTCTGCTCCTTATGTCCACTGGAGCCACTTGAAAATTCCACATTTTTCCATATGACCATAGTGAAAAAACACATTTTTCAAAATTATATATCTCTAATCACAGATGGAATCTGGACGTAGAACATACATTTCTGGAATCTACTAGTCCTAGGCTACTTCCACTCTTCCGCTTACCCGATTCATGTCTGCTCCTTATGTCCACTGGAGCCACTTGAAAATTCCACATTTTTTCATATGACCATAGTGAAAAAACACATTTTTCAAAATTATATATCTCTGATCACAGATGGAATCTGGACGTAGAACATACATTTCTGGAATCTACTAGTCCTAGGCTACTTCCACTCTTCCGCTTACCCGATTCATGTCTGCTCCTTATGTCCACTGGAGCCACTTGAAAATTCCACATTTTTCCATATGACCATAGTGAAAAAACACATTTTTCAAAATTATATATCTCTGATCACAGATGGAATCTGGACGTAGAACATACATTTCTGGAATCTACTAGTCCTAGGCTACTTCCACTCTTCCGCTTACCCGATTCATGTCTGCTCCTTATGTCCACTGGAGCCACTTGAAAATTCCACATTTTTTCATATGACCATAGTGAAAAAACACATTTTTCAAAATTATATATCTCTGATCACAGATGGAATCTGGACGTAGAACATACATTTCTGGAATCTACTAGTCCTAGGCTACTTCCACTCTTCCGCTTACCCGATTCATGTCTGCTCCTTATGTCCACTGGAGCCACTTGAAAATTCCACATTTTTTCATATGACCATAGTGAAAAAAGACATTTTTCAAAATTATATATCTCTGATCACAGATGGAATCTGGACGTAGAACATACATTTCTGGAATCTACTAGTCCTAGGCTACTTCCACTCTTCCGCTTACCCGATTCATGTCTGCTCCTTATGTCCACGGGAGCCACTTGAAAATTCCACATTTTTCCATATGACCATAGTGAAAAAACACATTTTTCAAAATTATATATCTCTGATCACAGATGGAATCTGGACGTAGAACATACATTTCTGGAATCTACTAGTCCTAGGCTACTTCCACTCTTCCGCTTACCCGATTCATGTCTGCTCCTTATGTCCACTGGAGCCACTTGAAAATTACACATTTTTCCATATGACCATAGTGAAAAAACACATTTTTCAAAATTATATATCTCTGATCACAGATGGAATCTGGACGTAGAACATACATTTCTGGAATCTACTAGTCCTAGGCTACTTCCACTCTTCCGCTTACCCGATTCATGTCTGCTCCTTATGTCCACTGGAGCCACTTGAAAATTCCACATTTTTTCATATGACCATAGTGAAAAAAGACATTTTTCAAAATTATATATCTCTGATCACAGATGGAATCTGGACGTAGAACATACATTTCTGGAATCTACTAGTCCTAGGCTACTTCCACTCTTCCGCTTACCCGATTCATGTCTGCTCCTTATGTCCACTGGAGCCACTTGAAAATTCCACATTTTTTCATATGACCATAGTGAAAAAAGACATTTTTCAAAATTATATATCTTTGATCACAGATGGAATCTGGACGTAGAACATACATTTCTGGAATCTACTAGTCCTAGGCTACTTCCACTCTTCCGCTTACCCGATTCATGTCTGCTCCTTATGTCCACGGGAGCCACTTGAAAATTCCACATTTTTCCATATGACCATAGTGAAAAAACACATTTTTCAAAATTATATATCTCTGATCACAGATGAAATCTGGACGTAGAACATACATTTCTGGAATCTACTAGTCCTAGGCTACTTCCACTCTTGCGCTTACCCGATTCATGTCTGCTCCTTATGTCCACTGGAGCCACTTGAAAATTACACATTTTTCCATATGACCATAGTGAAAAAACACATTTTTCAAAATTATATATCTCTGATCACAGATGGAATCTGGACGTAGAACATACATTTCTGGAATCTACTAGTCCTAGGCTACTTCCACTCTTCCGCTTACCCGATTCATGTCTGCTCCTTATGTCCACTGGAGCCACTTGAAAATTCCACATTTTTTCATATGACCATAGTGAAAAAACACATTTTTCAAAATTACATATCTCTGATCACAGATGGAATCTGGACGTAGAACATACATTTCTGGAATCTACTAGTCCTAGGCTACTTCCACTCTTCCGCTTACCCGATTCATGTCTGCTCCTTATGTCCACTGGAGCCACTTGAAAATTACACATTTTTCCATATGACCATAGTGAAAAAACACATTTTTCAAAATTATATATCTCTGATCACAGATGGAATCTGGACGTAGAACATACATTTCTGGAATCTACTAGTCCTAGGCTACTTCCACTCTTCCGCTTACCCGATTCATGTCTGCTCCTTATGTCCACTGGAGCCACTTGAAAATTCCACATTTTTTCATATGACCATAGTGAAAAAAGACATTTTTCAAAATTATATATCTCTGATCACAGATGGAATCTGGACGTAGAACATACATTTCTGGAGTCTACTAGTCCTAGGCTACTTCCACTCTTCCGCTTACCCGATTCATGTTTGCTCCTTATGTCCACTGGAGCCACTTGAAAATTCCACATTTTTTCATATGACCATAGTGAAAAAACACATTTTTCAAAATTATATATCTCTGATCACAGATGGAATCTGGACGTAGAACATACATTTCTGGAATCTACTAGTCCTAGGCTACTTCCACTCTTCCGCTTACCCGATTCATGTCTGCTCCTTATGTCCACTGGAGCCACTTGAAAATTACACATTTTTCCATATGACCATAGTGAAAAAACACATTTTTCAAAATTATATATCTCTGATCACAGACGGAATCTGGACGTAGAACATACATTTCTGGAATCTACTAGTCCTAGGCTACTTCCACTCTTCCGCTTACCCGATTCATGTCTGCTCCTTATGTCCACTGGAGCCACTTGAAAATTCCACATTTTTCCATATGACCATAGTGAAAAAACACATTTTTCAAAATTATATATCTCTGATCACAGATGGAATCTGGACGTAGAACATACATTTCTGGAATCTACTAGTCCTAGGCTACTTCCACTCTTCCGCTTACCCGATTCATGTCTGCTCCGTATGTCCACTGGAGCCACTTGAAAATTCCACATTTTTTCATATGACCATAGTGAAAAAACACATTTTTCAAAATTATATATCTCTGATCACAGATGGAATCTGGACGTAGAACATACATTTCTGGAATCTACTAGTCCTAGGCTACTTCCACTCTTCCGCTTACCCGATTCATGTCTGCTCCTTATGTCCACTGGAGCCACTTGAAAATTCCACATTTTTCCATATGACCATAGTGAAAAAACACATTTTTCAAAATTATATATCTCTGATCACAGATGGAATCTGGACGTAGAACATACATTTCTGGAATCTACTAGTCCTAGGCTACTTCCACTCTTCCGCTTACCCGATTCATGTCTGCTCCTTATGTCCACTGGAGCCACTTGAAAATTCCACATTTTTTCATATGACCATAGTGAAAAAACACATTTTTCAAAATTATATATCTCTGATCACAGATGGAATCTGGACGTAGAACATACATTTCTGGAATCTACTAGTCCTAGGCTACTTCCACTCTTCCGCTTACCCGATTTATGTCTGCTCCTTATGTCCACTGGAGCCACTTGAAAATTCCACATTTTTTCATATGACCATAGTGAAAAAACACATTTTTCAAAATTATATATCTCTGATCACAGATGGAATCTGGACGTAGAACATACATTTCTGGAATCTACTAGTCCTAGGCTACTTCCACTCTTCCGCTTACCCGATTCATGTCTGCTCCTTATGTCCACGGGAGCCACTTGAAAATTCCACATTTTTCCATATGACCATAGTGAAAAAACACATTTTTCAAAATTATATATCTCTGATCACAGATGGAATCTGGACGTAGAACATACATTTCTGGAATCTACTAGTCCTAGGCTACTTCCACTCTTCCGCTTACCCGATTCATGTCTGCTCCTTATGTCCACTGGAGCCACTTGAAAATTCCACATTTTTTCATATGACCATAGTGAAAAAAGACATTTTTCAAAATTATATATCTCTGATCACAGATGGAATCTGGACGTAGAACATACATTTCTGGAATCTACTAGTCCTAGGCTACTTCCACTCTTCCGCTTACCCGATTCATGTCTGCTCCTTATGTCCACTGGAGCCACTTGAAAATTCCACATTTTTTCATATGACCATAGTGAAAAACACATTTTTCAAAATTATATATCTCTGATCACAGATGGAATCTGGACGTAGAACATACATTTCTGGAATCTACTAGTCCTAGGCTACTTCCACTCTTCCGCTTACCCGATTCATGTCTGCTCCTTATGTCCACTGGAGCCACTTGAAAATTCCACATTTTTCCATATGACCATAGTGAAAAAACACATTTTTCAAAATTATATATCTCTGATCACAGATGGAATCTGGACGTAGAACATACATTTCTGGAATCTACTAGTCCTAGGCTACTTCCACTCTTCCGCTTACCCGATTCATGTCTGCTCCTTATGTCCACTGGAGCCACTTGAAAATTCCACATTTTTTCATATGACCATAGTGAAAAAACACATTTTTCAAAATTACATATCTCTGATCACAGATGGAATCTGGACGTAGAACATACATTTCTGGAATCTACTAGTCCTAGGCTACTTCCACTCTTCCGCTTACCCGATTCATGTCTGCTCCTTATGGCCATTAGGACCACTTCAAATTTTCGATTTTTGTTCAAAGAAATTTTATGTATAGAGTGATATATTTAAATTTTTTTTTTTACAATTTTATATTTTAATGTGTTTTCTAAATATATTTTGCTTTTTTTATTTAAAATTTAATTTTGATATTGTTTTTTTATTAAAAAGTAATTTTGTTCATTTTAACAAATCGATTCACAGCGTGTGGAGCGTATTTAACATTTGTGTGGGACGTATTTAACTGACGAATTTATCTTCACACCCTTAAATGGCCACTGGTCTAATATAAGACCTCTTACCGAATTTTTAAAAATAAACAATATTTAATAAATTCAATCGATTATTATGAATATTATCTCATTACACAAATGCAAGCGCCAGTAGGTGTTATGTGTGTTACTTATACGCACATATGAAAATATTCAATAAAATGTAATAAAATAGTAAATTGAGTGAGTTTTGACTCGAGTTGTCAGTTTTGAGGCCATTATATTATCATTTTTAAAACGACCCATATAGACATGTTATATACCAGTGAATTGGTAAATAAGTCTAGTTTTACATCCTTTTAATATTTTATAAGTTTTTGGAAAGTGGACGTCGTTTTGCTTAAAAAATTATAATTATCATTATTATTATTGTTTTGGTTTTTAATTTAAAATATTATTTATTTTTGAAAAATTGTCAAAAATTGATTGTCAAATTTTTTTTAGATGAATTTTAGACGAATGAATAATTAATATTTATTGTATACAATACATTAGAAATAGTAGCAAAAATATAAGGCCAACATGTTTTTTGTTCAATTGAAAACAAAGTCTTTTGAAAAGTTTACTTCTTTCATAAAATCTGCACTCCTGCATTAGTATTTGGCTGGTCGGGAAACAGTTTAGTGCCAAATACATCTAAACATATTTTATGATTAAAAAAATCGCGTGACAATTTTTTTTATTAATCGGTAAACATTATTTTTTTTCAAAAATTCACCATTTTCGACCAATGCTGGATATAGGGTGTAAATTTAAATCAATTTAAAATTTCTTTATTAACCACTTTTCTTTTGAAATATGTAAAGAATTTTTTTAACAACAAAACTTTGAGAAAAATGTGAAAGAGTTGTACTATATTTTTTATACTAATTTCAGAATGCTGACTTTGAACATTTTTCACTAATAGACAAATTGAGATAAGCAAAAATTTTTTAGGATATTATTTTGGAATGTATTAAAAATTACAAAATATTAAAAAATGTTTCCCTAATAATATACCTCAGGACTTATTCCCGAAGAACGAAATAAAGTCAAGGCAAAAAATCAAAAATTCAAAATACAAGCGTAAATATCTTTGTAACTGTAAGAGATAACTTGGGTTAGTAAGCATGTTTTTTTTATATTGCCAAGCACTTCACAGAAGTATAAAAATCTTTGAAATCGAACTTGATTTGTAGTTTTTGAAACTTTTACATATTCGAGGTGGTCAACTTTGATATTACAAAACATTTTTCCATTCTCCTTTGCTTTTTGTTTGGGTGTTTCTACTTTTGGATCTCATTCGATCCTGTTATAGGCTAATCAGACTTTGGGAATAAGTTCTAATGCTTCTTTGTAATCGAGCAGACTTTCAGCAGTTACATACAGGGTAGTTGAATTTTGATCTCAAAATGTTTTTAAATTTTAACATTTTTGAGATTTTTGGGCGGGGTTTGTGTGCGGGCCCTAATGAAATACAAATATTGAAACATAGATTGATACTTATTGTAATTATGCATATCTTGCGCTATATCCCATTGAGGTGTCCTAATTGTCAATGTACAGCATGTACATAATTAATAGGTGTTAATAATGCAGAGATGCAACAAAAAATTTCGAAAGATAAAAATTTTATAGATGAAAAAAAAAAAAATTATTTAGGTTAAAAATGCATCACAATATTAAATAGTGTTTCTTTGTAATAAACTCTAATAAAATATATTTTCGTATAATATATTCTTCATATAACTTTCGCGCCCGTTCACAGTGGTCGAAATATCCATTCTAGCGCCTTTAAATTCGTAACTAGACTTTAACGGATTCCAGTATAAATTTTCATATTGAATTGCTTATAGAACTAATTTCCATACAACTTGTGCTTTGCTAGAGCTTGATCGCAGGCCATGCCCATATTTTACGCCCAATTTTTTGAAACAGATTTTTTTGACGTAACTAATGAAACGAATTACATCAAATTCGACTTTCATATAATACAAAATTTGCTCTATATAAGAAAACAGTTGCATTACTGAGAAGCACGCCCCAATTACGCCCACTTTGCCACAAATATATTGCTTTATTTGCGATATTGTTGCTTTCTAATTTTAAAACCTATAAATATGACATTTAGGCCGACTGTAGTATACATTATTGGATTAATAATAAGATATGACAGACTTTTGGCTGCCCGAACATATTCCACGCCCGTTTTAATATATTTCAGTTATATTTTGTTGATACCGTTATGTATGCACTTTAGATTGATTTTCGAAAGTGGACCTTATGTACGAGCTACAGCTAATTATTTCAATTTGTTTTCTACTAACTAACGTTTATATGAGATTTATACACGTTAAAGTAATTTTCGGAGGCTGAGGGGTTTATATAAGAACTATGGTCAATTATGGACCGATCTTCATGTAAATGAAACTTATTTCTTTAGAATTTTTCTAATATATTTGTATATTATAAGCCTTAACGGTCTTAAACAAATGTTTTAAATAATATATACTTTAAATTTTCAAAAATAATAAAAAAAAAAATACTTTGGTTTTTAAAATTAATAATCACCTTCGATAAAATGACAAAAAACACACACTGAGTAAATATTTTGACTACGAATATTTAAAACAAAACAAAAGTAAAAAATGTCAATTTACTCAGTGAAGTACTAGTACTATGTACATTATAAAATTTATCGCATTGTCACTTGAAACCTGAAGGAAGCCATATTAAAGTAAAACACACGTATGATTACTAAAAACACGACTATCTTATCTTTATTTTTTACTTTCTTTTATATAAAAAATGACTTAATAACACAATGCTTAGCTTAAATAATAATAAATGGATGAAGAAGTAAACATGTTTAAGATGCACAAAATAAATTACCTAATTATAAATGGTTTATTGAACACAAAATTAATAAACAAATTACAGAACATAAAATGCGATGTATGCAGTTTATAAATTGAAAATAAATATTGTGTAAGAAAGCTAATGCGCTAAAATTATGTACGAATGTATGTTCTTATTGATTACTAAATAATAAAATTAATGCTTATATGTTTTAACAAAATATTTATCGAATAAAAATTTAAAAATTTTAATTAAATGATGCTGGATCATTGTTTTCGACCACTGTGCCCTTGCTTGAAATTATTAACGAGAACATAATCATTTCGAAACATAAAATCAGAAATGTTTGATAAAGACCCATATAACATACCAGCAAATAACCAATCGAAAGGATACTGTCCTTAGTTATACCGCTATATTCCTTCACCACTTTACCAACAAAAAATAAAATGTACGCCTTTAAGTAGGCTTTCATTTTTTCACATTTATACGTACAAAAATAATTTAATACGTTTTTTCCAAACTACAAAAATGTAAAAAAACAACAACACTGAGTCATTGCAATGCTTCTATTTCCAACTAAAGCTCTACGTAAGATTATTTGAAATCCATTTCCTTTTTAAGTGTGTTGTTCATAGCCAACATGTACAATAACAAAAATAAATACTATTTGTTTTGTTTGTTGACCGAAGCAAAGCAAATACGTCGTGTATATGAGCGTTTGTAAATAATGTCGCAAACAAATGGTGCAAGTGGTGTGACAAATAAAGCAAATCATACAAGACATTGAGAAAGTATTTAAGATGCCCTAGTCTGTCTAAAACTTTGCTTGTTTCTTTGCAATACGTAGCTGTGTGGCAAAAGACCTTCAGAATGTGTGCAAAGGAGCTGTTTATAAATGCTCTTGCATACATATACATGTATGCCTATATTTTATTGTTGGCTTTTCTTTTTTGAATAAATTTAAAGGGTTAATTCATACAGAAAATAAGAAATTACTCTTAATTAAGAATTAAAAAAGGTAATTGAAACCTTGAAGATAAATGTATTAAAAATTTGAAACTCTCATTTACGTAAGTATGAATTATATGACTAGTATGTTTACTTAAAACCTTCGATTTTTTAACTTTCGTATTTCTTTATATTTGAAATAATTTTAGTTGTATGCTCATTAAAATTCTCACTTATTTTTATTATGATAGATTTTATGGCCTTATATTTAATTTACACCGCATAAGTAAGCAATTATTCATTACGTCATTTCTAGCTAATGCGTAATAAAAAATAATAAAAAAATAATAAAAAAAAGTAATAAAAAATTGAAAAAAAAAAAAATTTATTAAAGTTTAAATTAATGAACATCCGAAGACTTCCAAATTTCGGAAATAATTTTAACTGTAGAATACGTTTTTTTTTTATCTGAAACTCGTACGTTAATAAAAAATTAATAAATTAATTTTGGAATGTCCAATTCTTTTCTAACTTGTGTTCACTCTTTAACTAATAAATTTTTACAAATACTAAAAATAAGGCATTATCCTCACGCAGAGAAAAAACATGGTTACAGCATTATCACTACATCAATATTTTGTTCTCATTGTTAATTTTCTAGACTTTTAATAACTCTGTGTTCATGACAACAATGTTTTTGTTTAAATTTTGTCATTTAATGTTTACACTCAATAAAAAGTTTAATATAGTTGGCTCCAAAATTATATGTTTTTAAATATTTTTACCAGCAACAAAATTTTATTAATATGAAAAATATTATTACTTCTACAACCATTAAACATTTGTTCTTAAATCATATTCTGTTTTTAAACCATATTAACATTATTCCTATGACAATATAATACTTATGATTTTCACAAACTTAGTCGAAAAATGCATAGTTTGTTTGTTTTTATTTATATTTTGTTTTCAATGTTTGTCTTCCAAATTCATTGTAATTCTCATTTAGTTTACATATGAATAAATAAAAATAGACAAGGTTTGGTTATACTCGGTGTGATTCAAGCAATATAAGATATTAACTAACCACCATTAAAGGGTTTAGTTAAAAAACATATCTCGAATTTGATACAAATGATGTACAAATAAATATAATTAATAAACAAGTAATATGTAAATATTTTTTTTTTTTTTTTTTATGATGAGCACTTTTCTCTATTATTTTCAATAAAAATTTTGTAAAAATAATAATTTTTTATTAATATGTTTTATTTTAGTATATGATAAGATGGAATAACAATATAACAAAATCAAATAATAATATGATAAGATTGGATAGCTGTATGGTAACATGGGTTAATAATATGATAAAATGAAATAACAATATGAAGAATGGCATAAGAATATTATAAAATGAAATCATAATATGACAATGTGGTATAATAATATAATACGATAGAATAATAACATAATAACATACAGTTTTAATCTGATATAATGGAATAATGACGTAGTAAGATTTTTCAATTATACGTAAAACTAGAATCATAACATGAAAAAACAAACCATAAATTGGACACAATATGACAAAGTGGAACCATAATAATTATTGCTTATTATCATTTTTATTTTTCGCTGTGATAATATGTTCCAATCATAATATGTTGCTCTTAGATTATGGTCACTACAACTATTTTTTTCTCTTCATGCATTCATAAATTGGTTTTAGGTAAAAGTGGAAGAACATCTGCACTGTAATAAAATTATGAATGAAATATTTTAAGACTGTTACGTAAATTAAGTTTCCTTTCATATGTACATATTTCAATATACTATTTAGTTATCAAGTAGAGGATACTGTTTTTCACCTGATTTTAAACGAACTATATATGTTACGCCAAATTTTATTGCTTAATTTACGTTTACATTTTTTTTACAGTTCTGAACATATGTACCTGTTTCTTATTGATCTATTTAGGTGAACCACACGTGCTTCACCAGATTTTAGTGACAAATTCTGGCATGTTTTTTCAATGTTACATTTATCTTAATTTTTCTTCAATATGTGTATAATTAGTAACTTTATTAATATATATTAATTATTTTGATCATAAATTACAATTATATTATAAATAATTCTTTTAAACAACTGTCTTGCTTACGAAAACACTATTGTTTTACCCAACGAGAACATTCCAATGGTATACAAGAAATATCCCATTGTAATTTAATCAAGGTCGCGATCAGTAAGCAACTATTAATTTTTGTTTAAATAAAAAACCAAATCAATGATTTGTATTTTTGCTGATGGAAAATAATTATTGTTCAGTTCAAATTGTATACAACTTTATGAAAATATATATCTTTAAGTCCGTGATGTTCAGATGTATAAAGTCTTTGCTAAATTAAAAACCTATGTGTCTTATTCTCTTTAAAACTCTATCACTTACACAGTTCTGACCTCACACACACATATAAATGTTGTTCATATAAAAGTAGTCAAATGTCTTATATTATGTGACCTATCGCTCTTTCATATGTTATTGGGTCGTTATTGCAATACACACATCATTTGTTGATAAAGTTGTACAGCACAAGCAGGTTAGGTTAGGTTATGTTGAAAAGGGCGGCGCATTCACGCCTACACCCAGAGGCCAAACGGCCCATTGTGATCCCTTTATGAAGAAGAAGAAAAAATAGAAAAGTGGAACCTATACCCAATCAATCAGTTATGATTGTTCCTAAGCCATTTTATCCCCATTACAAACCCTATGAGGTTGACAAGTCCTTTGCCATTAACCTCACCTAGTTCATGTAGTGTATGGCTTCCAAACCACTTCAACCTATTACGCTGAAGCCCTACGCAGTGACAGAGTATGTGCTCCACTGTCTCTAGCTCCTCAACATCGTCGCACGTTCTACAAAAGTCTGATGCGCCAATGTCCCACTTACTCATCATATTCCCTATTGAGAAATGACCCGTTACCATACCTACTATGACTCTAAGACTACCACGACTCATACCTAGAAGATGCTTGGAATCCGCCAGTTTCAAGCTAGGCCATAATGCCCTAGAAACTCTGCAGTCCGATCTGTCATTCCAGGCTCGATTTATATGATTTTAAGTACCTGAAGAATCGTATTTATTTCTCCGCTCACACACTGAAAAATAACAAGTGGCTTGCAATGTCTTATAAGACATAGTTTGCAGGGCTTTATTTCCAACTAAAAACTTCCAAACATATATAAAAAAAGATTGTGTGTATGTATGTATGTATGTATGTATATATATGTATGTATGTATGTCTCTATGTATATTCCAAAAAACAACTATACTTATAAAAAAAATAACAACAGTGAAAGTCATTGTAATGCTTTTTATATATGTTTGTGTGTGTATATTTTTTATATTTTTCCAGATTTTTTTCCTATAACTGGGTTGTTTATGGACCGGCATGGTTAATTCTAAATATATATATATATATATATATATATATATATATATATATATATATATATTGGACACATGTACTAAAATCCGCGATTACAGGAATCAAAAGAAAGAAAAAAAAAACTTGTTATTTTCAAACACTTTTTTTGAATTTCTTAACTTTGAGTGATTGGCGGTAAAGCAAGTAACCATTTTAGATCTGGAACTTTTTTCGTTTTACTCCATGAGGTGTTGCTATATCAAAATTTTATTTAAAAAATCTAAGTTAAGAAGAAAAAAAAAACAGTTGCGGTTTAAAGTCGGTTTCTTAAAGGTAAACGTAAAAGAGAATTTCCCCTATATATCCTTTACACCTGTGGTGAAGGCTATAAAAATATCTTTATAATCTATTAAATTTCTATGTAAATGTTTTGTAATTAAAATTCATATATTTTACAAAATTCGTACCATTATGGGCAAAAAAGTACATTTCATTTTTATGGTTGGTACAACATAAATTAAGCCTGCCGACCATGCTTTCCGTTTTTGCTTTTTTTTCTGAAGCAGAGATTTATATTTAAGAAAAAAAAAATAATAATAATTCTTTTTTGGTTTTTTAACATTTCTAACGACCTTAAAGTAGGCAATAGTTTTTTGCAATTTTCCTATTTATTGTTGTTGTTGTTGTTGTTGTTTTTGTATTTTGCCTTTAAGTGCTTGTTTGCGTTTTTCTTATGGTTACTTTTAAGTTGTTCAATTTTCTCTGTGCACAAGCTGCCTGGCGGTGTCACAAGAGAAAAACTTATTCGTAGAATTCATTATTTTAGTATATTTTCCCGATAAAAAAAGTTGAGTTGCTTTTTTTAGTTTAGAGAGCAACCAGCAACCTGTAGTAGCAAATTTTGCTATCAACAGTAAAACTTTAATTTGATTTTTTTTTCTTAAGATCTGTTTTTCTTCTCTTTGTTTCTTTTCAGGTAAATGTTTTGTTATCGTTTGGTTCGTTTTTTTTTTCATCAACTGGCTTCTTTAGAGCTTCTTTTCCACCCACCTGTGCTAGTTGCTAGAGCACTTTTTATAAAGTTTAAATAAAGGATAAGTATGAATAAAAATGAATATATGAAAGTAGAATAAAGAAAAAAAAAAAAAAAAAAAAAAATACACCAGGAATATTTTAAATGAAACTGTCTGAAATGTTTTAATTTTGTAGTAGATATTATTATTTTTTTTAACTTGCTCCTGTTGCCTGTGTTTTTCAGTTCAAATAGAGCAAAATTTAACTAGTTTGAATACATAGGATCAGATGAAAAGCGTAACAACTTTTAAACAGATACGAGTAATATGCTCAAAAAAAAAAAAAAAAATGTACTCTTATAAAGAGCAGTAAAGAAAAAAAATTTTTAAATAAAAAGAAGAGCTTTGAAGTGAAACAAAATAATACCCAAAGATATGAGAAGAGATTAAAATAAAATTTATTTTAAGGCTTTAAGATAAATTTAGCTTTAATCAAATAAAATATCTTTAATTAACATGTTTTAGTATTTAGAAACTCAGAAACATAAAACTTTATAAGTACATTATGTATGGAGAAAAAATAACTTATCAATGTTTCCAACTCAAATGAAAATTTACTTTACTCTAAGATACCGTTTCTCAAAACTTTCGTACTGGCATTAATTTTTCGTAATCTGGACGAAAATAAAAAAAAATAGTATTTTTTTATTTTAATATATTATTATTTACTAATTAACATACAATTACAAATTATATTCTAATCCTAACGAGCTGTGGTAACAAAGATCATGTGTTCGTTGTAGTGAAACAAACCAGAAGTCTCTGATGGGAATCGAACACACCTAGAACACACACCCGAACACCCCCAGACTGACAACTAAGCCTCATAAAAAAAGTAATTTTTGCGGGATTTCTGAATTTTTTTCCTATTTTTACTAAAGGAACAGCATGAAAATTTGATATCGCAAGAAAGGCATTTGAGGCCTGCATTTAATGACATAAAAAAAATTTGTCATCAAGTCCAAATGTATCCCACATTTTTACAACTTATTTAAAAAATATTTAAAAAAAATTAGATCAAAATAATACAATGTAAACCTCTAGCAGTTATAGCGAAACGGGGTTTTTCCTTTTTTAAAATTCGATATTGTTCAAACTTTTCGACACATATTTTTCTTCATATGCATATGCTTCTATACAAGGAGAAATTAATTTAATTTAGCGTAAAAATATGCGCATTTTTATAAGCTTTTTAATAATATATAATATTTCGTACTATTAGCAAACAATGACATAAATTTAGTTCAACTGAAATACCCACAAAATTTATGCTAATATAAGTGTATTTGTTTAAAATTTTACCAGTTAAGTAACACACAGAGAGCAATTTTTTCTTGTGATTCACAATAAGAACTTAACTTACTCTCTGTGTGTAACAAAGTCTAAACAAATACACTTCTTGGCATAATTTTTGTGGGTATTCCAAATAAACTTAATTTATTTCGTTGTTTGTTAACAGCAATTGAAGTGTTATTTATATATAATTATGATCCATCTCACGAAAGGATAAGGAAATGAAAGGATGAAAATTTTCAGAAACGGTATCTTAGAATTAAGAAAATTTTCATTTCAGTTGAAAATATTGATATGTTATTTTCTCAATAATACTTTTCATTTTGGATCCACTTTAATATTCCTATATAAAAGCGGAAAAATATTCAATAGAAAATTGCGCTTCAAAACTAAATTGCCTTAGAAAACGTTACATAATTCGATACCCTTTGAAAGAAAGGTCTTAAACAAAAACTCTTAAGACGATAACTTTTATCTAGAAGAGAAGAATATATAGATTATCGTTATTTATAAAGAAGAATTTTTTTATATATTTTTATTTGCTACAGATAAAATTTCAGGGAGGACACAATTTTTAAATTTAAAATGGAATTACTCAATAATAAAACTTTCCCTACAAAATAAAAGTTTTTTTTCTGTTGCCCCTTGCTCCTTCCCTCAACTCTAGTCAAACACTAGTCACTATTTGATTATAAACGTATTTTGCCATTCGCAGTCACACATACGTGAGATACGTTAATATAATAAAAACATTTAACGAGTTCAAGCTAAAAATATCTGAATTCCCTTGTTAAATGTAGAACATAACATTACGGTTTTTGTCTATCAAATGAAAGCCTGTAAAATTTCCTATGTGTGTGTGGTATAATCTCGTATGTATATGAGTGTGTTTGCTAATGATATTTAAGAGTTTGCGTGTTCCATATACATACATACGTTCGCGTTATCATCTCTTCAATTCCATTATCTACCATCCCATTAACTAAAGAGCCTGGCAAATTTCATTCACACACACTTACTATAGCACCAATACCATTGTATTGGTATTTGTACGTGCTCATAATTTCCTAGCATCTAAGATTGTGTTTTAAATGTTTAAATGTATTAAAAGTTTGAATATTTTTGAGTTGGAATGAAATTCATTGTTTATTGATATTTGATTTAATAGATTAATTTTCCTGTCATTGCTATTTTTTCACACATGTCTTCCTAGTTGACCAAATATCCTGGATACAAATATAATGTGCAGTTTTTTGTTTGTTTATGTCATCCTTCCTTCATAATGATAGGGAAAAACTATATATTCAGTTATAATTGCTGATGACTGGCAAAATGTTTTCTCATCAATTGCCTGATTTTTTTTTTGTAGATTTCAGTCCATTGAAATACATTTTTAAAAGCTTTTGTATGGGTATGTAATGGGAACATCGTAAAGTGATTTCATGTAAAATGTGTTAATTTCATTATAATGTTGGAAATTTTTGGAGCAAAAGTTTTGTCTGTCAGTTTTTGTTTTCTGATGTGTGACATCGTGATGTGGCACAATAATATCTTTTAGTTTATGAAATTAAGGAAGAATAAATCAAACGAATATTCCGTAAAAAATAGCAAAGTTTAATGTTTAAAGTTAAACTAAAACCATTTTAAATATTCCTGAAAGGTGTTATAAAGCACTTTTGTATAATAAAATTAAATTGATAAAATGTTCTTTTAAAATTAAATTAATTAAAATTAAATTTAATAGAATTTTTCTACAAAAAAATATTTTTTTAAATATTATTGTATAGAAAAGAAAATTTGTCTCTTTCAGAGAATCTTTTTCCAAAGAAATAGTCTCTTATTAGGAGACTTTTTCTATCGAAAATAAGCTACTTTTAAACACTTTTCCTATAACAAATAATTCTCTTTTAGAGAGTCTTTTTTTATAGAAAATAAGCCTCCTTTAGAGACTCTTTTTCTATAGATAATAACTCTCCTTTAGAGACTCTTTTTCTATAGAAAATAGGTCTCTTTTAGAGACTCTTTTTCTATAGAAAATAAGTCTCTTTTTGAGATTTTTTTTCCATAGAAAATAAGTCTCTTTTAGAGACTCTTTTTCTATAGAAAATAAATCTCTTTTAAAAACTCTTTTTCTATAGAAAATAATTCTCCTTTAGAGACTCTTTTTCTACAGAAATTAAGTCTCTTTTATAGACCATTTTTCTATAGAAAATAAGTTTCTTTTTGAGACTCTTTTTCTGTAGAAAATAAGTTTCTTTTGGAGACTTTCTATAGAATCTCTAAAAGAGTCTCCTTTTTAGAGAAGCTCTCTTGGAAAGACCTTTTTATAATTAAAGTGTCTCCATTGGGATTTTTCTGCTTTTAATTTAATTTATTTTTTTTTTATTTTAAATTTCATATCTTGTGAACGAAATCTTAATTTATGTATTGATTAAGGAAAAAAAAAAATGTAAATTAGTATTTATGATGTTTTTTTCTTTACTTTGTACGGTAGTACAACTTTAATTAATATTAGTTGTAGATTATTTACACACACATCACCACACAGTTAACCACATAAATACATTTGTGTGTTTTTCGCAAAAACAAAAACGGAAAACGGATATGAAAATTATATTTTCTGTTACTTTTTACTTTAGTATTTTCCGTTTTAGTTTTTCCTAATTTTTTTGTTTGCTCTTCTTGCAGTTTTTTCTGCTGGCACACATTTTTGAAATTAGCGAACGGAGACAATTATGACACGGTCTTTGCTACCACAATTAGATGGTGGTTGGTTGTTAGCCACTAGTTGAATGATTATTAGAAGGAAGAAAGAAAACAGGAAAATTTTACGCAACATAAATGCATTTTGGAAAGTGGTAAAGAAACGGGAATGTAAAAGAAATTAAAATTCAATTAACACAAATTTGATTTGACAGACTTGAAAAATAAGGATACATGCAACAAACAAACAATAATAATTGTGTTAATATTTTGGAAAAAATTTTATCGCGACAGTCTTACATTTGATTATAAATTTTCAAGCAAATTAAAGTACTTTTCCAAATTAAACAGAAAATTTAAAAATACTTTATTGCTTTATATTATCAAAATCAATTACTGAGTGTCCTATTTTTTCTCAGTCTTTTTTTTGTCTTCACTTAATTTATTTTTCTTATCATTTTGCCGACAGATATACATAAGCAATATTGAGTGCGAATTTTTATTACTGTTGTTCGTTTTTTAAAATAATAATGATTTTTCTTTTAAAGATGTTTCTTTGATTGTGGTGAAAATAAAACTAAAGCGTCTGTTGTAGAAGTGAAGTTAAGAAGGGAAGTAATTTTTCTCTTTTGTATATGAAATACGTATCATTCAGATTTCTTTTTTTTGTTTTTTTTTTCTTTTTAGAAAATAATCTCTTATTTTTATAACCCTCTAAAAGCCAGATTTTAAGAGTTTGTTCGGTATGAAAAAAATTTTTTTTTTTTTTCTGTAGAAAATAATTTTCTTCTAAACATACTATTCTATAAATATCTTTACAAAAAAGTTTTTTTTTTTATTTACAAAAAAGTTTTTTCAGGAGAGATTTTTTACAAAGCTAACATTTTTTAATACAGATTTTTATATAAATTTCTACAGAAAAAGAGTCTCGTCAAGAGACAAATTTTCTATAGAAAAATACTCTCTTAAAGAGACAAATTTTCTGTAAAAATTTTTCTGGAGAAAAAGAGCCTCTTAATGAGACAAATTTTCTATAGCAAAAGAGTATTTTAAAGAGACAAATTTTCTATAGGAAAAGAGTCTCTTAAAGAAACAAATTTTCAATAGTAAAAGAGTCTCTTAATGAGACAAATTTTCAATAGAAAAAGAGTCTTTTAATGAATCAAATTTTCTATAGAAAAAGTGTCTCTTAATGAGACAAATTTTCTATAGGAAAAGAGTGTCTTAAAGTCCCTACATATATTGAAGAGCTTTGGGATCTTTGAGAGGGTCCTTTGTTGTTGAAAATTTCTATTTTTTCACTTGTTTTGTTATTTGTTTCTACAATATAGATTTTTATTCTGATTTTATTTCTATTCTATTTTCATTAATACATATAAATGTGCTGGCTTGACTATATCTATTGTCCTTATTCTGCATTGTAATTTCTTTGGTTTCATTCCAAATAATGCCATCATTTCCGTTAGAGCATTGATGACCATCTATTGTTTTAAATTACTGTTTTTTGGGTATAAATATAATAGAAGGACTAAATAAAGAAATAAATTTCATTGAACCTTTTGTGGTTTTGTAGTGTGGTGGTTAGTAATTTTTTACAACTCTAATGCAACTTAAAACTAAAATTGTTTGAATTTTTGTTAATTAATTAACTATTTAAGAAGTTTTGTCAATTAAAAATTTAACTTAATTCAAATATTTATAATGTTTTTATAAAATGAATACAATTTAATTTAAAAATAATTTGTAAACAAAGAAATTTTATTTGATATTTTATACTTGATTATATCATATACTGCGTAAGTAGTTTAAGGCTTCCAATATTAAATTATCTTTTAAATTTATATTGAAACGCCTGTCATTAAAATTGTTTTGTTTTATTATTGTTTTTCTATAATACTTTTCAAACAGATAATTTTTATGGAATTTTCTCTTTATCCTTTTTAATCCTTAAAAATCTAACAATTTTGTTTATTTACTTTATAACCAATAGCTAAAGTTCTGCTAAAGGCAACTATAAAATGTTGAAAAGAAGTGTGTTTCTTTTTTTTTATCGCTTTTTATATTTTTTAGTTAATGAATAGATTTTAATAAATATTTGTTTAGAAAGATAAAAATGTAAAAAAAATCACAATAAACGTATGCAATTTTTTTAATCTTCAAAATTTTCGTCGGAGAGCAAAAAATGTTATATTTTCTGTATCTTTATAAGAAATGATGTTGTTTCGTCCGTTGGTCGGTTGATATGGTGTTTAAGCAGGCACCCAATATCGTAGATATATAAAATATGTATCAAATGATCGGTAAACCTTTAGAAAATTTTTTTATTGAAATTCAGCCAGATAGGTTAAAAAATGGTGGAGATATTTACAACAAAAAAAAAAAAAATTGTTTTTTTTAGAGATTTTTTCGGCTCTTGAAGCTTCTATATAAACATTTATATATAAATAATACTTGAACGTATATAAAACATATAAACATTTTTCTCAATTTTTATACCAAATAAATGAAAAAATCCGCGCACAAATATACGAGATATGGGCTACAACGAATTTTTGTTCTCTTTGAAGTCTTCATTTAATATACGGATCTCATACTTATATACATCGGTCGCAAGTATTTTTCTAAAATTACAGTTTTTTGAATCCACCAAATCGATCTATAAACAACCGAGTTATTGGTAAAAAATTGAAAAAAATCTATTAAAAATAATCACACACACACACACAAACACTTATATAAGTTTAAATGTAAAAATAATAATGCATACTTTAAGGCATTATTTTTATTATTTGTTGATAAAGTGGTGAAGGGTATAAAAGATTCGGCATAGCTGAATAAAGCGCTTTAACTTGGTTTTGCATAAATTTATTTTTATATCTTACAGATTTAGTGAAAGAGTAACAATTTATCAATGTCCGTTTGTCCGTCTGTCTGAAAGAAATATTCTCATAGTCCAAAGTAATATCCCGAATTAAATTAAATTCTTCCAAATTGTTTATTGTTTTCTTATTTTCAGCTTCTGAAAAAGTTTTGACTTTTCGCGTACAATTTGAAAATTTACCAGAATTTAAAAAAGAATTACCCACAATATTATTCTGAACTGAGTAGAAACAAATGTCCTATATTTCTCAAAGCCATTTTAATTAAGAAAATATTTGAAATTTTTGTTAATAGCCTCTGTTAATAAAAATTTTGTATTATATTTTGGTGTTATAAAGACCTTTAAGTATGCTACTCTTTTGATCTACTTTTTAACTCCTAAAAGTATGTTTTATTTTAACTAAAAACTCTTTGTTGGTCACTAAATTTTAAAAAAAGAGTATAAAAAAATTACATAACACTTCCACATTTTATTTGCCAACAAATATTACAAATCTGTATTGTACTATATTATTGGTGAAATCCTCAAGCCACATACTGCTGGCTGTTGTCGTATTTTAATAGAGGATTTTTTTGTCACTGTGTTCATTTTTCTATTTGTAAACAATTTCATACATATAACAACCACATATAAAAATAAATTAAATACTTTTACATACAGGCAAGTGAAAATAAAAATGAAATATATAACAATTATAAATTTGTCTAGAAAATAGTTTAGCCAAAAACTACAATTGTTAAATATTATAGAGAAAAAGAAAATGAAAAATCATGGTAGGTTTAAAGAGTGAAAGAGGAAAAAAAAATAAATATATATATATTTATATTTACTAGATTATATTTGGGGTGCTCTGCTACCCTATCGTATTGCTTGATTGTCGATTTTTTTTCGTTTTGGGTTGTTTTTTGCTTTTTGGTAATTTTATCCGTTTAGGAGATTTTTTTTTCCAATTGGCGATTTTTTGTTTGGTTTTTTTGTGGTTTGTTAACATTTTTTTTCGTATTCGCGGTTTTTTCGTTTCCATGACTTTTTGTTCTTTTTGGCGTTTTTTCGTTTTCACTTTAGGAGATTTTTCTCAATTTGACAATTTTTTTATTTTTGCTCTTTTACGTTTTTTTTTTGTTTTAGCGTTTTTTTTTGTTTTAGCGTTTTTTTTTGTTTCGGCGGGTTTACTTATACTTTCTTAATTTGTTTTCTTTTTCGTTTTTGCGACTTTTTTATTTCAGTTTTTTTTTTTTTTTTTTTTTTTTTTATCATAAAAGTCACAACAGTTACGGTCCCTAATTTTAAATGTCGAAAATAGAAGAGCAATAAAATGAGTTTATCTTTATAATGAAAAGAAACGAATTAGTTTTACATAAAAATATGCATTTACTAAAAATACCAAGTGAGAGTGTTATATTCGGGTTGGCCGAATCTATGTACCCACCATCTGCACCTTTTTAAAATTTTACCTTATATGGTGTTTCCGAGTTTATATTGGTCTTTGGGTTATTTTTACAAAATTTCGTTGTTGTTTTGCTTATATATAAGGTGGTTGATAAAGTGGGCGACCACCTATTTTTGGTTTCCGAGTTTACATTGATCCTTGAACTATTCGTGCAAAATTTCGTTGATGTACATGCTTTTTGTAAAAGATATCGGCCTGAAAGTGAAAACTGGAGTAACTAGTATTTGGACGGACATCATTAGATTGTCTTAGGTTTTCACGAGGACCCGGAATATATATATATATATATATATATATATATATATATATATTCTGCATAAATACTTTATGCAGTCTTATATGATTATTTCCACAAAAATTAAACACCCCTCCAAAAAAAAAAAAAAATTATTTACTTTTTTTTTACTTTGTTTCTCATAATGCATAAGACTCGGAAAAAACAAACAAAGCAATTCAAAGCAGGGATGGAAAATGGAAATATTTTTCGGTATCAAAATAAATTTTAAAATCTCTGATTATGAAATTTAAGCTTTTGACAGTTATTTATTTTCTAAAGCGAATTCATTAAACGATTTTAAGCAGGTTAAATATTATAGTACAATCTGAAGATCTTAATAAAATGAAACAAACTTACAGAGAGAAAAGTTGCCCAAGAAATTTCATTATCTGTTGTCTTTAAAATTCTCAATATTTTCACTTCAATTTGATTTACAGAGCATAGATACTTGTTGTTTTACGAGTATTAATGATTGTAAATATACATTTTTAGAGTTTACAATTTTGTAAATTAAATATACAACTCAAATGTTTCTATAATGTAGTTTGTTTGCCAGTATTTCATCATAGATAGTGTTCATTACAATTTAATTATTACTTCTGAATACCAATTGTAAATCTAAATCAAAGGTGTTAAGAAAAACATAGGTTTCTATTCGAAAATTATATATCTCTAAAATATATTTTCATTTAAAAATTTTCAATCCGAAATGCGGAATATCAATTTAATCATTTGATAGCATTAAATGTCTCGAAGAAGTACTTTCGTACTTTTGAATGTTAAAAAGAATCAAAAAAAAAAAGAATAATATATTATCAACTTTTCTATTCCTGATTCAAAGTATTAAATTCTTTTCTATCTTGTTTATCACATCTCTCTTACAAATATGTCAATTAAAAGTCAACTTAAAAAAATATATAATTCACAATAATTAAATCATTGCAACTTGTCCAGTTTGTTTTTGTAAAGAAATAAAAGCAACGACCCCTCTTTGAATTGAGAGAATTGTCTGAGAGGCATGAGAAATAAAATAATTATTTAAGACACTCTTTTGTTTGAGGCTTATACACATCAGTGTTGCGTTTGGTTACATTTGTTAAATTTTTCGTAACTTTTCAACGCTCCACGTAATATGTAATTTTAACTTTTGATCCCTTCAGTAAAATTAAGTATTATGTATAGAAATTCTGTCATTGACGTATATGGATCTTGCAAACATTTACCAACATTTGGAACAAGTTTTTTGAGACTTTCTCAAAAACTACCTTTTAACACATCACTTCTGTTGAAGAGAATAATATTTGAAATATGCTTTTTACTTGCACGTGAAAATTTTTTGATTTTCGTGGCAGATGAAATTATTTCAAGCTTTATAACATTTTCGGTCTCCAAATTACACAAAAGGTAACTTTAGCTATGTTATTAAAAATAGTATTACAATCCAAAATATAAAAGAGCACTTTTTTTTTTTTTGAAAAAGACTCAGTGTAGAATATTTAAGTGATGTGCTTTTGAATTGGTTGAAAACTAAATTTGTGCAAATGAAAAATTTTGTGAAGTTTTCGTCCCATAAAAAATATCCAGATGAATTATCATACTTAAGAAAGTAATGTCTTTGTTATATAAAATAAAATATTATATTTGATTTTAACAATACTATTTTTAAACCATATTTTCTCGATTTTTTCGTGCTCGATTTTTTTGGCACAACTGATTTATGAAATAAATTTCCTAATTTAAAAACGGGAAAATTTTGGCAGTATATTTACTTCAATAGCAACACATTAGGGCTATATCTTAATTTAAGTACCGACGAATATTGCCATCTCCAACAATATAAAAAAGCAAAACATATTATAAAATGCATATGTTTAGGAAATATTTAGTCAATAAAAATTATAAAATCAGATCATTGTAATCGGTTGAATAACAAATAAATATTACCAGCATCGTTAAAATTAAAATATTTTTTTAAAAGTTAATAAAGGTTTCTCTGTGTTGCCGGTTTTCTGGCGGAATCAAGAGCTATTTCCTCTATGTATTTCGAACACTGGCTTCGTTAAATAAACTTTTTTTGGAAATCAAAAAATTTTGTAATAGCCGGTAATATCAATAAAAATGCTATTTTTCCCCTAAAAGATTTATTGAATATGGTCATGTTATATATCATTAGAAAGGTATTTTTGGGTACTTTTAAACTTTTAATATAATTTAAATCACATGTATATTAACAAAGATATTCAGAAAAATGTATCAAAACTTTAGAGGCTCATAAGTCGTAAACTATGAGCGAGTGGACAAAATGTTTTACGTTACTTTAATCCCAAGTAAGAGTACTACTTCGTAATCAATTGTGCTGGTGATCTTGATTTATACCCAAATTTTTGTATTATTTTCTTCCAAATTTTGAATAGAAAATAAATTCATATTGGTCATTTATTTATTCAAATTCTGCAAATGTAACTTTTTAGGAAAAGTTGTAAAAATTCACAAAAACCTATACCTTTTTCCAAGCTTCCCCTAGCAACACTGATACACATATATGTGAGTTTTTTTTATAGGTAGTAGTAGTAGCATATTTTATCGCTTGTAACTTCTAAGATACTGAACGAATTTTAATAAAATGTAATATTCTATGAGAAAATATATTTCTAATGGTACATTTTTTTTTTAATTAAAATCTTAGTATAGTGTGAACGTAAATCGGGTCACAATAAATGTGCCTATTAATTTTACTGTGCTATTCGCAAATTTTAACAAGCTGGCAACCCACTGGTAAAACTAATTCGAGCAGGCTGTATTCGAAGTTAGCGCTCGTCTTTCCGATATTTAGCTATAAACTTTATTATGGCATTGGCACAAATAATATAAAAATATAAATAAAAGGGATACTATTTATGTAAATTAAGCATTAAATCCCTTGAATATATACTCCAGTCATAAATTAAATCAAATTCAGTCCGATTTTTAACACTAGTTTGCTTACCTAAGGAATTTTAGTAATATTTTTGTTAGTTTAAAGTGTTGTAATTTAGCCTTTGAAATATATTTGATAATAAGAAATCATTATCCTATAATTCAATGGAATCTTAATTGTTTATTTTGTTTAACTTTAATAACTAAATTATTAAAAAAAAAAAAAACTTAATTGTCTTAACCCCTCTTTATCTTTTAAAAATCAAATATCTCAAAAACGAGCGCTAACTTTTAAAAATGTTTAATACCATTAAATACAGCGTCGTCCATTTATTTTTGCACAATATATGCTCATCTTATTAAAAAAGTCTCATTTTCGAGCACAGTGTTATATAGCATTTTCTGCTTAAAATAATTCTCTATGTGGCCGCTCGATGTTGTAGAAATTTTCTTATTTATAATAGTAGTTTCTTTAGTTTTGGCCTAAACCAATTCAAAGTTCCACAAAACTGTCACTAAATGTTTTGTCTAAATGGAGTCATCATCTCTATCAAAATTGTTCTATTATTTATTTATCAGAATTATAGAAATATTGATCTAATAGTTATTAACAATTTACAATTGATTTATTGTTGTAAAATATTTTATTAAAATTTGATTTTAAATTCTCTGTTTCGTCTTTTTATAAAAAAAAAATTAACTTATAGTTTCTCTTTAGTGTTCCTCCCAAAAAAATCTACAATGTAAAAAAAAAAATTCATTTAAATAAATTTCTCTACATTTCGTTTTTCTCTAAAATTCTTTTTAAACTATTTGTGTGTAAATATTTAACAAGGTATGTATGTATGTCTGCATGTATGTATGCATGTATGTATGTATGAATGTATGTATGTATGCATGCATGTGTGTACATACCCAGTGGTAAAGAGAAGGGATAAAGAAGGCCTTTTTTACAGACAGAAGAGCTGCTCCCTGCATTCCATGTTCACGTATTTTTTATACGCGTGTCATTCAGAGCAAGACCTTACACTTAACGACCCGATGCGATCCTTCTAAAAGACCTATTGAATAAAAACTTCCGTTCTGAAGAAGTGTTATCAACAGACCTTCTGAAGAAAAGCTATCCGCAGGTCTTTTACACTATTTAATAAAACATTTTTCTATTTAAATAAAATAACAATTTTTTGTTTTAAATTATTGCAAACAGTTTAAAACTTAAAAAAAAGTCAGCATTAAAAAAATCATATCTGGACTTTTGACAGAACGTCTTAAGTTGAGATAAGGCAATTTATCCAAAAATTTACATTTTTATAGAAATTATTGATTTCTTTAAAATTGTTTAACTTTTCTAATATATATATATATATATATATATATATATATATATATATATATATATATTTAAGTTTTTGTTAATTTATTTTGTCAAAAGTACACAGGTATAATATTTATAAACAATTCAGTTTTTAATAAAATACCAAGGTTGGCAACCGATACCGATACTGATTAAATACCATTTAAAATGAGTTACCGTAAGCGGTACTCATTTTATTCCCTAAATACTGGTATATACCGGTATTTTAGTTTCGGTATTTTAAAATATACTATTACTATGTAATATGTTTCTGATAGCTATTAACACAAGTCAACAAAGTGGTAGAAAAAATTTTATAGCAAATAATTTTACATAATTCATATCCGTCGTGCTAGATAATAGTAGATGTGTTCGACGAACTTACCCAAAGTCACACAAACAGAAAAACCCCATTCTGAAAAGGTTTTGGGCTGCAATTTTTTTGGCGTTCCCCAGCTTTTGAGAACTTTTTACGATTTAAGAAAGTAATTTTGTGAATACTCTCATTTGCCCGAACTCTCTCAAAAGTTAGTCGGATATGGCGGGTGTATTGAAAATTAAAAATGTTCTATGACGTCAGTGATTTGTGAGACAACGACCTTTAATTTTAATTTTGATCTTTTTTTTTAACAACTTTTACTCAGGCTTTAAAACTATTACATTATTCTGGCTTCTTTTCCAATATCATTTACATTTGGTTCTTTTCTTAATATTCTCTGAGAGAATGAAACGTTTTGTTCAGAAAATAACAGCCAGGACCATCTTTAATAAGATCCAAGCTGCATTTGTATATCCTTTAAATTTTAACGTTAATTTTCTGTAACGCTACCCTGGACGTGGAGTCTCAAAAATGTTAACAAAAAATTTCCACGAACCTGCCCATTCTTATCCCTCCTTTATAAATTTAAATTTATTTTTTAAAATAACACATTTTTATACCGCATTTTTTTTATAGTGCAATTCTGATACGTTCATCATACGAGTAGTAAAGTATCTCTGGGATGGTCTCGGCCTTCAATAATTTTGAGTCTTATTCTCTTGTTGGCTAAATATGTAGCTGTCCCCTAACTGTAACGCGTTACAGTTTTAGAGGCTTTTATATTTGTCACATGCATTCGATTTCAAACTTACGTTTACATTGAATTACTGGTGGAGTGCGATGTAAAACTCAGTATTATTATCGGTGGAGACCATATATCTTGTGGATCTGAATTCAAAAGTTTTAGTTTTCTATACGAAAGTATTGATCGATTGAATGGTTTGTAGCTACGCCATTTTAACTATTAGGAAAAATTATAAATTTTTATTGAGTTTATTTAAATTGATATTAGGTTCGAAGGTATATGGTGTTAAATTTCATGTATTTAGAAAAAAATAATAAAAGTGAACTTTGAATTGCCACGAAAACCAAACTGCAAATAGTGTTCATGTTTTAAAATGATACCAAATATAAAAATATGACATTTAGAGTTTCATTTAATGAGATTTAATTAAATAAAGTAAATAAAAGATGTAACTTTTTAATGTTTATACCCTACACCACCATAGGTGGTTGGGGTATTATGCGTTTGTGCTGATGTTTGTAAAGCATAGAAAAAGTATATCACCCACTTAAAGTATACCAATCGACTCAGAATTACCTTTTAAATCGTTCTAACGATGTTCCGTCCGTCCATCTGGTTGGCTGGACGGCTGGCTGGCTGTCCATGTAAACCATGTGCACAAATTACAGATCGCAATTTTCAATGAAATTTGGCAGGTAGGACTTTCATGACACAAGGACGAAGCCTATTGAAATTGGTTATGATCGGTTCATTATTTTACCTAGCCCCCCTACAAACGTCCTACCGGAGTAGGGTTTCAATGATCATAAATAAATTTCATGAAGATCGTTCCATAATTGACATTAGCTCCCATATAAACCCCTCCTCCGACTATATCTTTCTTTCTCGTTTTGCTATGTCTTTAATAATAACGGTATAGACCTGTATTTTAGTTTTGTTACCGGTATACCGATACCGATATAATTTAAAATATCGTTACCGATACCGCTACCGAAATAAAAATAAATTGAATGCCGATACCGTTATTCGTTTCGGTTTCCAACCTTGTAAAATACCTATAATAAAAACCATAAAATAAAAAATAAAATTAACTTAGAAAAATACAACCTACTCAAACAAAGCATTAAACAAATCTTAATGAATTTTTATTATTTTTTGGAATTTCTGCTTTGAATTTTGATATTGTTTTAGTAACGGTTTCTGAATGGTTTTGTATTGTAATATTTCTTCCTTAAAAAAAAGAAAATTAAGACGCTGTATTTTTTATACATAGAATTGATGTTGCTTAAAACGAAATATGTTAAAAAAACAGCTTCATACTCTCCTTCTAAGAGAAGGGTAGTCGGAAGTGTTATCGGATATTTTAGAAGGCAAGGGTGGGACATTATTGAAGCACTTACTATATAAGGCAACTGCTTCTTAAAGAAGGTATAGTTCTTCTAGAAGGCCTGCATGATGGAGGCCTTGACATTTTTACCGCTAGGTATGTATGTATGTATTTATGTATGTATTTATGTATGTATTTATGTATGTATTTAACTATTAAATACTTGCAAAAATTGTTGCATATATTTAGGGCGAATTAAAATTTATTCAGATAAAAAGTTTATATAAAATTATTTAATACTCTCTGCACTTTTACATTTAGTTATATTTATTGTTTTAAACATTTTAATATAGATATTTAAAAACTAAAAGAAAGAATAAGAGTTACTATTTAAATACACCTAAATCAAGATGTCAGTAGGAACATTTGGCGTTAAGAAAATTAAAAATTAATCTTAAAGTATTGTAAGCAAAGTTTATATTTAAATAAGTTGTATAATGTTTTACAATTCTATGTTTCTAAATCTGACCAGGAATTTCCCCAGACTATCACCATATTTTCGAACACTTGTGTAAGCAACGTACAGACAAATTTTTAATTATTTTAGAAATGTTGAAACAAAATGCTATTTTTGGTCAAATTTGAACCATAATTACTGAAAGATAAGGTTTGACTCCTGCTGGATAATATAATCTCCTTCTAAAAAAAAAAAAAAAAAAAAAAACAAAAAAAAAATTGTTAGACAAATTTCAAAAATATTATGGGAAAACTATGCTGTTTTATAGACTATACCACAGAAAGTAAAAGTAGATAAGAATTAGGTCGATATCTTTTATAAATTCGCTGTACCTTAGTTTTGAATTTTGTGGATTTGGTAGTTTTTGTGTTGTGCAGTCAAGATGATTGAAAATTATGACATAACAAGATAATATTGATTGCAGAAAATACATTCCAAAATTCCCATTCGGAAAAAACGTGTTTTAAAAATTTACTTTTTTCATTTAAATAGTCACTCTGTCGTTATAAGAGGCGTCCGTCGGAAAATACTTTTTCTATGTTTACCCAATATATTTTTTTGTTTGATACCAGCTTTGCGATTTGAGAATTTTACAAACTAATTAAAAATTGTGGAAAATTGACAAAGTTTGGATAGGGCTTATGGGAAGAAAGTTGCCCTAAGCAACTTCCTGTTTACACGTATCTACATTATGAATCCTTTTCAGACATTAAAAAAATTATATAGATCGGACCAATAACCAAATTTTATAAGAAAAAAATATTGCCGCATTTTTTGAAAAGAAAAAAAAAAAAAAAATACGAAAGTTCAGATAAATATAACTTTTTATCGAATCTGTATACTTATGTGATTCTTGCAGCAATATTATTTACAATTTTGTAAGGAATATGGATATTTATAAAATATTTAAAAATGAGTGAAAAATTTATTTCGAACACAAGTGTTCGAAAACATGTTAATGGTCTGGGGAGTTTCAAATTACTGTAATATTTTCCAACCGATTTTAAAGATTTTTATTTTATTTGATAGATAATTATGTCTACAGCTCCTTTACATTAAATAGCAAAAGAGAGAGCAAATTTTTTTTTTAAACTGTGAAAAAGTGTGAAATTTCAAATTACAAGATTTTTGTGAAGGCCTAACATCAAAATTTTTGATAATAGCCCATACACAGAAAAAAGTTTGTGCATAAATATAAAAATTTACTTTCATTAATTTTAGTTCATAATATTTAAGAATAATGTCTTAAATATTAACACTTTTTTACAATTTTTCAAATGAATCAAAAGTCAAGAAGACTTAAAATAAATTGTTTAAATTTTCATTTATTTATTCAATTTGTAAAAAAATGTTAGAAAATTCGGAAAATTATAGGTTTTTAATGATTTTTAGCAACATTATAGGAACAGAAGAGAAACGCTTTTTATCAAAATGATGTGCTGCAGAATGTGAGGGAAATTATGCAAATTTCTAAACCTTATTTTTTTACAGATTTTCCTTTGGTATTTTGCCATTTTAAGGCGTTTGTTGTTATTATTTTCATGTATAACTATTTTCATTTACCATTTTCAATCAAATTTAATAAAACTAAACCAAAGATTTAAAAATTTTTTTTGAAAAATTGCTAAAATTTTCATTTTGAACAATTTAATAATATCTATGAACAAAATTTTGTTTTTTATGAAAAAAGTTTGGAAAAAAAGTCATGTTCGATTCATAATATTTATGAAAAAATTTTCAAATATATGATTTTTTTTTCTGTGTATGTATTTTTCATATTTGTTATCGTAAAAAACAATCCCCAAATGTTTCTATTGGACTTTTTAAAAAGTGTAGCATACATTTTAGCATTTTCCTTGCTAGTGTATTATGTATTATGTGTATTTGCCCTAACAAAGCAAATAGTAATATTTTGTTTAACATTTTTTGTCACACAAATATACTTCTACATTTTCATGCACACAACATAAACACTTAAATTATTCGCATATATGTACACTCATGCATACGAAATGATCATCCTGTTAACATGATTAAAATTTTACAAATTAAGTACAACATAATAAACATACATATGTGTATGTGTGTGTTTGTATACACACATTTATACATTTACATTTAAATAAATTATGTATTATTTTATTAATATTTTCTCTTTCTTTTATTTATTATTATTTTTTTTTTTTTGTTTAACGTATGTATGTATAATGCATGTAAATACTTTTGTACGTAGTGCACACAACCACACTCGGCGATATTAAGTATATATATAAAATCCTTGTATATCTCCGAATGTTTGTCTAATTTTTAATTTTTTATTGGTTTATTCTAAATGAATAAATGTATGAGTGTAAAGCTGTTTGTATGTGTGGCGTGTGTGGGACTATATTTTCATTTCTGTGTGTGTTTATAATCCTATAAGTGGTTGTAGTGAATATATGTACATATATGTAAGGTTTACTGTATAAACCGTTGTTAGCTTTAGCAGCTTTAATATGCAAATGTAACTAAAGTCAATTTATTGGCCTGTACATGTTGGTGTAAGTGAATCTCTTGTTTTTTTTTCTCTCTCTCTCTCTCTCTCTCTACAATTAATGCATAATTTAGTTTAGTGTATAATTTTTATTATTGTGATTATTTGTTTTATTCGCCTCTTACATGTTGCATTCTGTATTTGTCTCTCCGTTCTTACTAAGGAGTTAATTTTATAGGAAGTCATAAATACACAAATATACAAGTATAACACCGTGCGACTGAGTTATTCATTTTCTGAACTTTTCTACTTTTTAAAGGACTTTAAAATGTTAAGTATATCCAAATTTCAAATTATTTCTACACCATATTCTTTATTAATAAGTGTATCAATTTTTTGTGCTTTTATTAGTCAGGGCGAACAATTTTAAGAAAATGTCCTTTAAAAAGATATATTGAATATTGAAAAAAAAAAAATGTAATTTTTCTACGACATGTAAATACATATTGAAGCATGTAAAAATTTGGTAACATATTTAGTAACCGTTTAAAAAACTATAAACAAAACAAAAAAAAAAAGCGAATAATTCTTTAATTTTATCATACATTTAAAAATTAATTTTATGGAATTTCATTTAAAATTTTAAACTTATATGAAAATGTTAAATATTAATTAAATTTTAAATAAAAGATGTTAATATGTAAAAAATAGTAAAAGAATGAAAAACTATATTTAATAAATAAATAAATAAATATCATTTATCATTATTTTGAATTTATACTTTGCATTGATATTTTTGAGCTACTTTTTTATTACATTTACTGCTACCTCTGCTGCTCCCTCTGGTCTGTGAAAGTGGCGGTAGTTATAAAATTACAAAAACTACACTACTCTCAAAATTGTAGTTTTTGACTACAAATAAAAATACTGCTACAAAAAAGTGAAGGTAGCAGTAGTTTAAGCAAATGAACGACTGCAAGTTTTAAACATTTTGTAGACTAAAATTTTAGTTATTTTTGCTCCTACGACTACTTGGAGTCTAGTTTTTCAAACGCTGCTAATTTTGTTCTTATCAGTGTTGCCAGGTGGTGAGAAAAAAAGTGGCTAAATTGCACTTTAAAAAGGTCAGAAAAGGCTAATGCCCCATAAAAATAAAACTAGAAAAAAAACTAATATTTATTATTTAAAAAACTTTTTTGTTCTCATTATTTTTTGATATTTTTTTTTTTGGATATTGTAATAAATTTATAAATAAAACATAGAACGACTGTCAACAAAATGATCCGATGAAAAATCGCTTAAAAAATTCTCATTAAAATTTGGGTTATATTTCATATGAAAAATGACCTAAAAAATTAACTTTCAATTGATTTTTTTTACTTTTGGAATCATAATCCTTTTTTGATTAAAAATTTCCAAATTTTTGGTTGATTTTTCGCTTTTATAGGATGTTTTTTAATTATATTTATAAAGAGTTTCTATGGTTAATGAAGTTTTTAAAAAAAATAATTATAATAATTGATTAAGTAAGAGTATAAGATGAGTTAAGTTATATTTGATTTGGAGAATGAGGCGCCGCAGCCGAAAATGTTTGTTAGGTATTCGAATAAATAACAAAATACATGAACGTGTGATTCTGCAGAAATAAAATTAGTAATAGCAAATAAGAAATTCTCTTTGTTTAAATAGTAACATTTTGGACCTTTAAGGCAGTTTTGAGAAACAAAAAAGGCTAGAAAGGAAGCTGGAAGCTAATGTCAAAATTTTGGGGCTAAAAGCAAAATAGATAAGCTAGATTTAGCCTTAAAAAGGCTAAATTGGCAACACTGGTTCTTATACTCATTCATTCATGCCAAACAAATATGAGCTTTTAGTAGTACATGTATTTGTATTTCCTGTCTTATACACAAATCCATATAAACATGTCTTTCATATTGCATTTGTAGATATCTCAATATTGCGTCGTTTCCTATTCTTTTCCCTTTTAAACTTTTTATTGTGTATTTTTTTATGTGATTTTTTTTTATCTCAAAAACATTTCAATCAAATTTGTCAAATTTAAAATTTTTTATTTAAATTTTTCTTCTATTTCATTCATGCATTTTTTTTATTCAATATTTTTATTTAAAACAATAAGAAAATAACAGTTAAGCATATGTTTTTACACTGAGATATGATACATTTATATCTGAATGTATATATAAGAATAAGAAAAGAGTGACAAACTCCCTCAGCATGCATTTTTTTCCTTTAAAAAAATATAACTATATTTTCATAAATATAATATAATAAAGACACATGTGCAAATGACAGAATGATTTTCCATACATTAGTGAATTCTATAAATAATCTAATGTCATGAATTCCATAAGACATCACATATGAAAAATACCATAGATTTTCAGATTTTGTTCATATTTGGTACTTACATGCATTGTAAGACTACATTGACGTATCTATTTTAATTTTTTGAAATTTCAAAATACTTGTGATTTTATTAACGTTTTTATTTTTGTAAAAAATGAAAATATTTTAATTTGTATACAATTTTAATTATACATATCTTTTAAAGTTTAGTTTCGATTTCATTTGATTTTTTAGTCAATTAATTCCTCTTTTAAAAACTGCATTTATTGCAATTTTCGCTTTTGATGCATTTTTTCGCTTAAAACTTGATAGTTTAACTTAACAATTTTGTTTGTGACGAGAAGCTTTAGAATTTTTAATATTTTTTTTTTGCTAAAAAAAAAAAAAAAAAAAAACACTAATAAATTTTCCCATATTATTTATTTTTGTGTTTTAGACTAAAAGCATAAACTTTTTTAAGCGATTTTTTTTGAAATTGGGAAAATATGTATCCAAAAAAAGTTATATATTTTTAATTAGTATTATTGTCAAATTTTAATAAAATATCCTTTTAACGAATTTTTGTTGAAGAGATTTTGAAAAAATGCAGTTAAAAAATTGTAAATAAATTCATGCATACGAGGGTGGATTAATAAGTCCGTGACTTTTCGAACTTCTCTCGTAGTTATATGAAACACTATTCTCATCAAGTATCACCTTTCAAATTTTGAGCAAGTGTCGTCATTTACGTTGCGTAAAAAATACAATTTTCATTGTTGGAGCTGAATCTCTTTTCACCGAGCTATTTATTTAGGTTTGGAAATAGGAAGTAGCCACTAGGGGCTAAATCCGGAGAGAATGGCGGATGAGGTACCAATTCGTAGCCCAATTCATAAGTTTTGCCATTGAGACTGCACACGTGTGCTAAGTTGGCATAATATTTGTCGTTTATTGTTTTTCCCTTTCGATGTGGATTTGCCATCACCTTATTTGCCGACAAACTTACCTTGGCCTTCTCCTGAGCAGGTTCATCCGGAGGAACCCATTGTTTAAACTGCTGCTTGGTCTCCGGGGTACGGTGATGGATCCATGTTTCATCCGCAGTTACAAAACGCCTCAAAAACTCATTCGGATTGCGGTTAAACGACTCCAAACAATCCTTGGAAGTTGTCACACATTTACGTTTATGGTCAATTGAGAACAAACGTGGCACCCATCTTGCAGACAACTTTCTTAAACCCAGCTGATCATTTAAAATCGAAACCACACTGCCATATGAAATTCCTATGGCATCAGAAATCTTACGCACTTTTACTTTTCGGTCGGCCAACACCATATCGTGGATTTTTTCGACATTTTCGGGTGCACTGACCTCAATTGCCCGTACAGAACGTACAGCGTCATTTGTACTTGTGCGACCACCACGAAAGTCAGTAAACCACTTTTTTACCATTGAAATTGATGGTGCAGAGTCCCCATAGTATTTATCGAGCTTTTCCTTGGTGTACTTGACAGTTTTTTTTCGCAAAAAATAATGTTTAATGAGCACTCTAAATTCACTTTTTTCCCATTTTTAGAAAAATACACGAGGTTGTATGTTTTGAACAGCTGTTAAACGCAAAGTAAATGACGACACTTGCTCAAAATTTGACAGTAGTCTAGTAACAGGTGGTACTTGATGTGAATAGTGTTGCATTTCATATAACTACGGACTTATTGATCGTATAATGCAAGTTATAACTAAAATTTTATTTTTGGATTATTTAACTTAAAGCAAATATAAATACCGTTAAAATATTTTTTAAATCAATCAAATCTTGCATGTATGTACGTATGTAGTTTTAAATATTACTAGCGTATCAGCCCGCTAATGCCAGGGAAAGTGCCAGGAAAATTATTATATAATAATAAATTTTTTCATCGCAATTGAGTTGTTAATACAATTGTAATCAATTTAAAATTTTAAACAATTTTTTTTCGCATCAAATTTCTTTTTTAGCAATATATATATATATATATATATATATATATATATATATATATATATATATATATTAATAACATAAATTATGTTTCAATCACAACTGATTTCTCAATATGAAATTTTATACAATTGTAATCAATTTAAAATTCTTTAGCAAAGCATTTTTTTCTCTTGTAATTATCTTTTTTTTTGCAATATGAATTTATAATTTGATTTATGAAGACATTTCCTTTTCTTTTTTTGCGTTGAGAAGCCACAAGGGTATCTAATCGATTAACCGTCATTCGGTTATCCAATTAATTTTGATTGATTATATATTCGAATATTTTAAAATGGTCTATTTTCGTATAAGGAATAAACCGAATAATTTTTGTCGAATAATCGATTAACCGAAATTTAGTTTTCTGGAGTTATACATTTAAAACATTTTATTTATTTTTTTATTTTAAAGATAGATTTATGCCAATCACATATTTTTTGAAATGTCTGTTGTAACATAAATTACAGTAATTTTTTGGAAAGTATCAATAAATGTACGTTTTCTTTGCATAAGAAATAATACAAAGGGTATTCAAAGATTAAAATAGATTCAAACGTAAAAGAAAATAAATTCAAATGTAAATACTTGTTACTAAAAATAACTGTTTTGAACAAATGACAAATAATATATATATATATATATATATATATATATTTTTTTTTTTATTAAAAAAAATATGTCGGTTTATATATTCGATGTTCTTCACACTTTTGCATGACGTTGTGAACATGATATCCTTCTCGTTGAATAGATAAAATAACATCTTCGAATGATCAGAACTTGAACTACTTTTTGATCACAAGTTCAGGATCTTATTGATTTCTTTGATTTTTTTTTTTTTTTTGTTGGGATAGAATATTTAATGAAATGTGACATGGAAAAGCTATAATAGTACAACTTCATAAATACTTATTCTTCGGATATTTGATATTCTGAAAACAAAGTTTTGAGTATAGTAACTTCAAAGCTATAGTCAGAAAAATTTAAATTTTCATCAACAATAATTTTGACTTTTATGACAAAAATGTCATTCTCACACAGAAAATAAATAGAGTAACATTAAAATACTGATTTATTAAATAAAGCGGATTTGAAATCTTTTTTTGTCGTAATGGGTCAAAAAAATAATTTTTTTCATATAAATGGACGAAAGAAGTGATAAGATGAACCCTTTGAGAATTACTATGTTTTTAGATAATGGTTTAAATACTATAATTAGTGTTATTTATATGTTCTACAGGTATTATTAAGACTAATCTCTTAATCGAATTAATTACCATTAATCGATTATTAATCGAAAAATTTTTAACCTCGAATATTTATTTAACCGATTAATCTGAAAACCCGAATAATTGTATACCCTAGTACCAATACTTGTTATTTTGTAGTTGTAACCAAATTTCGCTTTTTTTATCTCTTGATGAAATTATTCGCAAAAATTTTATCTTTTACACTTTTAATTTAAGATAAACCAAAAAGGCCATCAAAATATTTTACAACACACATTGAAAATATATTAAGAAAAAATGGGCTATCTACCATAATTTTGCGAATAATGGAGTTAAAAGATGTATTTACATATTTGAGGTGTAGTAGATATATATTAATAATCGTAAAAGATCGGATTGAAAAATGTTAAGAAATTAGTGAACAATTTTGGTTTTACAGATAGCCCATTTTGAATATAAACCCTCAATATGCAGTTCCGAATAACTATTTGATAACATGAGTTTAACAATTCGATGTTGTAACTTTCCGAAACTATTTTTCGGTTGTTACATTCTAGTTTGCGTGGAAATTTTATAAAATTGATTCTACAAACTCTGCTCCATTTAAGTTGGACCAAAATTTGTTAAACGATATTAATATAAATAACAAAAAAAAAAAAAAAAAAAAAAAATATTTGGAGGTTTTTAATTTTTACACTGATTTAACTTAGAAAATTTTCCCACCTCTTGATCGCATAATATACCCGATATTTCTTTTTGTGAAATTCATCACCTCTGCTTTACACAGCTTAATATTTTAATAAAAAATATGCTGTAAAAGCAGAATTTAAAAAAATTAAAGTTGTACACTCTTTGCGTAAAACGTAAAAAACAAAAAAATATTTAATTTTTTTTAATTTTTTTTTGTAAATTTTTGTAAAATTTTGTTTTTTTTTTCTAAAATTTATTAAAAATAGTAAATATTTCCGTCATAAAAAAATTGTTTAAGCAATAAATCACTTTTTAATGTTAAATAAATAAAAATCGTAGAAAGTAACTGTCAAAAATGCATCTGAAAAGTACATTTCAATCACAAATGTATTTAGAAAAAAACTAAAATTATTAAATAAATTTATTGTAAAAGATTCCAAATTTATAAATCTAATGTACTTTAAACAATGAAGATTCGATAAGAAATGTGGAAAATATGGTATTTTAAAGTAACATACTTTTTTGATTTTTTAAAAATTTTTAATAATTTCAAACGGCAAAAAAAACACAGTTTTTGATTATTTTAAACAAAAATGGCATAAATTTTATTAGCTTGACAGAGAACATATTTAGTGGATACGAAGAACATTTTTTTATGTATTTTTTCATGGAATTCATGATATATTATGTGAAATATATGTATGTACATTGTTTCTCTTTTGTGTTTTATATAACAAATAATAATGCTGATGGATTTGATTTGTAAAATAAAAAATTAATAAAACGTTTATTTAATTTTATGGAATTGATGAAAGAAAAATATTATTTGAAATATTTTATATTTTTAAAAAACTATTAAAATAAACAAATATTTAATAGAAATTTTTAATCGAATATAACCTATATAGTTTAGGCTATAGGCACTAAAATAATATTGTATATAAATTAAAAAATTAAATATAAAATAATAATAAAATTCATCAAAATTTTTATAATGAACCACTAACCTTAAAAATATATTCAAAATTTAATAGAAAAAATAAAGTGAAATAATAAGTTATTCATTAAAAGTAAACTTCGAAACCCTTTTTCGTGTTATCTTATTTGTACTCTTCATTATTATTATAGCTATCAGAGTTCTGCGTCAAATTGTTGGTCGTTAAATTTTAAAAATTTTGATGGACATCTTAAATCGATTGGACCATAATGGGAGCACAAATGTACAAAAACTTATAATTTTTCAATAGAGTATTAATAATCATCAAAGGTACACATTTTTTAAGAAGCTCTAATACTGATAATCTATAAAAAATTAAAAATTTTCAATAAAATTTAAAAAGAGTATAATTTTCAAATTAAAATAACAACAATAATAATAATAATAATAATAATAATAATAATAATAATAATAATAATAATAATAATAAAATCACTTAGTTTTAATAAAATTATTCTAGGAGGGATGGAGTTTTACAGTGTACGAATGGTTTCGAATATGGTTTCGAAATATATAAGAAGTTCCGGGGATACGAACTGAGGTTTAACGTTTTGTGGTCTACAACATTTCATCTCGACTTCAATCACTCAACTCAATATCACAACTTTTCAATAAACATTTATATATTATTGTATATGAAATAGAAAATATAATTAAATTTGAGCAAAAAAAAAAAAAACAGTGTTGAGTTCTAGAAAATAACTTCTTCATTCCTAAACGGATTTCGCTGAATTTCAATACCAAGATTTTCGAGACTAAATGCCAGTATTTATTGGACTATGGCCTTCATAAAATCCATTTCAACAAACAGACAGACATATATTCTCCAAATTTAATTTTAATCATAACAATCACTAATATTTTTCAATTTGAGGCCCTGGAGATATATTTAACGACTTTCGTATGAAATGGCAAATTTATATATACCCTTCATTTTATGTGAAATACAAAATTTACAAATACAAAAATACAAAATTTTGTAATAGGTACATATAATTTTTAAAAAATCATACACACATATGGAAATACGGAACAAAATAGTGAATTTTGTAACTTTTGACGTGACTTGGTAGTTTTGAGGCCATTATATTACTATTATTAAATGACCTATATCAACATTTTATATATCGTTGAATTGGTAAATAAGTCTATTTTTATATTCTTTTAACATTTTTAAAGTATTTGCAAAATTAGTGGAGTTGTATTAAAAAAATTAAATTTTTTTGGATTTTCAGCTATTTAAAAAAAAAAAAAAAAATTATTTTGAAAAATTACCAAAAATAGGTTATTGGAGCTATTTTATTGATTTTTTTAGGAATGAAAGCTTGATTTGTGTTTTATACATTACATAAGAAATAATATTAAAAATATTATGCTAATATACTTTTAATATGCTTTTAAAAATAGTCGTTAAAAAAACTGCATTCGTTTTTGGCCGGGCGGGAAGCAGTTTAGTGTTAAATCATTCTAAATCTATTTCTATAAAAAATATGGGTACCAATTTTAAAAAAGCTCGCGTGACATTTTTTTTATTAATCGATAAAAATGAAACTATTTTTTAAAATTGACAATTTTCGGCCAATGCTGGATGTAGGGTGCAAACTTAAATCAATTCAAAATTTCTTTATTAACCATTTATGAAGCCTTATCTTTTGAAATTAATAAGGAAAAAATTTTTTTATTAACGGAACTTTGAGAAAAAAGTGAATGAATTATACTATATTTTTGTAAAAAATAGCCATTTTTCATGCCAATTTCAGAGGGCTGACTTTGAATATTTTTCACGTCTAGACGAATTGAGATAATCCAAAAATTCTTTCAGCATATTATTTTGAAATATGTAGCAAAATACAGAACATTTTTAAAAAATTTTTACCTCATATATCTCCGGACTTATTCCCGAAAAACGAAAGAAAGTCGAGCCAAAGAATCAAAAATTCAAAATTCAAGCGTAAATATCTTTTTAAGTGTAAGAGATAATTTAGATGAGTAAGCTTATTTTTTCTTTATCTTGCTAAGCACTTTCCAGAAATATAAAAATCTTTAAAATCGGACTTCATTTGTACAAGTTACGATTTGTTTTAACTCTTACGTACTCGAGGTAATCAACTTTGACAACCTGTAGCTTATCTCGTGTTATCACAGGGTGACTACAAGATGATTTTTCTGAAAGCTTAGGTCCTCCTCTACAACTCTTCCATACATTTCAATTTGATCCGACCAGTAGTTTAGGAGATTCAGATTTATTACCAAAAAATTTGCGTTTGACCCCACTGTGCGCCATTTTTTCAAATATTATCGCGTATTCAAAAAGTTGGATTTTTCAAAATAATAATGTTTCGGAAAAGTATCAGATTTCAGAAAAATACAGATATAAATAAATGGATAAATAAAGAAATAAACAAATAAATAAATAAAAAATTTTATTATAAATTAAAGTTTTAAAAAAGTGCCAATTTTGATAAAAGTACTAATAATCAGAAAGTTAAATTTTTTTAAGAAAGTACTAAACTTCACAAAAAAAGTATCAATATTCACAAGAATATAAATGTACAGAAAAAAGTACAGAATTAAAAAATCAAATAAGTATAAATTTTTTAGAAAAAATTATATAAAAAAATTGCATAAAATTTAGCAGGTCCCTTTTTATATAAAAAAATATGTATTATTTAAAAAACGTACCAACTTTCAAATACAACAAATATTGTCATAAAAATCCATTAAAATTTTTTTTGCTATTTGCAAAATTGAACTCATTAAAATAAAAAAATATTGTATGTACTTCACAAAAAAAAAAAAATAAATAAGTAAATAAATAAAAAAAAAAAACGGAAAAAGTACATATTGTGATTCTAAATCGGTTTTGAAGAATTGTTTTGAGAACAAATGTTTACTGTATTCTAAATATCTGGTAAAAAAAAAATAATATTAAATTATTTTCATTAAAATCCAGTTTTTCTGCCATAAAATAGATTTCTAACAAGAAATCGAATTTTCATAATGAACGAGAAAAAATCATTTTTTATTAAACTCTTTTCTGTCACATTTTGTTTTAATTTAATTTCAAAATAATGCTGCATTTTATAACTAAAAATCGACCAACCAACGAACATACAGATTTGTACAATATGTTGAAAATGAATTTTTGCGGTAACATTTTGCACATTTATAGGATTTTGCACATTGTGCAACAAACCGCTACTTCACACTTATGTACACACATACGAACAGGTATTATTATTTTTTTGATGTTGTACGTATATTATTCATTCCATGAATGAATGTTAAAAAATTTTCTTTAGGTCTTTGGATTATGTGAATATTCGCCATACGCATACCCTATGGAGACATTTGAATATCTCCATTTTTTTATTATTATTATTATTTTTTTTTTTAATTTTGAAAAACTGCGCATTTATGCACGATTTTATTTTATTTTTTTTTTTTTTTTTTGAAAAGCCAAAAATTCGAATAAGTTGTAAAGTTTTAATGATTTAAATTACATATGGAAGATGAATATGTCCTCTTTAAACGCAAGTTCAAAAATGTATTCATAATGCAAATGCAATTTTATGATGCATTTTTGAAAAATTTCTATCCTTTTTCAATTATTTTCTTCATCTCATATATTATAAAAATTATAATTAAAAATTGCAATATAAATTGTTCTGGGACAAAATGGTCCACTTTTAAAATTTTTTTTTTAAATATTCCTAGATATTTTTTCATTCAAAAGTACAAAATTTTTAAAATGTTTGTGTGTTTTTTTTTTTTTTTACTTTTAAAATTAATTTTAATCACAACATTTCACAATTTGTTATTTGTGGTATAATACCATTTTGCGCCAAAATAATTGCTAATATATTGTGTAGTTAACATATTTGTTTTCAATATTAAGCAAAATATTTAAAATAAAAGGGGTAGAATTTTCTTAAAAATGAAAAATGAAAAATATTAAAAATAGTAGATCACCTCCCCCGAAGAGTTATTATTGTATTTGGTTGTTTTTAAACGTATCTAAAGAAAATTAAAATCGAAGGGATAGAAATTTGTCAAAAATTCATTGTAAAACTGCAAATGAATACCGAGTGCATTTTTAAATAAACAATTTTCCTTTACATTACTGTCTTTAAAGCGGTCTCAGTTGGCCTTTATCGTAAAAATATATTAACATTTAAAGTTACGTACCTTGCGGGAGTTTCTAACTGTTATAAAAATTTAAGCAGGGTTTTAAACACTGGACTCCAAGTAGCAAAAAATAACTAAAATCGTAGTTTATTTTTTTTAATTTGCACTCGTTCATTTGCTTAAACTACTGCTCTTTACTTTTTTTGTAGCAGTATTTGTAGTCGTAGTCAAAAACTACAGCTGTAAAAGTAGTGCAGTTTTTATAATTTTATTACTACTGCTACCTTCACATATAAGTAATAATATTCATAAAAGAGAACGGCTACAATCTTCGCTTAGTTGAAAATTTAGTAAATAGAGTGGCAATAGAAAGCAGAGGGAGCAGCAGATAGAATAGCAGGGGTAGCAGCAGAGGTAGGCCTTGAAGTAGTTTAATAGAAAATGAAGAAGATTAAGAATATCAATATAAAGTATAAAATTCAAAGTAATGATAAATAATATTTTTTTATTAAATATAGTTTTTTCTATTTTTTACATATTAACATCTTTTATTTTAAGTTTAAAATTTTAAATGAAATTGCATAAAATTAATTTTGAAATATATCTTACAATTAAAGAATTATTCGCATTTTTATTTTTTTTTTATATATTTCATTATTTATAAAGAATTTTTTAAATGGCTTTCAAATATGTTATAAGATTTTTTACATTCTTTAATATGTCACTACATGTTGAGGGAAAACTACAACATTTTTCTAACAGCATAATTTTTAAATGGACCGTACTTTTTGTCCTTTCCAAATTTTCGTATGAAGTTTTATATATTAAACATTTTTAATTAAAATGTTTTCGTGATTATAAAACAAACAAAAGTATGGCAACGATGCAAAATGTAAGGTTAAATATCCCAGAAAACACAAATGTTTGATATCAAATTGAAAGTGATTTGAAATCAAGTTCTTGTATTTACTTATTTATTTGTATATAATTTTTCAAATATCTTTAACAATGATTTGATAACAAGATTTGATATCAAATTAAGAAAATACCATTTTAAAAATATTATAAATATAATAAATATTCAAATTAAGAATATACTATTCTTCCAATATTGTTAAAGTTATCTTTAGGTTTGAAAATGATTCAATAATAACATGTGTACAGTTTTTCAAACGTTTTTTTTTTCTCAAATTATTCTCAATTTGAAAACAAACTTAAAATTCAAACCTCTACCTACATTTGAAACGAACTTGAGAAACACATTTGATATCAAACGTTAAAGTCATCATATTTCTAACCTGCTGGGATATTTGTTTTTTTTTCTTCTTTGTGTTTGTGTAAATATTTGGACATTGTACAAATCACAAATGAAATAAATCCGAATTCCAGTTCTTTACTTATAAAATGTAGAGTTAAAAAAGTGATGTTTACACAATTTCTTTATAAAATTATTTTTCTTTTTAATTTGGTAAAAGTAAATAAAATACATTTAAATTTATCAAATTGTGATTTTAATATGAATAATTATTTTTTTTAAATGTATTGATTTTTTAGAAGTAATTACTAATAACTTCAAAAAAAAAAAAAAAAAAAAAAAAAAAAAAGAGTAAAATATGTGATTAACTCTATTTTGGAAGTGGTATAAACGCCCACATTTAAGAGAAACTTGGACGTAGTTTTGTTGTGTTAGTTTCATAATATTGAGAAAACTTTTTTTACATTTTGTTTATTTTATACAAATTTCATAAATGTCTTAATGGAATATTTTAAACTTTATATATGACTGAAAAAGTAAAAATATTCAGCTAAAATAAATTTCACATAAAGTTTAATGCCCTCGTGGGTGTAAAACAAAATTAAAAAAAAGTATGTTAATTTATAAAATTTCTTGTCTGATTTATAAAACATTTAAATATAGTAAGAAATAAATATTAAAATCTCATACTAGGCTATATGGTGACACTAATTATCTTTATGACATCTCAGTCTAAAGAATTATTTCTTAATTTAAAACTCAAATTTTTTTTAATATATGTGATTAGTGAAGAATTTAATGTAACGTATTTAAATGTACTACAAACTGCAAAAAATAGTTTAAAAAAATTTAATAGTGCTTATAAAAGCACAACAACGTTGTTTATATATGTTTTCTCGTTGTAATATGTTTATTCCTGTTTCAAAAACTACTTTTTCGGCTACTTCTTAGCTACCTCTTCTGTTAGTATTAACTACACAGTGAAGGAAAGTAGCTATAAAAATTAAACTACAAATGTAGTGGTAGCCAAATATTTTATTTACTGCTGCATTTGAACTACATGTTATATAGCTTCTGCGCCATTTCAAGTTTTATTTTTTTTGCTGTAGTAGCTGTAGTTTTAGCCAATCCAAAAAACTTGGCTGCAGTTGGAGCTTTTCAAACGCTGAATTGAAGTCGTGAATAATTTTTTTTTAAGTTGGAAAAAATAATAATGAGAAAGACTAAAGGGTTCCAAAAGTTATATGTATACCAAATATTCATAAAATCTGATGACTCTCCCTCAAAAGCTTTCCATTTTTTATAAATCTCTCGTGGAATGCATGATATGTATTTTATGGTTTTTGTGTGTATATACATACACAAGCATTTAAACTCCTTTTGTGTAATAACAAACATTGTTAAATAACTGTTTTATTTTTTTTTTTTGTTTAATAACTGAATATACTAAAAAAAATTTCCATTTTGTCACGTACTAAATTGCCATTGTTTGTAAAAGTAATCGAAAAAATGCAAAAAATAAAAAATGGAAAAAAAAAAATTAAAACAAAGAATTAAAAATATTTTATTTAAACAATTTTAATATTTTAATTGCTACTAACTTGGTATTTAAAGTTTGTTTTATATAAAAAAAAAAAATCTTAATGGAATAAAAGTTATTTCAATAAATGAATGGAAATTTTTCATTACCAATTAACAGCAAAAAATTTATTTAATCTTAAAAGAAAAATATGTAACTAAAGATACCAAGAACACACACCACAGAATAATAAAATTTATTAATTCATTGAAGCACAAAAACTTCTACAAATATTAAGAAAATTTAAAATTAATTTTAGCCACTTCCAAAGTAGAATTAAGTCTTTTCATTTAGTTTGTTTAAAATTTCATTTTTAAAGAAGGAATTGTTTATTTTTTGCTTAATATATATATATTTTTTTTATGTATGTATATACATATACTAATTAAGATATTTAATACTTGTTAATATCCGGTGCGGTTCGCTGCCACTTCGTTGTGTACATTAAGCAATTTTATATGATAGCAGTTCTTTCAAATTGTGAAATCTTTTATTTCTTTATACATGTCCAGTTTATATTTACTATATGTGGAAACTTTCATTTTCTCAAGAACTATCCGGCTGCTCCTAACCCAACTCTTCCTATTTTTCTCTCGCCATCACGTCGACTTCACCCCTTTTTTGCCCCCTAACTCGTAAAAGTACCCTTAAGGTATCCTTAAAATTGAGTTTTATAATTAAAAATACTATAGCTAAAAAAATGTATTTCTTTTTTATCTTAAAGATACTAAGATAAAAAAAAAAAAAAATAGTTACATTCATGTTTTACCCCCTAAGTGTTCTAAACTTTAGAAAGTACCAAACACCTGTCTGATCTATTTTTTATGCAGAGGAGAATGCGATTAAATTTGTTTTCCTACATATATGTATATATTTGTTTAGGACATATTTAAAGCAACGAAAAGGTACCACCAAACGGATTTTTTTTACCTCTTTTTGGTCTGTAAACGTTTGAATTTCCAAAAAGTACAAAACTCTTTCTTTAAATACGTTAGTTTGATTCCTTGGAAAATATAAAGAGTAGCTCAATTTTTTATCCAGTTTTATCCTATTACGAATATCAAAAGAAATGCTACAAATAGCATACGATAAATATTATATTCTCATCTCTCCATACCCCTGTAAATTTAAACCTAAATGTTCTAATTTCTAAAAAGGTATCAAATACCTATCTGCTCATTTTCCCAGTAGAGAAAGATGAGAGTAAAATATTTCTTCTAGACTATATAGTTTGAAAGATACAAATTTAGCAAATTTACTCGTTGTTATTCCTTTTTACCTCCTAAACATTTGAATTTCTAAAAAATTCCTTCTATCTATAATGAGATAAATATTACATATAAACATGCTTCTATATTCATTATTATAGAAAATTCAAAAAGTACCATGAGAAGAATGAAAAGTACCACAAAGTTCCTCCTTATGAATTAATACCCACGTGGGATCAGTTTCTTTAATTTCATGTTTCTAGGTTTATTATTGAAGAAAATAAGAAAAGTACCAAAACGTTCCTTTATATTTATTCTCATTCTCTTATTCATTTCATGTTTCTAAATTCATAATATACGAAATATAGGAAGTAACTTTAAGTACCAATAAGTCCCGCTTTTGTCGATTCCAACTCAAAAATATATAAAAAAGTACCATAAGACTACCTTCTTTGGTGCCAATAAAGGTAACAAAACTAACCATTAAACACTACTTTGCTTGATTCAAGATTTACTCAGATCTGTGGTAGCCGACTTTTATACGAAAAGTGCCATTATATGCAAAAAAGTACCAAGTTTAATTTTTCGCCCTAGAACAGATTTGTTAGACTTAAATTTTCAAAATGTTCAATATGTTTAAAATTGCATGTTGCAGATATGACTCAAGTGATACAAATTTGCCTTCACAATTCCTTAAGAAATATTATGTTTTGAAAAAGTACCAAACTATATATCCGAATTTGGTTCTATCCTCGTCTTGGTATCTGAGCTCCAAATAACGTCTCATTAGCTTTTGTTTGTGTTACTAAATGAACCAATCAATCTTTCATATTTTATCAAGATTAGCTGAATGAGTCTGAATAAAATGTAATTTTTCGTTTTTAACGTATTTTGGTACCTTTTTTCCCCCATGGATGTAATAAAAATACAATTTTTATGAATTTTTGAAATTGTAATGATTTGTAATTATAAAATATTCAAATGAATAAGTATGTCAACAAATAGAAAAAAATGTTTTATGAAAAAATTACTAAATGTAGGTACGATTTTTATCCCTTAAACGTACGAATTTCTAAAAAGTATTTGTATTTTTTTTTTTTTTTTATAATGATAGGATTTTTTTTTGTTTTTTGTATTTATATTAATAGAGATATAGGGTTACCTTTTTTTTTACCCCCTAAAGCATTCAAATTTCTAAAAAATCCTTCCTTACTGGATATCTACGGTGTAGACGAACTTCAAGCCCAAGTCTCATACCTCTACCTTTTGTTGTTTGGGATGGGCGATGTTGAATCAGTTAGTCACTCACACAGTAAGTTATTCTTTTATATATATATATATATATATATATATATATATATATATATATATATATATATATATACAGAAGATGGTTAACAAACACGTTCGCAGTCATTTAAATATGCATAAAAACTCAACAGTTGTTGTTGTGTTCTTGCTCTCATTCTTACTTTCTCTATCTTATAATTTAAAGTGGAGTATGTATATATTTGTGTTTGTGTAAATGTTTTTTTTTTTTTTTTTTATTATTATTATTAAAAGCAAACACAACATTTTAATTAGCCATGTACATATGTACATATGTATATGCTAAGAAAAACATGAGCATTAAAAGTGAAGAAAAAAAAAAGCTAAAATGCTTTACTTATGTGCAATTCTTCCCAGCGGGAAAATATTGCAATCCTACACTGTACAGGCCTTTGTAAAAATTCAAAAGACATTCAACTTTGCCTTGCATGAAAATTCCACGAAGAATGCCTCGGCTTCCTTTCCAAAAAATCCGGTACTAATTCGTGTTACATTAGACGATAAGCAAAAGATGTAAGTATATCACTCAATTATTAGCTTCTAAATTTTCTCATTACAAACAGAAATATTTTTAATTCCAAGATATATAAAGCTCAAAATCATTTAGTGTTTGTATATTTTTTTTAACTATAATTAAAATTCAGACTCTTTTTGAAATATCATTGTAAATTAAAAGAGAGCCTACTTATTTAAGATTAAGCCCAAGCCTTCTCATTTCTTTTGGAAGAGAAGGCCTTGTCTCCAATGACAGGCTATTTAAAATGGAAATGAGTTTGCAATGCGAGAAGCAGGTCGTCTGTCTCCAAAATAATATGTAATAAGGTATCTTTGAAGAGCTCTATCGTACTTCTTTTTCTATCGTTTTTCTTTTTCTGGGTATATCTATGTTTAGACTGTTCCAAAATTTACCGACTTTTGAAATTTTGCAGTAACTCCCCCCTTGAATCGTTCATTGGGATGTAAAAACATATTGTGTGAAATATTAGTGAAATTGAATATCGTTAACCCGTGCACACATAATTATCTATCAAACACAATATGAGAAGAAATAATCGGTTAAAAAATGTTTAAGTTATTACGAATTCCCCAGACTATTAATGTGTTTTTTTGGACCACTTGCATGAGGAGTGTAAAAGCAAACAAATTTTATTTTTTATTTTATTAATTTATTTTCTTTTTTTTTTTTCTTTTTTGAGAAATCGCTAAAAATAAAATGCTGTTTCTAATTAAATTTGCTCCATAATTATTGTTGTTTCCGCAGGATAAACCAAACCCCTTTCTATGCTCGGTTAAAAAATGTTGATATTTTTTAAGACTTTCAAAACTCCAATTTCACTTTTAAAAATTTTGTTAAATAAATTTCAAAAAAGTTCGAATCATTTTTATAGACAACACTACAAGAAATAAAACTAAAAAATAATTAGGTCAGTATTTTGTATGATTAAGCCGTACCTGCGATTTGAATTCTGAGGAGTTTGGCAAAAATACATTTTTTACGGTTTTAATATAAACTTTTAAAATAATTTTTTTCGGAACTAATATACAAATTATACTGACTTCTTACAGAATAAGATAAACCGTATATCAAAAAATACTTTCTGAAGTTTTAGGAAAATTCGACCACAAAGGTAATCTTTAAAACGCAAAGGTCATAGGTAAAAATTTGGAAAATTTGAAAGTTTTAAGGAAAACATAATAAAAACTTATTTATTTTTATCTGGCTTTTATGGAAACATAATTGAAAGACCTTCGTTGATATTATCAGTAAAAGATCAAATTTAATCTTCAACAGAGCTTTCGTTCAGCATTTTTTTTAAACGCTCCTATTCTTAAATATGACAATTACTTCATTCTGACAAGTAAAGTCATGCTAAACCATCAAGATCCCGCACAGAAATCATTGCATCAAAATCCAGATAAAAAAAATCGTGATATTTTCCTTAAAAATTTGAAATATTAATTAGTTTGTAATTTTTGTTGAACTTTTTATAGAGTTTTTTTTTGATCTTTTGCATTCGGGCTCAAGTTCATTGAATATTTATAGAAGAACACATTGTAAAAGTTTTATTGAACACTTCATTAAGGCATTTATTAATTTCAGTTTTTTGATCTTATTTCGCTTATTCATTTTCTCAAAAACCAAAAAATATTTAAAAGTATGTAAATTTAAATAGGTAGACTTTTTGCGTTTCATTCGATATTTTCTTATGTCGGCTTTAATATGAAAATTTCAAAAATAAGCAAAAATTTTTAAAAAATGCATTTTAATGCAATTGCATTTTTTAAATGCATTTTTATTTTGGTTTATATCTCTTGAAGTTACTGAACAATTTATATAATTGTAGAATCATATAAAAGTCTATTGTGTTCTTTTTGAGTGATTCAGCATTTCCAAAATATCATTTTCGATAAAAAAATATTTTCAAAATAAAAACGCAATGTATAGATACATTTTTGACAATTGTGAATTCATTTAATTTTAACTTTTCTTTAAGTGTATTTTAAATTGTTTTTTTTTACTATAAATTGCAATATTAATTTATCTAGTACATGAAGATTTACTATTTTTAATCAATTTTTAAAAAGTAACCCAATACTTATTTTAAATATAATATGTAATCCTATTCATATTTTTTAAATAATACTAGAAAAAAGTATTTTTATATGAAAAAATATGAATAAGCTTTAAAAAATCGAAATTATGCATAATAAATGTGTGCGTTCCAAAAATTTGCGATTTCTATTTTAATGTAAAGATTTCATACTTTCCCAATAATTGTGAAAAAAAAATCAAAATTCGTATTGAAGCTGACGTAATAACAATTCTTACGTCATTTAGATTATTGAATTTCTTAAAGTCTTCCCAGAAATAATAATGTTGTTTAAAATTATATATACTTTAGACTTTACATATCCCCACATGAAAAAGTCTAACGGTGTGATATCACACGATCTTGGTGGCCAATCGACCGGCCCACAACGTGAAATTATGTGCTCACCGAAGTGTTCTCTCAATAAATCCATTGATTGATGCGATGTGTGGGAAGTGGCGTCGTCTTGCTGAAACCAAATAGTCGGCTATCAATGCACGATAACGGTCACCATTGACGGTTACGTTCGTACCAGCATCATTTTTAAAGAAATATGGACCGATGATTCCCGGGCCCATAAAGCACACTAAACCGTTGTTTTTTCTGTATGAAGTGGAAGTTCTTGAATCTCAGAAATGGGCCTCATCACTGAACAAAATTTGCCTAGAAAACGTCGGATCTTCTTGGAACTTTTCAAAAGCCCATAGAGCGAAGCGATCTCACTTGGGAAGGTCGAGCGGCTTCATTTGTTGCACAAGCTGTATTTTGTACGCTTTCAATTTAAGATCTCGGCGTAAAATGCGCCAAGTTGTTCCATACGTCAGTCCGAGTTGCTGTGAACAACGCCGAATCGACTCTCCACGGTCTTCGTGTACACTCACAGCTACGGCCGCTATATTTTCTTCACAGCGTGCTGTACGTGGTCTATTTGGTCGAATTTTATCCAATAATGAATGCTGGGTCTCAAAATGGGTGATGGTGTTGCGAATAGTACGCTCAGTAGGCCGATTATGTTGACCATAAGTTGAGCGAAGTTCACGAAACACATTCCTCACAAAACGTGAATTTTCGTAATAAAGTTGAAAGATTTGTAAACGTTGTTCAGGCGTAAATCTTTTCATTATGAAATGCCAAACAATACTAAACAAAAATAACATGATAGTATGACTCGACTCACACGTGATCTATCAAAAAAAGGCTATTGAAAAAGTATGTCTACTTGAGTTACTATCTAAAAAAAATTATAGCTCTTTAAAATCGATCTAAAATTTTGTGTACTTTATATTAGCATTTCAACACTAAAATTGAGTATTCAGGACCTAAGATATCTTTAATATTTCATAAATCGTCGCTAACTCCAATCGGTGAAAATGTATACCAATCTGTAGCTCTTAGTATAGATTATATCGGAATCAAATGCTACTCAAAAATAATTTCACGTTTGAATTTAATGCTTTTTGGTGTGTATTTTTGTCATTATTTTATAGTTATATAATTAATATATGCAACTTTTTATTTATTAACATTATTTAAAGATTTTTTTTTAAATGTAGTTAGAGGAGATAGTTTGAACATTTTTTTAAATAAAATATAATCTTAGATTCTCTTTAAATAGCATTGCACATAAGAGAAGATACGATTTATTTAATAGCAGGTTTTTAGCTATTCGCTGCTATTGGCAACGTGTAAAATGGAAACGAGTTTGTGTCTGCCTAAAATAACGTATTTTGAAAGGACCCTAAGTACTTGTTTTTCCCGCTAGGTAAATGTGTATTTTCTACACACACGTATATGTATGTGCATATGTAAGTGTTTGTAAATTTTCTCTCTCATTATAGCATAGATCTGTTTACGTGGTTGCTTTGGTTTAAATTTAAATTATAATACATTCTAAGATTTTTTGTTTTTAACCCTATACATTAGGCTGGCCCCGATTGTATGGAGATAAAATATGATATTGATGTACCTCTGCTTACAAGAAATTTTACTTCATTTTAAGACACTGTTTCTCAAAATTTTCGTCCTGACATTATAATATGTAAACTTGGTATAGTAACAAAAGGCCTTTGGGACGCCCATTTCATAACATAACTAAAGTTTAGCACCAGGTCCAAATGAATTTGAAATTTTTACAAGAAGTTTGGATATTTGAATTTTTTACACGTAAATATTTCAAAAAATAAGTCCAGGATAATACAATATAATACCGAAACGGATTTTTTTCGTTTTTTTAAAACTCAAACTTGTTCGAATTTTATTTGAGTTTTTCGAAGCATAGTTTCCTTCATATACAAATGTTTCTATACGAGGAGAAATTAAATGAATTTAGCATCAAAATGTGCACATTTTTATAAGCTTTTTAATAATATATAATACATCATACCAGTGTTGCCAAAACTTAAGTGGGAAAGAATGCTAGAATTTATAAAGAAAGTGTTAAAAATAAAAAAAGTTGCTAGAAAAAAATGGTAAGAAAAAAAAAAACCATTTGTGGTATATATTTATTCCACCTCTTAACTTCCTCTTGTGTCATAAGTAAATGCAAATAAAAAATTGGTATTCAGATATAAGTATTAAAGTCTGGCAACGATATATGAACATCAATATAAAAATAGTAGTTTGTATTTTGCAAAAAAGCGATATATTATTTATTTTCTGAGTTAAGGCTAAAAACACATTCTGAAATTGATTCTCTAAAAAATTAAACAAAATTTATGAGTGAATTTTTCAAAATTTTAATTTTATCATAAGTTATACAAGTATTTGTTATCTGAATTATAGTGCTATACGTATTCGAAATAAGATATAGGTTAACATTTTTCTGTTTTTGTTGTAACGTAGTTTTATTAAAACTTTAATAAAATGATAGAAAATGATTATAGGTTTACATTTAAGTACCTATAGGAGTTTATATTACACCCCCAAAATGCATTGATTTGTTTCAAAATTTGTGCAAGGTACAATGGGTAGTGAAATAAATATTACCAGATAAATTTAAGATCAACAGATTATTAAATAAAATGACATAGATATTATAAAGAAAATATCTATAACAAGTTATAGAAATTCTATATTTGTATACTTGCCTTTTTGTGTTCTCCTAAATAGCTGTAATTACTCTATAGTTTAGAAATTGTATACTTATTAACTGTCCTTTATTTTGCTCCATGGAACACACTTTAAAAGCTGAAACCAATAACAAACTTACAATTTCTATCATTATTATTAACTACCCCCATTGTGTCCCATTATGCTTTTTATTATTTCTATTTGAAATTAATGCTTTAGGAAATTTGTAATATATTCCTTTTGTTTCATTAAATTTTCAACTAATAAATTAACAAAAATCTATTTTAAAGTATTTTCATGGAAATTTGCAATTAATTGCATTTCAAATGCCAGCAATAAACAATAAAGTTTTTCTTAGGAAAAAATCTAATCAAGAGCAAAAATCAATTATATTTTGAATAAAACGGTTGACTTAATATCATTCACTTTCAAAAGCCAAAATGAAAAACAGTTTTATACTTTCATATTGATTCAGTGATTGCTGATTGGTTACCCAGCAACTCAAGTAACAGGAAACAAATTTCAATAAATAAAAAAATATAGTTGTAAATTATAGTACATTACCGTTATACCATTCTATTATGGAGATTCTCACTAAGAAACTCTTTTCTACCCTGCAGTTTCACAACATAACAATTTTATTTACTTATCAATATATCAGTTACCTTTGTATCTACTAGTATATAGAGAAGTAGAATATTAAAATTTTTAAAAAGAAAATTAAATGCTATATTTTTTATAAGAATCTATGGGTTATTTTTTTGTCCTTTTGTAGTCTAATATATAATAATTTTAAAGTTCCGAATCGGCTACTAGATTGTCTCTTTGTTTTATACAAAAGATAAGTCATTTTGTTGTTTGTTTGTATCTATGTAGGTACATATATATGCAAGTGTATTCGTTAAAATGTTCAAATGTTCTTGTTAATATAAATCACGAAGAAATACTGGAGGCATCTAGTTTAATAGAGATGACGTATATTGTATAGATAAATTATTGTTTTGAAGAGGAAATTATTAGAGAATATTATAAAATATTTGTTTAACTTTAAAATTTTGCTTAAATAGATCAAATATAAATTATATAAAATATAAAAAAGTTGTTATTAATAAAAGATGACATTCAGCCAAAATATGATATAACATTTAGCTGTTTATTTAGCTTTACCTAGAGAAATATCAACTACATCCGTGTACGAAAAGACACCATTCAGTGTCAAAGTTTACTCTGAGTTGTCAAATCAGCAGCGAGCAAATTAAATCAACTTGACACCATTTAAGTGCCAAAATATTAAAAATGAAGAACATTTGTATACGATTTCATGTATTTAAAAGTTATAATTGAACTGTGTCAAAAAGCTAGACTGTAAATTTCCCATGTGACCACAACCGTTGTTGCATTTTCGGCGTCATTTTCCCTCAGTGTTCTTCTTTATTGCTAAATATTACAAATTAATATATTATTAGATTATACCTGGGGTGCTCCACTTCCACTTGTATTAAAAAATAAGTGAAAGTTTTATAATCTGCTGGGCCGAATGTTTTATACCCTTAACAAAATCTAAATATATAAACATATTAGAATTATCTCTCATCAACATTTTTGCTTTAATCTGGAAATGTACTTAATATTTGTAAATCGGTGTTAAACATGATGATGATTGTAACATAAAGTCCCCGAAAAATCCATTTGTGTTGAAGGGAAGAATAAAGAAGAGATATGCAAAATTGTAAATTCCTTTTCAGTTTTCTATTTACAAACATTTTTTTTTGAAAAAGATACCTTAGAATTAAATATTTTAAACTTGAATTAGCTTTTTTAAAATCTTCAGAATTTTTAAGAATTTTTAATTTTTCGGGGCTCTAAGAAAGAATTCTACCAAACATGATATGACATCTTATTATATACATTTAAAAACCTGACACAAAATTACAGTTAGGTGATAATATTTTAAGAAAAAACATTTTACATACTCAGATTCAGTTGTCAAACTTATTTTTTCACAAAATGCCCATATTAAAATAAAATTCAAATGGATTCTACGAGGATACGAACCATGGATGGAAGATTTGTATTCTAGAACACTATATGTTAAATATATTTAAAATTTAACTATATTGAAAAATTATTATTATTATTATTATTTTACACAAATTAAAGTAAAACAATTTTTTGAATTCAAAATTTCAAAATGGCATGTGGCCCTGGGGGTAAGAATTCAAAACTAGTATTTTAAAGTATTCGTATGGGTTCGAATCTTGGCGAATAGAAATGCAATTTTTATTTAATAAATTTCAAAGACACACTTTTAATTAATTAAAATATACGAGGGCGGAGCAGTAAGTCCGTGACTTTTCGAACTTCCCTCGTATGCCATATATGTGTTAGAGAAAAACATTTCAACATACAGACGGATAAACATACATATATTCCCATAATTTATTTTTGATCATATGTAAGTAGAGAAATTTTATGAATATCGGTCCATAATTAGATATAGCTCCCACATAAGTCCCACTTCCGGGAATCGCTTTATAGTGAATAAATGTTACTATCAACATAATAATATACATACGTTCATACATAAAACATATAGAAATGTAAATCACAATTATGACAAAAATCGCTCTTGTTTTTATTTTTGCATTCTATTTGGATCGTAAGCCCAACTTAAAATAGATTTTAATGAGCTTCGAACTTTTACGCTTCTTCTCCAGTTTCGTATATAAAATTTTGATAACATGTTCTTCAGGTTGACATTTTCACAGGAATCATAATCGGTTACCCGAAATCATATATATATAATATCACTATGGAGATGTATGACAGATACGTGAATACAAACTGCATTACCACTTATTTAACTGCAATCCTGGAAAGAGAAGAATGGAATGAAGGAAATAATGATGGTTCTAAAATTTGTAACCGAACAGGAATATACTTCTATGAAATGAGCTTATGTATACCTTCGAATAGCGGATCATAATACCATTTTCCAGACTGAGATCAAGGCGATTACGGAAGTAGATAATAAAGCTCCTACTCGCATTTATACGGCCAGTTAAACAAATTCACATCTCGAAGTGTCTTACAATTAAGGGCGAAATAAACACTTATCTCGGTTGTGAGAACATTGACATAATACGGGTTCTAGGACATCTTGGTATTGTTGGGAACGAATGTGTTGATAAGCTATCCAAGATGGGTAAAAGCTTGAATACCATCATCACTGGAAAATAAAAAAAAACCTCTCCAAAAGTTTAAAGTTGAACTGACAGAATGGCCAAGAGATGAACACATCAGAGACTGACATATTTCAAACATCGGAAGAACTACTGATGTCTTATAGGGAATCCCAAACAACGAGAAAACAATGGAAATTCTTATATTAAATAGGCCAACACTCAGAAGGTTAATCGGTGTAATAACTGGCCACACGGAGCTATAAGCTCACTTAGCTCGCATTGGAGTAAAGCATGATACAATCTGTATCGTTTGAAGAAGAGGACGAGACATTGGAACACTAATTATATCAATATCGCATTAGAAATGATAACCTCGAAAGGGATAAAATACTGAAAATATCAATTGAAAATCTCTGAGAAAATATATTGCGAAAGTGAAGTTTTTGAACTAACCAAACAGATAAGGATTACAGATAGGGGAAGCTTTTTCCAGAGAGCGCAGAATATACCAATGCAGGCATAAGTGTTTACCAGAAATAAGTTTGGGACAATTTAATGCCCCCATATTTGCTATATGCAACCTGTGACGAATTTTATACACCTTTCATCTGTGTTGAGATGTTTTGGAGGTACGAATAACCTCTGATTTCCTACTCCCATAACCATAAGGACCATATATACATTAGACTGCCCCGAAATTTGACGACTTTTGAATTTTGACCATAACTTCCCTCGAATCGCTCTTTGTGATGTAAGGGAAATCGGATGCCACATCGGACCTGCAATTTGTAGGATGCGTTTATATGGGGAAAATCTGAAATTTTTACAGTTTTTAGCAAAATTTAGGTATTACATATTTCGTTTTGTAACGTTTGGATAACTTTTGTGTACTTTTGGACTAGTTCGATGTTAGAACTTTCTGGACCTCTTATACGATTATTATATCATAAGTTATCTTCAAATTTCGTCGATAAGATTCTACAAACTCTCCTCTATCTAAATTGGTCTAAAACTTATCATGTTTAGTTTAGACATAGTAGAAATTTTCAATTTTTTATTAAATTTAAATTTAGAGATTTTTCCATTCCCTCGAAATCATCCAGTCGTTATATCCGGATAATAAATTAATGTTTGTTGAATATTATGCTTCGAAGTTTCTTTTTATGAAATCAATAACCTTTGCGTTAAACAGCTTAAATCATCAATCAAAAAATGCAGTCAAATCGGATCTAAGAAAAGTTCAAAATAAATAAATTTTGTCACAGATTGTTTTTTATCCCTAAAATTTTTTTCTCCAAAAAACTTTTGGCCCTGTGTAAATTTTGTATGCTTTGTATAAATTTATTTAACTCTCACCATCTGAGCGAAATTTCTTCAGACCATGACCTGAAAAACTTAAAATTTGGATTTTAAGCATATTTTTGAGAAATAAAGTTAATATTTGGGCCCAAACAAAATTTAAAGAAGTAGAATTTCCAACGAAATTTTGTCACAATATAGATAGACTTTTTTAAAATCAAAGCACTAAAAAAACTCCCACTTTTTCATATAAAAATACCCTAAATCCCAGTCCGGGGAAAACTTGTTTCAAAAATTTCTTGTTCTCATTAATGTGATCAATCCGCACATGTCATGAGTTTGGCCAAATATTTTTTTTTACCTTTATTAACAAATTAGATCATATGTAAAATATTAGTTCAAAATGTCAAACAGTTTTTGAATTATTATGGGTCATGCACATGAAATGATAAATTCAAAGAAAACTGCTGGAATTGCGCTTGTGCTTTTAATATTTAAATTTTTTTTTTTTTTGTAACGGCTGTCTAAAAATCTGGTTAGATTGTAAGTATAATATATACTTTATATTTGACTAATATTTGTATTTCAATTTCACTTCATTTCGATTTTTAGAACATGCCCGTATATATCAAGTATTAGTTAACATATTATCAAAGAAAATTGTACCAAATTTTGTTTAATTCGAATTACAATGCTAGAAAAAAAGGACGTTTTTGAAAATTCAGGGTATGTGGGAGTTGTGCGTGCCCTTGATCCGATTTCCATAAGACTTAATTTTTTATTCCTTAAATGACAAATCACTAAATTTTACCAAGTTTTGTTCAATTCGAATTACAATTTTAGAAAATATATGGTTTTTAAAATTCAAGGTGGGTGGGAGTTGGGCGTGTCCTTGATCTGATGTCCATAAAACATATTTTTTTCTTTTCTAAATGAAAAGGCTGTAAATTGTACCAAATTTTGTTCAATTCGAATTAAAAATTTAGAAAATAGAAAATTTTTATATCAGGGTGTATGGGAGGTGGGCGTGTCCTTAGGCCGATTTTCATAAAACTTCGTTTTTTCTTTCGTACAAATCTTAAATATATATATATATATATATCAATTTTTATTTACTTACAACACCTATTTTTGGACAACTTTTGTATGAAATCGAGACAGTGTGACCCACCGTTGTAAAAGCCGTGGCTCAGAAAATATTTTTTGTGTGTTTAACCAACATATAGCCAATATACTTTTTTGTTGATCTCGACTTTGACATTTGAGAATTTTACGAAAAAAAAAAAGAAACTTAAATTACTTTTTAACAATTGACAAAAATTTGGTTAGGACTTGGGGGAAGTCGTAGCCAAAACGTATCCGATTTTGTCTAATAGGCATTTACGTTAAGATTTCTTTTAGAACCATTAGAAAAATTCTGTAGTCCGGAACAAATATATATATATATATATATATATATATATATATATATTTTAGAAGTGAAAGAGTATTAGTACCTTTTTGAAAAATAACTCCAAAAATGTAAAATGTGAAATTCTAAGGTTTCAATTTCAGATTAATATAACTTTTTATGGGAGGAATATATTTACACGGTTCTTGCAATAATACTAAATAGAGTTCTTTAAGAAATCTGCTGGAAATTTTCCAAAAATTTTAGGGCCTAAGTTAAAGCCTCAAGTTTAAAAAGCTTTAAAAAAACTAGGCAAAAAATGAGGGTAAAATTTGCTTCGGCTAAATATCTCTTAAACCAAAAGAGATAATCTACACATGTAATCATATTTTTTGTAGAGATTTACAAATGAATTTTTGGCGAATTTTTTTAAAAAATTGCATACCCGAGGTTGCTAGGTAGCTGTGCTCTTCCAAATTAACTGGAAAACGCCTCAGCTCTTACCTTGTTAAATTTTATTTAGTTACCTCCAACAGTTCTTAAGTTATAGAATTATTAAAAAAAAAAAGAATTTTGGGACCACTGTGATACGTTAATAAATATCATGGACTAAAATAGGTTATTACCGCATTGACAGTTCATGTTAGACTATCACAATTCATCACGAAAACCATTGCATACGAATCCAGATAAAAATAAATTTTACTTAAAAAAATAAAATATTTAAATTTTTAATCTTTGACCTTCATATTTGAAAAACTTCAGAATATATTTACTGAGATACTATTGTATAATAATTTTGTTAAGTCTAAATATCAGTTCAAAAATTTTTTTCTTTATAACTAAAAGACTTCAAAAAATGACTTATTGTCGAAATTTGTTAAATTCAAAATGCATAGTTTTATTCGAACATTTTTGCAATTTGTTTAACTAGCTTTTTAAAGTCTGAAATTTAAGTTTTGAAACAGACTAAAAAAACAACAATTTTTAAAGAAGCATGGAAAGGTGTTTGAATTATTCTGCAGAAACAAAAAAATGATTTTTCAGTAAATATGATTGAAATTTAACTAAAAATATAGTATATTTCTTAAAAAAAACTTAATTCTTTTTTATACACGCCTGACACAAGTGGTCTAAAACACATTAATGGTTTGGGGATTTCGTAATAACTTTAACACTGTTGAACCGATGCTTACTTTTATATCTTGTTTGATAGATAATTATATCTAATTTTTATATTGAGTTTTTATCATTTAGTTATAAATCAAAGTGTTTAGCAGCTAAATTTTTCTAAAAACTGTAAAACTGTAAAAATGCCAAAAAACGCATCCTGTAAATTTCAAGTCCGATGCGACACGGGTTAACGTAATCGAATTTCACTAATATTTCATACAATATCTTTTTACATCCCAAAGAACGATTCTAGGGGGAGTTAAGGTCAACATTAAAAAATCGTTCAATTATTGTGCAGTCTAATGTACATATATAAAGTACATATGTACTTTATATTTTATTTAATCTTAGGTGAAGACTGTAAAAATTCCAAACTGACTGAACTTTACAGCTATGGAGAAGGATATAATATTTTTCAAACATTTTTTGTCAAAATAATACTCAATTAAATGTTCAATAGTTTCAATTAAAAATTTAAGTTACTGTTTTTCATCTTTTGCTTCATTACTCCTCTATTATAAAATGGATTTATAATAAAACATGCAGGCAAAGTATTTGCAATTGTATTATGAACCAGAGTAGTAAAATTAAATTTGAATTGTACAAAAAATATTAAATTACAACTGCGACAACACTATCATCATCATGATCCAGCAGTTGGAAAAAAAGTTATGTGTATGGTAACAAATGGCATGGACATAATGAAAAAAAAAAAAAAAAATGACAATGTAAAAGCCTCCGCATCAACATAAATTATATAAAAACACTTAAAGAAAAATATGGCTGAAATTGATAACCGATTATAATTTCCTTCAATTTTTTGTTTTTTTTAACAAAGTATTAAAATATTTTTTTATATACAACATTAATCATGACAACAAATATTTTAATTTTTTAAACAGAGAATTCTTCAGTGTAATTTTGTCAATCAAAAGTCTTATTTGCCTACAACCCCCATAACGGACGAACAAACCTACCACCTCCTTCGTTATTATCATTGACATCGTAATCATCACCATTACGACTATAACTCTAACTGGCAATTGTATAAAATTTTGCCATTATAAAATGATACAACGTCAAAAGGAATGGATGGCAGTGGCGTCGAAAAAGCAAATAAAATTTCAAAAGGGTGGGTGTTTGCTAGTGTCATTATAAACGTGGAAGACAGTTGGCATGTAAAAAAAGTGGCAGCAAAAAAAATATATATACACACACTCACACTCAATACAATGATATTAAACAAACCATAAAAGAGTTATATCGTAGCATCTGTTGCCAACAATAAGCATTCATTTATAAAGCTGCTCTTTATAATGAGTGTATGGCATTTGTATGTGTTTATCCCCATTTTGCTGCATTTTCCAACAAACTAAACAGGATATAGGAAAGAAGTGAGTGTGTATTTGACTTTACATTTTTATCTATCTAGGTTGTATTTGTATAGGTAATATAAATTTTTTTTCTCGTTCTCATTCACTATTACTATTCTCCATTCAGTCGTAAGTTGTTTAGTCGGTTACTTGGACTGGCAGCATCATGCCTGGTTTGTTCATACCTGGGTCATGTTAAGAATTGTTTTCCATTTTTTTTTAATTTCATTTGTGGTAAATGTTTTATATAGAGTGTCTGTCCCTGCAGTTGTAGTTCATTTCTGGGAAATGGTTACAACTATTTCAATGTCCATGTTAGCTTGTGTGAGGTAGTATCTCGTTTATTTTACAAAACCTGCATAAGGTATTTTGACTTTAAGCCTTCATACAAATGTAACACCAGAAATAACTCTATTTTACACATAAACACACATTCACAATAACTTACAATAAAATGCTAGAAATGAGTGAAAAAAATAAAACACAACAGTATACTGTTCAGGTTGAAGGGTTAACTGCACACATAATTAAGACTCTATAAAATTCCACACAAAAAAAGAAATAAGGTGGTATAAGAGTTAGCTTGAAAGATAGTCTGTTGACGGACTTTTAATTTACTATTTAATAATTTAGGAAATAGGCGATTCTATAGTCTAGTCAATAGATTATTCTATAGTCTAATCAATAAATTATTCTATAGTCTAGTCAACGGACTATTGTATAGTCTAGTCAGCGGACTATTGTATAATCTATAATATAGTCAATAGACTATTCTATAGTCTAGCCAATACACTATCCTATAGTCTAATCAATAGATAATTCTACAGTCTAGTCATTAGGCTATTCTATAGTCTAGTCAATAGACTATTCAATAGTCTAGTCAGCAGACTATTCTATAGTCTTGTCAATATATTATTCTTTAGTCTAGTCAATAGACTATTCTATAGTCTAGTCAATAGACTATTCTATACTCTAATCAATAGATTATTCTGTAGTCTCATCAATAGATTATTCTATAGTCTCGCCAGTAGACTATTCTATAGTCTAGTCAAGAGACTATTCTATAGTCTAGTCAGTAGACTATTATATAGTCTTATCAATAGATTATTCTATAGTCTCGTCAATAGACTATTCTATAATCTAGTCAATAGATTATTCTTTAGTCTAGTTAGTAGACTATTTTACAGTCTAGTCAATTTACTATAGTCTAGTAAACGGACTATTGTATAATCTATAATCTAGTTAATAGTCTATTCTATAGTCTAGTCAATAGATTATTCTATAGTCTAGTCAATAGATTATTCTTTAGTCTAGTTAATAGACTATTTTACAGTCTAGTCAATTGACTATCCTATAGTCTAATCAACGGACTATTGTATAATCGATAATCTAGTCAATAGACTATTCTATAGTCTAGTCAATAGATTATTCTTTAGTCTAGTCAATAATCTATTCTATAATATAGTCCACTGACTATTCTATAGATTATTCTATAGTCTCGTCAATAGGCTGTTCTATAGTCTAGTCAATAAATTATTCTTTAGTCTAGTTAATAGACTATTTTAGAGTCTAGTCAATTTACTATAGTCTAGTAAACGGACTATTGTATAATCTATAATCTAGTTAATAGTCTATTCTATAGTCTAGCCAATAGACTATTCTATAGTAGACTATTCTATAGTCTAATCAATAGATTATTCTGTAGTCTAGTCAATAAATTATTCTATAGTCTAATCAATAGATTATTCTATAGTCTAGTCAATAGGTTATTCTATAGTCTAGTCAATAGATTATTCTATGATCTAGTCAATAGACTATTCTATAGTCTAGTCAACGGACTATTGTATAGTCTGGTCAGCGGACTATTCTATAATTTATAATTTAGTCAATAGACTATTCTATAGTCTAGCCAATAGTCTAATCAATAGATAACTCTACAGTCTAGTCAATAGGCTATTCTATAGTCTAGTCAATAGACTATTCAGAAGTCTAGTCAGTAAACTATTCTATAGTCTAGCCAATAGACTGTTCTATAGTCTAATCAATAGATTATTCTATAGTCTCGTCAATAGATTATTCTGTAGTCTAGCTAATAGACTATTTTACAGACTAGTCAATTGACTATTCTATAGTCTAATCAACGGACTATTGTATAATCTATAATCTAGTCAATAGACTATTCTATAGTTTAGTCAATATACTATTCTATATCTAGGCAATAGAATATTCTATAGTATAATCAATAAATTATTCTATAGTCTCGTCAATAGACTATTGTGTAGTCTAGTCAATACGTTATTCTAAAGTCTAGTCAATACACTATTCTATATCTAGTCCATGGTCCAGTCTTTATTTTAGTCAATGGACTAGTTTTAGTCTTGTTCGTGTTTTATTCTAAGGTTTAATGTCCGCCTTTGGAATTTGTTCTGTAAGCTAAAATCTTAGTTGCATGAAGTTAAAATCACCCTAATAAACAGATATACAGACATTTACATATTTCAATATATAGTTACATAAAAAACTACGTATTTCATTTTTTACGTTTATGTGCGTTTTATATTCAATTGAACTTGTGAGATGCAGTCATAAAACAGAACGGTAGAAGATGGATCATTTGAATTGCATATGTTTTTTTGTATTGACATGTCAAATGGTAGTGAATCGTTATAAACAACAATTTTTATAGAAAATAAAGTGGTTGTAAGCAAAGATTCTTGGAAATAAATTATTAAGGCTTATAAAACTGAAAAGAAAAATATTTCTTGCTTCGAACTGCTTTTTAAGAGAAAACATTTACATTTTTGGGAAAAAAAATTCTCAAAAATGTAATTTAAAATTTGTTGATTTAAAAATATACTTGAAATTATAGAAATCTAATGAAAACATTTGAAATTAATGCAAATAGTTTATGCTTATAATTAGAACTGTATACATTTAAATGATTATTTGATACTTCTTATTAAATTGACACATTAGTATTAATATTAATTATAAAATTCTTTAAACAAAACATCAACTCAATTTAAAGAAAATTAAAATTGTCTAGTTATGTATGATAAATTATTACAATATTAATTTTATCACTTGTGAATATTAAAAAAATTTGGAAAATGATGTAACCTAGGTTTTGAACTATTTACTTCATATCTGTGTGCGTGTTTTCTTCTGTTTGATTTTGTCTTTCTCCAAAAATATCTTCTTAATATCATGTGGAAATTAAATATTTAATTTAATATTGTATAACAGAATCCTACTCATTTGAATTAGTCTTAAATCCTAGGCAATTATTTTCTTTTATATATATGTGAATGAGTTTATGAGAATATATGTACGTTTGTATGTTTATAGCTATGTGTCTAAAACAGAAAGTGTTTTAAATACGTTTCGTAAAATTATACAAGAAATTAAAATTCTTTGAATTAAATTTTAAGTTCAAAAATTAATATTGTTAAGGATTTTGTTAAAAATTAATTATTAAATTTTCAACATTTTATTTTCATATAATACAAAATATAATTTATGCCATAAACTATGTTATGGTATTTGTTAAGTTATGCTGTTAAAAGAATGCAATATAAATTAATGAAAAATGAAAGATAGAAAGCATTATGTTAAACTATTATGCGATTAAAGGAGTGACGGTTAAGGATTTAATGAAACATTTTATTGTATCAAAGAAATTTAAATAGTTTTTAGATACTTATTGAAATAATTAAATTTATATTAATAATTTTATATTTTTTCTTTTATTTTTTAGGTAAGTTTGACTTCCTTTGAAATTTGATTGAATTGATGAAAATAATTTTCTGTAAGTATATATTTACTAGTATTTAATAATATGTACGATATAGTTAAGCCTACTGTCTAGTGTATAGGCTAGCCAATAGTTTAATTTATAGTCCAGTTCATAGACTATCCTATAGTCTAGTCCATAGATAGTTCTATAGTATAGTTCATAGAATATTGTATAGTCTAGTCCATAAACTATTCTTTAGTCTAGACAATAGACTATTCTGTATTCTGGTCAATAGATTGTTTTAAAGTGTAGTCAGTGGACTATACTTGTATGTAGACTATACTGCAGTCTAGTCCGTAGACTCTTCCATAGTCCAGCCCATAGATTATTCAATATTATAGTCCATAGACTATTCTATGGTCTGGTTAAGAGTCTGTTCAGAACAAATTAAGATTATTCTATAAAATATTCCATAGACTATTCAATAGTCTGGTCAATAGACTATTCCAAAGTTTAGTCCAAAGACTATTCTATAGTCAAGTTCATACACTATTCTATAATTTATTCAATATTCTATGGTCTAGTCGATATGCTCTATTCAATCGGTTCTCACAATGGTTCCGTACAAACATTTTTAGGGGTCTCGGAGAATACTTACTTAAATCCAAATTTTAGGCAGTTTTATAAAATCATTATGCACAGAACTATTGTCTTGTTGGATAAAAGTTTTTATAGGCCGCTTTATTTGTTAGTCCTTTTACAACCAACTCTCTGTGTCTGGGATGGTGCAGCTACTAATAAACACATAGTGGAGCCAAACGCAAAATTTTTGATAAAAAATCTGTATCTGACTATTGGTCGGATCGAATTAAAATGTATGAAAGAGTTGTAGAAGTTTACTCCTTCGAGTATGCAAAAGTTTCAAAAAATCGTAACTTCTACAAATCAGGCCCGATTTCAAAGAAAAATAAGCTTTGTTGTCTAAATTATTTCCTACAATTAAAAAGATATTTATGCTTGAATTTTGATTTTTTTCCTGGACTTTATTTCGTTATTCGGTTATAATCATTTGGTATATGAGGGATTTTTTTTAAATAATCTGTAATTTGTAATATATTCCAAATTAATATGCTGAAAATTTTTTTGATTTTCTCAATTCCTCTAGACGTGAAAAATGTTCAAAGTCAGCACTCTGAAATTAGTATGAAAAATGGTTATTTTTTACAAAAATATAGTACTATTCTTTAAATTTTTCTCAAAGTTTTCTTTACATACTCGAAGTAGTCTACTTTGACATCCTGTAGCTTATCTCTTGTTATCATAGTGTGATTACAATATTTCTGAAAGCTTAGGTCCTCTTCTACTACTCTTTCATAATTCATTTTAATTTTGTTTATTACAAAAAATTTTGTGTTTGGGCCCACAGTGAGACAGTTAAATTTTCCAAAAAAATTATAATTTTTGTGAAACTTGAAATTGGTTTTTACACATATTTTACTCAGACCCCTTCTCTGTATCGACACATAACCCACATAATTGAATCTATCGAAACCTCTACATCCCGAGGTACTTTACTATACCTTGATTGTGGATTTTCAAGTGTTATGTAGAAAATTGTTTTTTGTTTTTTTTTCTTGTTCCGATGACATTTTACATTCACTAATCTCTTAAAGTTAAGAACTAAAAGTGTTTTACCTCTGACAAATTTTGCTAAAAAGAATCGCACTTATTTTGTATCGAATTAGTTTATGGTTACCAAATAATATTAGTTTTCAAAAAGAGTAAATTTTTTCGTAGACTGATAAAATTTGACTTCTTCTCAAATGTCAAAGGTTTGATAATAAATAAAAATGTCATAAACAAACAGAGAATTTTGTGAAATGTTTCAAACCTAACTGTTCAATATTCCTCAAATCTGTCTCCCAAAATCTACATTTACAAGTTTAACAATCATTTGAAAATAACTTCGATATTAAATTGAGAAAACTAAATTTTCGATTTTTCTCCTTTGCATATTTATTTTTTGATTTCACAATGATTTGAGAAATAATAATTTATTTAAAGCTTTTTCACAAAAAAGTTTCAATTGGAATTCAAACTCAAATTTAAAAAGTTTGGTGTATGTTTCAATATAGTTTACTTAACGTGTTCGATACCAAATATTAAAATCATATTTCAAACCTTTAACTTGGTGTTTAATCAGTACAAAAAAAAAAAAAAAAAAAAAATTGTGGTCGGTCGTTTCGAGCTGCTTTATTCCGTACTCTAGTCCATGATTTTATTTACATTTTAACACTTTAAATCCTAAAAGTATACTATACATAACCTTTAAGCTTTTATCATACATTTATTATATCAAGCAAAAGCAAAGTCATGTTTTCATTGTTCTACAATATTGAGACTATATACGTAAATCTTTTGAGAAAACAATTACTAATGGACTTATGATTAACTCTTCTTTAGTTTGACCTTATATATCGTCAAACGCGTACAAACAATGTACTAGCAAACACATACACACTTCTCCCTATAATCATATAATACTACTCAAGTATTGATTGTTTACAATGACTGATGACCAGGGAAACCACAAATATGCAATTATATGTTTTTTTTTGGATGTTGAATGAAGCCATCGATAAAATATTTATCCCGTTTCAGAACAAATTAAGAATTTGGCATCAATTTGTAAGTGCATATCTTACTCTTATTTTATATTTTTGTATATAGCTATTTTTAGTACATATAGCATATTTTGTTATTTTCAGAGCATACTTAGCTCTTAGAACATATTTTGACATTTTGAGGACCATTTTGTTTTATATCTCATTTAATGTTTTTCAAGTTTGATTTTATAAAAAAAAACTGTATTCGGCTGTGCCGAATCTTTTATACCCTTCATCGCCTTACCGATAAATAATAAAATTTATGCCTTAAAGTATGCCATCATATTTTCATATTTATACTTAAAAAAAATAATATATTTTTCTTTAAACTACAAAAGTTTAAACACAAAACTAAACTATCATAGCAAGCGTTTCTTCCATAAAAAAAAAAGAACACAACACTGACAGCTTCTGATGAGTACTAAGTTTATATGTTTATGTATGTATGTACATAACTAAACTAAAAACCTCCAAACATACATAAAAAGAAAAATGGTTGTGTGCATGTATGTATGTTTATAAAATCAACACAACAACTACTGCTTGCTAATAAAAAAGAAAACAACAACACCGAAAGTCATTGCAATGCTTTTTATATATGTTTGTGTGTGTATATTTTTAATAATTTTTTTTAAGATTTTTACCTATAACTCGATTTTTTATGAATCGATAAGGTTAATTCAAAAAACCCAAATTTTTGAAAATATTTAAGATCGATCTAAATTTATATTCCCTTTGCGGTTATATATTTTGCACCAACACCTTTCTAATTTTACAGTCCATAAGCTTAAGATTTCTTCACGCCTTTCAAGTTATTTCCATTTTTTCTTTTCGCTTACAGTTGCTTAGCTTCGTTAGCCATCGTTTTGTTTTTGTGAAAATTACGAATACAATCGGCTCCGGAGTGCTGTGAGCGCCTGTCTTTTCTGTAAGCTGTTATGAGTAAACTTTTATATGGATCTTGATTTTAATAGAAGATTGTAGAAGTTAGTGGCCACTGGTATATAAACAGATTTATATATGTATGATAGAGTCAGTCAGTAGTAAAGGGATCTTTGAGTCGTTAAGTTGCCATTGTGTGTAAATTTTTAAACATTTTAATTGTGTAATATAACGTGTTTATTTTTTATTTTAAGGCGTAAAATAATGAACTGTATTTGAATTTAAAAGTAAATTGTATTGACATCTTATTATTGCAAGTAAAAGAACCCCGGTTTATTTAAATGACATAATCCAACGTTTTTGAAAACGGCAATAACGTAACACTATGCTAATTTTCAGAATTTATGAACTAATGATAATCTCTAGAATTAGATGGGTAAGCAAGTGGGAGATTAATTACTTTTCCATGAGATAAAATAGAAAAAATGGTTAATCAAATTTCGTTCAGTTTTGCCTTGTTTTATAGTACTAAAATTGTCTTAATGAAAAATGATTTATTTTTTAATTACAAAAAAAGAGTATAAAACCATTTTTTTAACAGCATACTTTTGGTTTCCCTGCCGATGACAAACATTAGCTCGCACATTTCCAAGCATACCACCTCATACATACTTTCGGATCAATAACTCCCATTTTCACCATATTAGTTTGTAATAGAAGTGTTGTTGTTCTTTTTTGTATTTTTAGTTTATTTAACATTCTCAAAATGTCAGTCAGCATAATTATATAATTTTTTGTGGTTAGAGGAAATACATACGCCAACCATTTAACCAACCAACGACAACAGTCATCAATCATATAAATAAGGGTCAAGTTGGTAATGACCGATAACAATAATACTTATGGGTAAAAATCAATATTCAATGACGGCAATAGTTGTAATAACAGAAATTTCTGAAACAAAATAAATAAACATTTATAACAGAATTACATAAAGTGTGCGTTCAAATAAAACATAACATAAAAATTTTGTAATAACTCTTAGTGTCGTTAATTTTAAATATCTTTCTTTTTTTACAATATCTTCTAGAGCAGAGATTCTTACAAGATCATGCTTGGCGACACAATTTTAACATTGCAATGGAAGCGCGACCAATTACAACTTTAACTAGTTTAAAAATCAGATAAATAATAATAATATTTATAATTGCGACTTTGTTTTTCCTTCATGAGATCTTTAATACTAAGAGAGTTTTTAGGATAATGCATGTCTACTATCATTCTTTGCATCCACAAAAGATCGATTCTTTGTTTTGATGGACAAAAGAGCGAAAATGATATTTACAAATAAACGTTTATATTATGAAAATAGTAGCAATAGTTTTAGGGGTTCGGAGTTAGCAAGCTATATTTCAACTATTTAAAATGCTTTTAAATCTGTTGATTCAAAATTAAATTTTGAAATGAATCTGATATTTTATCGACATTCACATTGAAGATATCTTTCCGTCTTTAAATTATAAAGTTGTTTAAGCAAATTTTCTTTTTATAATCGGCAAACTTCTCTGCGAAATAAAAGTTTTATATACTCAGCATTGGGGAGTCGCACCATTCGAGCGAATTTTAACAATCTTATTCTACAGAACATTATTCAATGGTTTAAATCTGGAAAGGGCATTTTAACGACTTCATAAAAAAAGTTCTTACCATAATATATTTACAAAAAATAAAAGTGGAGTTTCATGTGAAAAATCGATAGCTTCATCAAATCTTAGTGAAGTATTTACCTTTTTAATTAATTGTTTTCCCTCCAATCGTAAAGATTTCTTTATATTGTGTCATTGGACAGCATCACTTTCTTTATTTGATCATTGTTGCCTTTATCAAGCATTTTTAATTGAATCACAAGTTCTTTCATTGTTTTTCCTTCCAGCTAGTGTTAGTTGATTCTCAAAAGAACTAATTTTAAAAAAATAATGTATATCTTTACTTTTTTTAATTTGGGGATGTTTTTCCATTTTTAAATAGTTTCAAGCTTTCATAGGAATTTCTATTTAAACTTCTACATAATAGTTACATTAAAAAATTGTATTTTCAAGAATATTTTTCTGCGGAACCCATATGAGAACCGATGTTCTAGAGACATCTCAGATTTAACAGCAGATCTAATTCATGAAATCTGGTCATTTATCCGCATGCAGATGTAAGTCAAAGAAAAATGTACAAAATAACATTAGATTTTTTTTTTTTGAACTTAATAGAAAATGTTGATTGAGTAAATTTCGACAAAAATCTTATATTTAAGCTTTAGTCAATCAAAATTAAATAAAAATAAAAAAATACAAATATTTTATATCTATTGTTTTAGCCTGGAAAACATATGATATTGCTGACTTTCATCATGTTCTAAGGTACATGTTTTTTATACCTGTTTGGCGGTATCAAAGCAGTGTTTGTAGGCTATAATTAGACACCAGCAGAGTGTAATACGTATTTTCTGTGCAGCTACACATTTCATCAGCATTAGTGGTGTCTTATCGATGTTTGTTTCTTTGAAACGGAAACACAATGGGTTTACCCTTTCCGGGGTTCTAATATACCGTGTATCTTTGTTTAATAATTCAGTGTTTTAGTAATCGATAAATTACTAGCAGCACAATGATACGTAGGGTTTCAGTTGGATACTCAGGTAACTCGGATTCTATTACTGGTAGATGCAAGATTTGGTTCCCTCGGGTATCGGATCTTTTATGATACTTACTTAGATATCTTACGAATACTAATTTAAATAATACTATTCCTTAAAACTAGATTACAAAATTCAGACTTAATCTAAAGAGAAACAGCCAACCGAAGTTGCTGTGCCAAAACAGTCAACCGAAGTTGCTGTGCAAAACTATCAACCGAAATTGTAGTGCCGAAACAGACGAACGACGTCGCTGTGCCAAAACAGTCAACCGAAGTTGCTGTGCCAAAATTGTCAACCGAAGTTGTAGTGCCAAAACAGTCAACCGAAGTTGCTGTGCAAAACTATCAACCGAAGTTGTAGTATCAGAACTAACAACCGAAGTTGTAGTGGCCAAATAGTCGGAGCAAAGCCGCTGTGTCCGAAACAGTCAACCGAAGTTGCTGCACAAGTTATCTCCCTCACGCTCGGACTTGATCCGAGTATCAGAGAAACATTGGCTGATTTCACAATATCAAATGTCTTGGTAATAAGGCATATTATATTGTAAGATCAGCTGTCTTGGTTTTTGGCAAATTTTTCTATCGCTCGAATCGCAACTCATCCAACCTTAGAATACTTATGTGAAAAATTCCATAGACTGAATAAGAGTTATTACTTCTTTGTAATCATAATGCAAATATGGTGGTTTGTAGAAGTGAGAAATAATGTAGTTACAGACGAGTAAAGTAGTGAAATGCTGATGGAATACAGACGTGTAAAAGAATGTAATTAATATAAATATTATACTTATGTACAAGCTTAACTAACTATTAAATTTTGTTACACATGTAATTTTTTATTTGAACGTACAACTTACTTGTATAGATTTATTTAAAAGGAAATATATACAGTGAAAGATTCCATAGCGGGACAATGATCCCCTGATTTTGTCCGATCAGTTATAAAAAATTATGATTTTATGAAATTTATTTTGTGGAATCTATAACTTTGTTTGAAAGTCGTCTGCTTACAATTCGCTTCTCCCGTTTTTTTTTTCTTTTTTTAGAAATTTCTAAAATTTTCAACTTTTCCTACATGGAAAAACTCATCTCTGAAATTTTTTTTGCTGGCCAACGACTCAGTCTTCTTTCCACAAAAATTACATTGACGATATGTTCCGTAAATTTTAAAATTTGCCGTCAATAAACAAAGTCATCTTTTTTTTTTTGTCGAGTTAATTGATTTATTAAATACAAAATTAAAAAATGTCCCGAATTCAGTATTATTGAGAACACCGTGAAATTGTCGTGTGTTTGGCATACACATGACATACTTCAGGACAAATGTCTTCAATGATTATTTTGAAATATAATTTACAACCAGATGGTTAAAAATATAATTTAGACCATTAATAACAAAAAATTGCTATAGATGAAGTGGTTAGTGGGTATTACTAATGAACTTGGGAAAATGAAATGAAGAAGAAGGTGTTATGGAACCGATTCTTAGCAACACCCAAGAACTTGTTTTTAATGTAGCTGACGGCAATGTGGATGACAATATCGCTTAGGTTGTTGTGCAGTATTTCAGTGCCCCTCGTTCAAAAAAAAAAAAAAAAAAAAATCATCAATATTTGTTCGAATCTGTCGTCAATGTATCGTAGGACAAATCATGTGCCCAGCATCGAGGATGTCTTCAGAACATGACTAACTGGAATGGATATCTGTTTTTACAGATCAAGTTTTTAATTTTCTCTTTTTGTTTTCCCTTTGTTTTTAAGCAAGAATAATATTTGAAGTTTAATAGAAAACTTGACTTTTTCTTAAAATCAGCAAAAAGTTAAGTAAAAACAAACGAATAGTAAACTGAAGCAAATGACTTTAATTCTATTTTTCTCTAATTTGTTCTTCACCTTCGCTTGATCAGCAACAATATGTGTAGATATTTTATCAAAAACAAAATTTTCCATTTAATTTCAAAAAATTTACGCAAAGCCGAAATATGGATGCAAACAGGGGCAAAAATAAAAATAAGATTCCCAATATTCCATAATATTCGGTTCATTTCCTTTTTCGTTATGATTTTTGTTCGGCTACGAGAGATCTTTTTCTTGAAAACAAGTGTTCGTGTTCGGAGAAAAGAGCGTCCGCCTAATGGAGATTACTTTATTATATAAATGCCACCTGAAGCATATGACCAAGAAATTTGTCCGTCTACCGGGGCTGTTCGTTAAGGGAACTTTTACTGTATCTATATTTTGAAATATTCGTTTCCTTTTGTGTTTTTTTAAAGGTTTATGATAATATTATTAAACGGTTTGTAGAAAACAAGTTTTGCGAGCTATAAAAAACCTCAAAAAAACTTTTTATCTAACATAAATGAAATTGTTCTTTAACTTGACATAGTTTTATACACCTAAAGTTTTGTGACATTAGAGAAAAAAAACCTTGTTGTCGTCGTCTGACTCTATTCATACATATGTAAGAATAAGTACGTAAATATTTAGAGCTAAAAAATGCCAAACTTTTATTTTTTTCTGCCACTAAAATAGAATAGGAATTGTTTTTAGTTTTCCGTCGACACTGATGTCGGTGTATGTATGTGTGTTTGAAATATGAGGTAGAATATTTTTAAGGCGCCAATTCAAAATAAACCAAAAAATGTATGTTTTGTTGGCCAATAAAATGTTATAAAATATTTCTACCTTTTTTGTTTGAAGTTACGAAATTTGTTGTATTTGGGGGGAACAGTTTCATTTATATGGCATTAGAAAAACGTTTGTAATAACGATGATGTTGTTTAAGAATTAGCTCTTAATTGAGATCCTTTTAAAGTTATTTTTATGTACACTTTCAATATAAAAATTTTTGATACATAATCCATTTTATAGTATAGTCTAAACTAGTTTATAGTCTAGTATATACGCAGCAAAAATTGTCTGGCTTTTGGTAATGACTAGTACTTATTAGACTCATTACCTGTTAATGAGTTGTCATAATTTTTCACATTTCTTTGAGTAGTGGGATAACTCGAAAAAAGTTTGTAATAATGATGATGTTGTTTAAGAATTAGCTCTTAATTCAGATCCTTTTTAAATTTATTTTTATTGTAACCCTAATTCACTGAGATTTAAATTACTAGTTGCCAAAATTAATCGTATGTTTTCCGGAAGCTGTTCCAAAAAAGTGACAGCAGCCAATGTTTTCTTAGTTTGTAAAAAATGTGATGGGTTCTGATCTCCAATAACTAATCCACTAAAAAATTTTTTAGTTTTGCTTTAGATTCAAAAAGAATTAATCAATCGGCTTTTGCCAATGCAATATGTTGGCTTACCAAGTAAGTAAAGTTTTTGGCGGGTGGTCTATTGTGTAGTCTAATCTATAGTCTAGTCTATAGTATTTTTTACGGTCTAGACTATAGTTTATTCTACAGACTAGCCTATAGTCAAGATTATGGCTGATATTAGAATCTATAGTCCAGACTACAGCTTTATATAGATCAGGGTTTCTCAAATTATCTTGCTTCGCGACCCTCTTTTAACTTTACAACTTTGACTAGCTTAAAAATCTGATAAAATGCTATGTAAAGATAAAATAATTAAAAAAAAAAAAAAACATATTAGTAATTGCGGCATTGTTTTTGCTTCATGAGATCTTTAATATTAAGAGACTTTTTCGGATAATGCATATCTAATATCATTCTATGCGACCACAAAAGATCGATTCTTTGTTTTGATGGATAAAAGAGCGAAAAAGATATTTTCATATAAAAATGTATGTTGACGAAAATTGTTCTAATAATTTTAGGGCTTTAGACCCAGCAAGCGGATAAAGTTATACTGACTGAATTTAATAAAGTTACACTGACCAATTGATTTCAAATTATTTTATTAAATCTTACACTGATTCAGTTAAGTAACCTTGTATTTATAAGAACCTTAATACCAACAGAATAATGTTTTTATTCGCATAATTAAAGACTCTGTCTCTTGAATTGATATTATGTTTATATTTGTAATACATATTTTTTTTTACTCAATTGAATTTTAATAATACTAACCGTTTTCCAAACAATCTTTTTTCTGTGTGTAGATATTACAATCATGTCTATAGCTTAAACTATATTTTAATCTATTGACGAGTTTATTATTTATTCTGTAGTCTATTAAACTGGTGCATATTCCTATAAACGCACATCATTTTTTTAAACAACTAACTAAAATGGGACTAAAAATAATTAAGGTGCTACAAATTATTTTTTTTTTTAAATTATTTATTGAATTCACTTAAAAATTAATAATGAAAAAAAAAAAACTTCAAATGTACATTAAATTTTTTTCATTGTAATTTTAGTAGTTTAATGCAATTTTTTATGGCATTCTTTTCTATATACAAATTTAAACTAATGAACCAATTTAGCATTATTAATAATGTGTTGATGAACCTTTGCTTTGGATAACTTCAAAAATTCGGTATGATATTGATTTTACTAATTTCTGAAGATATACACTGTCAATTTCTTCCCAGGCTTGCTTAGTTTTTAGTTATGGTCATTATGGTTTCATTCTGTGCATTTCTTCAGTAAACTTTACGGGCCATATACCCTTACAAATTCTCCATTGGATTTAAATCCGGATTGCAAGCCAGACAGTTCAATAGTGGAATACTAGGTTCATTAAACCACGACTTAGATTGGTTCGAGACATGGATTGCAGCGTTATCCTGCGTGATATTAATTCTGGAATATAACATTGTTATATATATATATATATTTTTTTTTTTTTATTGTAAATACTTTATACTTAAATAGAATTTCGTTAAATTTGTTTTTTTAGAATATTAAGTTAGCATTTTGATTTCTTTCAATATATTTTTATATCATATACATATATACTTTTGTTTTTTCTTTAAAATGAAAAAAAAAAAAAAATTAAACTTGATGAGAGTGTATTGAAAAATTTATTTATTTCGTAATAAGAAGATAATGTTCTAAACATAGGGAATTTGAGAATAGTAAAACAGACTACTGAATATATGGAAATTTGCTAAAAGGACGAAAAGGAGAAAATTGCAGAATAAATATAAGAAATAACAGAAAGAGGGCGAAAAGGAGTAAGGAGTGAGGAGTTAATGGAACCATTGAATCAGTCTTGAAGATTACAAAGAAGATAACTGAATATACATACATTAAAATTTGGGCAGAGAAATTATGTTTCCCAATATCTTTTCGTCCAATCCTTAAAGAACACAAACTAATCATCTTCGTGGAAATTAAAATTCACAACAAAAATCTTTTGTCACAAAAACAATTTGGCGATATTCAAAATTCTAAAACAAAATTTTAAAAGAACAAAAAATGTTAAGATTTTTTTCTTTAATTTCCAATATTGACATTTCATAATTTCTACAAAAATTATTTTTTCATATAACAACAAGTTCCTAAGGCATCAAAAAGTTTGATGAAGTTTGAGTGACCACTTCTTCTGCTTAATAGTATAATTAATTTTATCTCACTAATTTATAATCTTATTAACTTTTAATTAATTTATATAAACTTAATTCCATATTTTTTAATATCTAATTTTATGATAAATTAAGTTACATAATTTATTCTCAACGTTTTTCTTTACTTGCACCTAATTATATTTTTTTTATACAACTGAACAAAATTGGATATTTTTTATGTGAGTTTTTATAAAGAAGTATCAAATCTTTAAACTTAAAATTTTTGTAAAAGAAAAAAAAAAAAATCAACTCTTCGTCTCCTGGCGCCTGTGGACAAGAAGTATAAATGTAAGTAATTTCTTTGATTTGAATTTTTTTATAAACTTATAACATGTCTGATTGACATAAAAAATATCTATAGATGTATATAAGAATTTATAAAAATATAAATTTCTAACGTTATATTAATATATAAAGAAAATTATAAAAAAAAATAATTTCATGCAAGTGAATAGAGTGATTATAATTATTATAATTTTTCTTTGTTAAACTAACTACTTTTTTTTATTAATTTTAATTTTGAGTAAATCTTTAATTAATTTAAATTAAAACATAGTGAACAAATCTATTAAATTGAGTTTTGTTGTTGTTTAAAAATTAAATGTTAAAAAAAATATAATTATTTTTGTTACGAAAGGTGATGTCATGGCATTGGTATAGTTTATATATAGTAATTCTGGGGCTGATATAGGTTATAAATCAGCATGGTGGGTGGATGAGCAGATTTTTCATCTTATTGCCCCTTTGTCATCAGCGTTTAAAAAAATTTTTTGTTCATTTTTATTTGCTTTTGTTATTATTATTTTTTTATCACTTTAGATAGAATTTTAGTATAACGTCTTTGCTACCTAAAATAAAGTTTTCTGTTGTCGACTTGAATGTATCTCTTAATGGGCAAGAACACAAAGCACGGCCGGTATTACTAGGTAGCCATGCCTAAAGAGAGAATTGGCCTCGACAGAAGAATCGTTACATCTGTTAGAATATGCAACCTTCACCCACTTTTTCATCCATAAATGAGAGAAGAGCAACAGTTTATTATAAATTGCACTGTTCATTTTAGTAGGAACAGAACACATTTTTTATTTTCTTGCAGCAGAAAAGGCTGCCCAAACCATAACACTGCTTCCAGCGAAATTACGTTTCGACATACGAAATTCGTTCGACCTCAAGAATATGAATCGGGACCGTTCAAATTGAATTTTTTTTATCAGAAAAGATTTCTTTACTCCACTCATCTGTCCATTTAATGTATAAATTTGCGCACAAATTTTAAACGATTTTTTTTTTATGATGCTGTTTTAACATTGGCTTACATTTTGGTTTCTTTCATTTTTTGTCAATTTTATTATCTGATTCTTGTTTCAATGTTCTTCGAAAATTTTTAGTCAACAATTTTTAAGTGAAGAAATTTTTTCGACGAATAAATGTTTATTGAAAAAATTAGCATAAGCGTATTTTTAGATATTTACTTACATTGGTCGGCAAAAAAAAAAAAAAATCCTTCCTTAAGCATGAATAGTTAGGCAAACACGAGTCTGATTTCAGTTATTTTTTTCATCTGATAGTAGTTTTTTTTATGGGCATGTCTATTATCTACCCTTTATACGGTAATATTCACAAAAAACAAATAATTAATTTTTTGAAATCGAAAGGACTCAAATGTATGGAAAAAAAGCTTTAAAATTTATCCCGAACAATTGTTCAATTCCACAGGTATATTGGGGTGACCGAATTTTTTGCCAATCGAATTTAGTCGGTTGCACGTACTAGTGTATAATTCGACTGGAATTACTAAAAAAAAAAAAATTGTGTTGGCAACTGTAAAAGATTAAATATACATTAGACTTACTTATAAAAAATTGCTTTGTTTTATACATATTTTTATTTACATGTCTTTGCAAAATATTTGTAACACATGTGTTCATATTTGTAAAGCATTGCATTTAATATATGTATAAAATAAAATACATTGATCATTTCTTGAAACACGCACATCTTCTTGGTGGAATAAGTTTAAAGACTACTCGTATGCTTCAGATTTTGCTAAAATTTTCTATAATAACTATAGTTTTAAGACGTTCCAAACTTGACGAGAGAAATCTTTTTTAAAATTTAAATTAAATTACCATCAATTTCAATATGACGATTAAACTCTAAATATTTCTAGATTACAAAACTTGATACGAGATATGCGATTGCTGTTTGAGGTTTATCGGCACATTATGCCGAAGCAATTTTTTTTTATTGTTTGGTACAAAACACATAAAAGTCATCCATCTACACGGTTTGTGTGGAAAAATATTTTTCATTATTTAAATTCATTAAATTCACTAAAAACACTGGAACAATACTCATACATTATAAAATGCAAACTTATATGAATTGTGACACCCACTTTTATTTGGAATAATATACATCGAACAGATTTATTTTTTGTTTTATGTTAATTTGTATATACGAGTAATTATTTTTGAAACATGTTATTGTGTCGGTTGTATCAACCGATTTTAGCAACATTTATTGGTGATGTAACTGAAAATATAGTTAAAGTTGTAAGGAACCTCCGGTTATCCGGAGGTTTATTTAAATTTTTATTTAAATTTTTATCCTTAATTCTTTATTTCTTATCCTTCACCATATATATTTTTTCCACAAACTTCTATGTTGAGACAGTGCTACTTCGTGAAGCCTTGTATTGCCTTGTCGGTTCTACACCTCCTATTTATTTAATGTAATCCGAGATTTCTTAGTTTTCCGAGTGAAAACTTCCAAGAAACTATCACTTGGCCCTGAGCAGTGTTTATCTCCTACCACTTCAACCAGATTATCTTGTTGAAGCTTTTAATCTTACTGATTGTAAATCCGTATACCCTACGTTGAATTAATGTAATCATTTCAGCCAACTTTACTATTTTTTCCCCTAACACTGCTCTGTTAGTTCTTTTATTTATTTTATTAACCGGCTACTCACCACGTCTGCCTTTTTCACTTTCCAGCACAAAAGAGAAAGAAGAGAGAGAGAGAGCTCTTGTAACTTTATGCTGGCTTATATACTTTTCTTAAAATTAATATTATTGCAGTTTTCCTGCACTGTTGTCTCCTTTATGTTCGCTGCTGTAAAAGTTTTGTTGATCTGTGTTTGAGTGTCTGTGTGTGAGTGTCTGTGTGTGTGGCTTCTTGTTTGCTCATTTTTTCTCCTTCTTGCCGGTTATGTTTGAATTTTTCCTCTGCTTCTCTGCTCGCTGCTACTCTTACACTCCTGTGTATTTCTCCCTGCGGCTTCTCTCTACTGTTGTGTTCACGCTTCTACCTTCGTAATTCGTTCGTTCTGCTACTCACCTGCTCAGCTGTGCCGATGTAGGAATTAGCGTCTTTACTGGGCTTTTCTCCCTGCTGCTTTCTACTGCTACTTCTGCCTGTTGCGTTTACTTATAGTTAACTTTTAAATGGCTAGCATGACCATTTAAGGTCAAACCCACCACCTGCCCCTTAATGATTATGTGGGTCAAAATTCCAAGAATTTTGATCCTCCAAAAGTTTAAAATATCATCATACAAACAGAAAAAGCAATTTCATTATGTTGCCATTGCCGTGGTCATAGAATTTATTTTAAACAGACACATAGAGCTTATGTTAATTAAATTTTTAATTTTAAAAATACCAATTTAATTATAACTACAATTTTACATTCTGTTGAATTTAAAAATATTTAATAATTAAAACAATATATTGGTGTTTTCTCCTAAATTTTCATAACTAACCAACCAGTCTTTTTCTGTGTGTGATATTTACAGGAATTTAAAAAAAAAAAGTTTCTAAAAACTAATTTTTAAATAAAAGTCTCATATGTAAATTTTCACTTTCTATTAGATCCTCCGTTTTTAAATATCTCTATTAATCCTGAGTGTTATCAAAGGAATTCATATAAGATTGTATATAGCTTTCATACAGAAAATAACATGTTTTTGCTCTCCTCAAAAGCTTTGAGAAACCTTTAATATAAAACTTTATATTAAGTTCTTAAATCGAATTGCTTTCGAAACGAAATTTTAATATTGTTTTTATTGGATATAATCATTATGTGTAATTTTTGTATATTACATTATACAAAACCTGTGGTTTAAGTTAATTTATCTTTTTCCCGGTAATACCGGGAATTCCGGGAAAGTTGAAAAGGGAATTCCCAAACCCTAACTAAAAAGTTCCATCGATTTTAATTTTATAAATTGGTATATAAAAGAACATCCATAAAATTATATTTGAAAATATTGGCAGTGACTTTTGGTGATCTTTTAAAATATTACCTAATTGTTAAGAACTAATTCGAAATTTTAACATAATGCTTACAAATTTATTACGCAAATTAAGATGGAAATTAGATTCTGCAATGCCTACCAGAGAAACAAGACGTAGAAGCGCGGCTGACAGCTAGTCGCCTAGCCGATTGTTTTTAATAACTCTAGCCGCCGCCGATATTTTCGGATTATCGGCGGCTCACTTGTTGGCCTTTTAGTTTAGCGAAGTCGTTCTTATGCCAATTCGAATATTGAGTACCTTTTCGGTATAAAATAGCCACCATAAAAAAAATATATTGGGTTTGTCATTCCGCGTGTAACATGTTGAAACTCCACAAAGTATATATATGTATATTGTGGGTCCTCGTGAAAATCTAATGCGTTCTAGCTATGTCCTTCCGTCTGTGTGTCTGTTTAAAGAAGAACAGGGCTCAGAGCGGACCCCAAATTTTTCTAGTCACATTTATTTTGTACAAATATTTTAAAAACATTTTTATTAGAAAACATAATTTTCATAGAAAACATAATTTCAAGTAAAGTAACTTCAAAACTATAAAGTCATAAAAGTTTCAATTTTCATTAGCAAAATATGCGTAAAAACATCAATATTAACCTTGGCACTTTTATAACGAAACAGTTAATTTATTAAGTAAAAAAAAAAAAAAAAAAAAAATACAAATACAAAATGTGTGTGAAGATAAATTCGTAAGTTAAATACGTCCCACACCTCTGTTAAATACGTTCCACACACTGTTAAATACGTTCCACACATTTTGCATTTCAAAAAACTTATTTTTAAAGCAAAAAAACACTTTTTTAAAAATGATTTTTATTATTTTATTAAAAAAAACATCACAATAAAACATTTTTGGAAAAAAACAAAATAAAGAAACATATACATCATTAGGATATGGTGCAACAAAAATACCTATATTCAGGTCACATTGCGGGCCAGTTCGGACAGACCTGAATGGGGTTGTGATATATCACGTGAAAGCTCTAGAGGAGTAGAACTCAAAACTGCACAGAGTATATCCAGTTGTTTCTCAGAAGACATGCTACGAGGTGCTGAAGTTTGGCAAAATTCAATAAGTCTAAGAAACAGGGGGCCATATTTTGATTTTGGCCATACCTGAATGGGGTTATGGTACATCAAATTAAAGGTCTGGAGGAGTAGAACCCAAAACTGTTTAGACAATATTCACTTATTTCCTAGGGAAGATACTACGGGGGTCGGAACTTTGCAAAAATTCTTATAAATTCACACCTGAATGGGGTTGTGATACATCGGATGAAAGCTCTAAGGGACTAGATTTCAAAACTATATAGGGCATACCAAGTTGTTTCTCAGGAGACATGCTACGAGGGGTGGAATATAAGTATTCATATTTCATACGCATATATTCCATGTTGTGTGGGGGGGGGGGGGCATTTACGACAGACCTGAATGGGGTTGTGATACATCGGGTGAAAGCTCTAAGGGAGTAGATTTTAGGACTATATAGGGTATACCCAGTTGTTTCTCAGGAGTCATGCTACGAGGGGTGGAATATAATTATTCATATTTCATACACATATATTCCATGTTGTGTGGGGGGGGGCATTTACGACAGACCTGAATGGGGTTGTGATACATCGGATGAAAGCTCTAAGGGAGTAGATTAACTATATAGGGTATACCCAGTTGTTTCTCAGGTAACATGCTACGAGGGATGGAATACAATCATTCATATTTCAAACATATATATTCCATGTTGTGGGGGGGCATTTACGACAGACCTGAATAGGGTTGTGAGACATCGGGTGAAAGCTCTAAGGGAGTAGATCTCAGAACTATATAAGGTATACCCAGTTGTTTCTCAGGGACCATGCTACGAGGGGTGGAATACAATCATTCATATTTCAAACATATATATTCCATGTTGTGGGGGGGCATTTACGACAGACCTGAATGGGGTTGTGACACATCGGGTGAAAGCTCTAAGGGAGTAGATCTCAGAACTATATAGGGTATACCCAGTTGTTTCTCAGGGTAGATGCTACGAGGGGTGGAATACAATCATTCATATTTCAAACATATATATTCCATGTTGTGGGGGGGGCATTTACGACAGACCTGAATGGGGTTGTGACACATCGGGTGAAAGCCCTAAGGGAGTAGATCTCAGAACTATATAGGGTATACCCAGTTGTTTCTTAGGGAACATGCTACGAGGGGTGGAATACAATCATTCATATTTCAAACATATATATTCCTTGTTGTGGGGGGCCATTTACGGCAGACCTGGATAGAGTTGTGACACATCGGATGAAAGGTCTAAGGAAGCAAATCTCAAGACTATGTACGTTTCTACGAATACGTGTTACGAAAATTCGTTCATAATACCATATACATATATCATTCATTCCTCAAGACTTTTTAAAAAATGACAATTTCTTTCTAAAGGTCATCAGATTTTGTTCATTGTTTTCTTTCTCATTATTATTTTTGCTAATTTACTGAAAATCGCAATTTTTTATGTTATAAATTTATATTAATGGTAGAAAAATCTGACAAATTACTGAAATTAAACTACAATGTAAAGGAATTGTAATTATTAACGGCTGTAATGAAGACCAAGTGAGACTTCAAACTACAAAAGTCAATAGTTTATTTAAAAACGCACTCGTAATGCAATTGCAGCTTTACTATGCATTTAGGTGATCTGCTATTTACAATATTTTTGTTTAGAACACAGAGAAAAAAGTATATAAATCTATAAATTGTATTCATAGATATTATGAGTCGAATATGACTTTTTTCCCAAACTTTAAAAAAAAAAACAATATAAAATTTTGTTTATAGAAATTAAATTTATTGTAGGCAATTGTGCGATAATTTTAGGAATTTTGCAAAATTTTTGAAAAAATTTTATTTCATGGTAAATGCTTAATAAATAAACAGTGTTGCCAGTTTAGCCTTTCTAAGGCTAAATGTAGCCTTTTTATTTTGCTTTTAGCCTCAAATTTTTCTAGCCTTTTTTGATTCTTAAAATTGCCATAAAAAGGCTAAAATTTTATTATTGCAACAAAGAAGAAAATAACTTCTTACTTGCTTCTACTAATTTTATGTTTACGGAATCATCCATTTAGGTATTTTTGTGTATTAATTCTCACAAATAATCAAGATTTATATTTAACAAAAATTTTCGTCTGCGGCGTCTCATCCTCCAAATCGAAAATAACACATTTTATGGACTTAGTTAATCAATTATTATAATTATTTTTTAATAAACTTCATTAACCATAAAAACTCTTTATTTTGTGCGCGATCATTTTGTTGACAGCCGTTGTATGTTTTTTTTAAAAATTTATTATATCTTTCATATTAGTTTCAAAAACTAATGTTATAGCAATTGTTGCAGACCTTTTATCTGGAAAAAGTTGTGGTTATGAGTATATTTACCTCATATCTGGTAAACATTTTTAATGTTATAGTTGACACGTGAGTTTAGCCCGATAATTTGAAAATACATATTGTTATTCCTATTCCCAAGGAAAATAAAGCGACAGATGTTAAATAATTTCGTCCTATATCGCTACTACCCATTATTGATCCAATTTGTGAAGGTATATTACATAATCAGATTTTTAAATATTTCATGGAAAATAACTTATTTAATGATTTTCAGTTTGAATTTCGAAAGGGCTGTGGTACTGAAGAGGCTCTTGTGAATATTCAGAACTATATATGTAAATTTTTGGATGAAGGACATAGTGCTGTAACAACAATTTCTTAAAATTAAGGAAAGTGAAAATACTGTTAGATATGGTGTGCCCCAAGAAAGTGTTTTAGGTCCCTTGTTTACGGTATTTTTACAGTTATTATTTTTAAAAATTTTAATTTCTCAAAAAACCTTTATAAGAGGATCCCATTGATGATAGAAAAATGGGTAAAAATTAAAAAGGTGATCTATGTAGACCTAGTAGGCTCGAAAGCTATTGTCTTATGAATTTCAGAGTAAAAAAGATAATATGCAGATTGATCATAGGTCTTCTGTAATAGAATTTGCAAAATTTTGAAAAAGTGATTTTTCTCATATAAGATTGATGATAAAAAAAATGGGTCAAAATTAAAAAGGTGCTCCTAGTAGACTCGAAAGCTATTTTCTTAAGGATTTCAAAAGAGAAAAGATAATATTAAGATTGATCATAGGTTTTGAGTATCAAATCTATTTTTATATATTTCTTTTATTTTATTTTATTTTATTTTATTTTTATAAACTAATATAGAAAGATTTAAACAATTGCAAAACAATATTCTATTATTTTATTAGATGAATACTTTGTATAATAGAGAATTTCCATTATGTTAAAATACTTGTTAGCAGCAGTGTTACTTATTGCTATTAATTATCTATAAATTTTCCAGCTTTTTTTTAAATTGATATAAAAGAATAGAAATAGAAAATAAAATTGTACCAACGGGTAACACTGATACTAAAAAGTATTTTAACATAATGGCAACACTCTATTATACAAAGATAATTAAGAACAAGTGAGTAATATCCCAGCAAACACAATCTTTTTATGTCAAATTGAGGCTGATTTGAAATCAAGTCCTTTCTCAAATGTCATACGTTTGAGAATTATTTCAAAATAACTTGAAAATGATAAATTTCTCAACAAAAAGAGGAATTAATTATTAAATTGAAAAATGCTATTATTATCAAATCATTGTTAAATATAATTCTCAAACCTTTATCAAATGTGGATTGTGACCACATGAGAAACATAAATAAAAGTAATTTGCATTTTTATTTTTTTGTAAAGTTTTCTCTTTCTCTCTTTTATACACTTTTGATTATGCCCTATCATTATACGTATTTATTAGTTTGAAAATACTTGATTAAATAAATTTATTTATTAATTTTTTTATTTGTATATGTTTAAAATTTTTTCATATATTGTTTCAAATAACTTTAAGAATTATTTTATAATAACATTTGATATAAAATTGAGAAAATACCATTTTTCAAATATTTATTAACTTTTCTCTTTAGATTTATGAATGATTTGATAATAACAATAAATATCTACTATTTTTCCAATATTGTTAAAGTTATCTTTAGGTTTGAGAATAATTCAATAATAACATTTGATATCAATTTGAGAATGTACGGTTTTTAAACGTTTTTTCTCAAATGATTCTCAACTTTAAATCAAACTTAAAATTCAAATCTCTTCCTATATTTGTAACAAATTTGGGAAACACGTTTGATATCAACCGTTAAAGTCATCATATTTTAAACGTTTGACAACGTGTTGGATGGGATGCTGCACAAAAAAAATTACTTATACTTGCATACTCATCAACACTGAGGCCCGGCTTGCATTGTTAACGGGGCCGGAGAATTGCGATGCAAACTGTATCGCAATTTTATGTATATACACCTTTTTCTTAAAAGCAATTCCAGGATAAACATATTTTTCCAGAAAAGATGTTAATCTTTAATAAAAAATGACCATTTTTTTTCACAATCAGGTGAAATTAACATACTTATATAAATTCTATTTTGATTTTCTAGCAAAAACAAAGAATTTAAAATTTTTTTGCAATAAAATATACTTTAAGACATACACCTATTATAATAAAACTCTTTAAAACTCTAATAAATTTTTCACATGCAGTTACTTAAGTTTATTTCATTTCTAAGAAGAAAATATGCTGTATATAAATCGAAATCATAAAGAAAGGCTTAAATCGAGGCCAAAGTGTACTTCTAAAAAAATGAGTAAACAAGCGTGTCTGCATATTTAAATAAAATGTTTAACGCAGTGTTGCCAACTATTTGTAGCCAAAACGCGCTAAATTTGGTTCAATTTAGCGCTTTTTATCTAGTTTTTTAAATTCGAATCTGATTTGTACAAAAAGTAACAACTTAAACAATATAAAGTCCATATTTTTTATTTTTTTAAATGTTTTAACTTCAACAGAATAGTGAATTATATTTCAAATCAAAAATTTAGAATTGGTATTTTTATTACAGAAATAAGCAGTAAAATTTTTGTACATTTCAAATTCCAGATTCATAAGATCTTATCCATGAATTTAAATTCATGTAACTATTATTTAATTTAATCACTCCATTTTTTCCCCCAAAAAAATCATTTCCTAAAAAGAATAGGAACGTGTTTGGAAGAATCTTGAAAACTGCTTATTCGATGATTCATTCAACGGGATTTAGAAAATGGATAGATACCTCAAATGACCACTTTAAACAAAAGAATTCTGAAGGTATATTTTGGAATTTCGAAATCAAAAAATCGTTTTAATATTTGCTGAGTTTTAAAATTAACAAAATAATAATAATGCTCTATGATAGAAAATGTTTTTTTTTTTGTGGTGAGAAAAATTCTTGTTTCTGTTGTGGGAAATTAAAACTTTAGAAAAATGTGTAAACAGAAAAAAAAAAACAAGAGATATGAATGAACATATTTTAAATGTTTTGATTTTACTTTAAATCCATTCCGAAAGCCACACTCTATTTTAGGAAAGGACATTGTGATGAAATTATAAGACATATAAAATTTAATATTGATAATATTTAGAATATATTGTACAATATTGAATTTTTTCTATCAATTTTAAAATGTCGAAGAAATTATACTTTTGTCAAAAAGTGAGCTTTGCTAGCTTTACGAGCTAGTAAAGCTCACTTTTTACGAAAAATAATTTTCTACCGTTTCACACAGGCCTTAAGATGCTATTTTTATTAGTTAATGGGGAAGTAAAAGTATTTTTATTTCCTAACATAGCGTCGGCAGAATAAAGGGAAAGAAAATTATTTCAACTTTATGTTAGCGGGTGAAGAACACGAACATGAAAATTTTAATTCTAAATTGGTTTTTACCCAAAATTTTAAATTATTTTCCTTTGTTACTTTTTATTTGCCTTTTTAAAATAATATTAGTTAATTTCGCACCTTTTCTTTTTTGAAAAAAGAGCAAAATATTAAAAAAGAACATTAATTTTGACAGCTTATGTTAAACGTTATTGCTCAATTTTGTGCTTAAATATTCACTGGGATATAAATTGATAATAAGATTTCTTATTGGTCCACACGGAACATATTAAAGAGGGAGATAGTATTTAACAATAGCCAACATAAAAATGTCTACGTGTAGATTTTGGGTACAGTAAAACGCGCCAATTTAATAGCTTTTTTTGAAAAAATCGCAAATAGAAAAAATAGTGACATTTAAAAACCGCTCAATCTAGCGCAAAAATCGCTGAATGGGCAACGCTGGTTTAACGGGCAACAAAGCTAGAGATTACCACATAAATGTACCAAAATTATTAATTATTTTTAACCAAAATTGGTTATTTTATTTTCTAATTGTATTTTCTAATTGTACTTTTTCTAATTGTACTTTTAGATTACCTTGTCAATCTCCTATATATTTGCCAGCAATAAATGATCTTGAGATTATTTCTTGTTCCAAATTTATCTGATAACGATGAAGAAAATTACAATTAGAAAATAATTGGTATAAAATAATTGGTATAATTGATGAAATTAGGAACATAGATAGAAGACAAGTCAAACTTAAGAGAATAACTTTCGAGCCTACTAGGTCCAAATAGAACATCATTTTAATTCTGATCAATTTTTCAATCTTCAATAGGGCTCTTATATGAGAAAAGTAATTTTTTCAAAATTCTACTCGTATTACTCAAAGCTTATGATCAATCTTAATATTATTTTTTCTGCTCTGAAATTCATAATACAATAGCTCTTGAGCCTACTAAGTCCACATAGAGTACTTTTTTAATTTTCACCCATTTTTTGAGGAATAAAATTTTTTAAAAGTATTTTAAAAACTGTAAAAATACCGTAAACAAGAGACATTTCCCTGTGGCACTAAATATCTAACATTAGTTTCACTTTCCTTATTTTTAAGAAATTGTTGTTTATTTTTTAGATAGCTTCTTAAAAGCGAAAGTCCATTTCCATGAACGACATAGTACTAGAGCTTTTGCGCCAAGATATATAACAAAAACTTTTGTCAAATCAAAAAATGGCTGTTACAGCATTATGACCTTCATCCAAACATTTACATATATAGTTCTGAACATTCACAAATCCTCTTCAGTACCACAGCCCTTTCGAAATCAGAACTGAAAAGCATTAAATAAGTTATTTTCCACTAAATGTGGAAAAATCTGATTTTATAATATACCTTGAAAAATTTGATCAATAATTGGTAGTAGCGATATAGGACGAAATTCAACATATGTCGCTTTGGAGGATGAGACGCCGCAGACGAAAATTTTTGTTAAATATAAATCTTGATTATTTGTGAGAATTAATACACAAAAATACCTAAATGGATGATTCCGTAAACATAAAATTAGTAGAAGCAAGTAAGAAGTTATTTTCTTCTTTGTTGCAATAATAAAATTTTAGCCTTTTTATGGCAATTTTAAGAATCAAAAAAGGCTAGAAAAATTTGAGGCTAAAAGCAAAATAAAAAGGCTACATTTAGCCTTAGAAAGGCTAAACTGGCAACACTGTTTATTTATTAAGCATTTACCATGAAATAAAATTTTTTCAAAAATTTTGCAAAATTCCTAAAATTATCGCACAATTGCCTACAATAAATTTAATTTCTATAAACAAAATTTTATATTGTTTTTTTTTTTTAAAGTTTGGGAAAAAAGTCATATTCGATTCATAATATCTATGAATACAATTTTTAAATTTATATACTTTTTTCTCTGTGTTCTAAACAAAAATATTGAAAATAGCAGATAACCTAAATGCATAGTAAAGCTGCAATTGTATTACGAGTGCGTTTTTAAATAAACTATTGACTTTTGTAGTTTGAAGTCTCACTTGGTCTTCATTACAGCCATTAATCATTACAATTCCTTTACATTGTAGTTTAATTTCAGTAATTTGCCAGATTTTTCTACCATTAATATAAATTTATAACATAAAAAATTGTGATTTTCAGTAAATTAGCAAAAATAATAATGAGAAGAATAATAAACAAAATCTGATGACCTTTAGAAAGAAATTGTAATTTTTTCAAAAATTTTGAGGAATGAATGATATATGTATATGATACTATGAACGACCTTTCATATCACGTATTCATAGAAACGTTTTGAGATTTGCTTCCTTAGAGTTTTCATCCGGTGTATCACAAACCTATTCAGGTCTGTCGTAAATGCCCCCCCACCCCTACAACATGGAATATATATGTTTAAAATATGAATGATTGTATTCCACCCCTAGTAGCATGTTCCCTGAGAAACAACTGGGTATACCCTATATAGTTCTGAGATCTACTTCTCTAGAGCTTTCATCCGATGTAGCACAACCCCATTCAGGTCTGTTCGAAATGGCCCTCCCACAACTTGAAATATAAACCATTAAAAAATATTGATATTATATTCCACCCCTCGTAGCATGTTACCTGAGAAACAACTGGATATACCCTATACAGTTCTGAGATCTACTCCCTTAGAGCTTTCACCCGATGTGTCACAAACCCATTCAGGTCTGTCGTAAATGCGCCCCCACAACATGGAATGCATATGTTTGAAATATGAATGATTGTATTCCACCCCTCATAGCATGGTCCCTGAGAAACAACTGGGTATAACCTATATAGTTCTGAGATCTACTCCTTTAGAGCTTTCACCCGATGTGTCACAACCCCATTCAGGTCTGTCGTAAATGCCCCCCCACAACATGGAATATATATGTTTGAAATATGAATGATTGTATTCCACCCCTCGTAGTATGTTCCCTGAGAAACAACTGGATATACCCTACACAGTTCTGAGACCTACTCCCTTAGAGCTTTCATTCGATGTATCACAACCCCATTCAGGTCTGTCGTAAATGCCCCCTCCACAACATGGAATATATATGTTTGAAATATGAATGATTGTATTCCACCCCTCGTAGCATCTACCCTGAGAAACAACTGGGTATACCCTATATAGTTCTGAGATCTACTCCCTTAGAGCTTTCACCCGATGTGTCACAACCCCATTCAGGTCTGTCGTAAATGCCCCCCCACAACATGGAATATATATGTTTGAAATATGAATGATTGTATTCCACCCATCGTAGAATCTACCCTGAGAAACAACTGGGTATACCCTATATAGTTCTGAGATCTACTCCCTTAGAGCTTTCATCCGATGTGTCACAAACCCATTCCGGTCTGTCGTAAATGCGCCCCCACAACATGGAATATATATGTTTGAAATATGAATGATTGTATTCCATCCCTCGTAGCATGTTACCTGAGAAACAACTGGGTATAACCTATATAGTTCTGAGATCTACTCCCTTAGAGCTTTCACCCGATGTGTCACAACCCCATTCAGGTCTGTCGTAAATGCCCCCCCCCCCACACAACATGGAATATATGTGTATGAAATATGAATAATTGTATTCCATCCCTCGTAGCATGTTACCCGAGAAACAACTGGGTATAACCTATATAGTTCTGAGATCTACTTCTCTAGAGCTTTCACCCGATGTGTCACAACCCCATTCAGGTCTGTCGTAAATGCCCCCTTCACAACATGGAATATATATGTTTGAAATATGAATGATTGTATTCCACCCCTCGTAGCATGTCTCCTGAGAAACAACTGGGTATACCCTATATAGTTCTGAGATCTACTCCTCTGGAGCTTTCATCCGATGTATCACAACCCCATTCAGGTCTGTTCGAAATGGCCCTCCCACAACTTGAAATATAAACCATTAAAAAATATTGATATTATATTCCACCCCTCGTAGCATGTTCCCTGAGAAACAACTGGTTATACCCTATATAGTTCTGAGATCTACTCCTCTGGAGCTTTCATCCGATGTATCACAACCCCATTCAGGTCTGTTCGAAATGGCCCTCCCACAACTTGAAATATAAACCATTAAAAAATATTGATATTATATTCCACCCCTCGTAGCATGTTCCCTGAGAAACAACTGGGTATAACCTATATAGTTCTGAGATCTACTCCCTTAGAGCTTTCACCCGATGTATCACAACCCCATTCAGGTCTGTCGTAAATGCCCCCCCCCACACAACATGGAATATATGTGTATGAAATATGAATAATTATATTCCACCCCTCGTAGCATGACTCCTGAGAAACAACTGGGTATACCCTATATAGTTCTGAGATCTACTCCCTTAGAGCTTTCACCCGATGTGTCACAACCCCATTCAGGTCTGTCGTAAATGCCCCCCCACAACATGGAATATATATGTTTGAAATATGAATGATTGTATTCCACCCATCGTAGAATCTACCCTGAGAAACAACTGGGTATACCCTATATAGTTCTGAGATCTACTCCCTTAGAGCTTTCACCCGATGTGTCACAACCCCATTCAGGTCTGTCGTAAATGCCCCCCCCCACACAACATGGAATATATATGTTTGAAATATGAATGATTGTATTCCACCCATCGTAGAATCTACCCTGAGAAACAACTGGGTATAACCTATATAGTTCTGAGATCTACTCCCTTAGAGCTTTCACCCGATGTATCACAACCCCATTCAGGTCTGTCGTAAATGCCCCCCCCCCACACAACATGGAATATATATGTTTGAAATATGAATGATTGTATTCCACCCCTCGTAGCATCTACCCTGAGAAACAACTGGGTATACCCTATATAGTTCTGAGATCTACTCCCTTAGAGCTTTCACCCGATGTGTCACAACCCCATTCAGGTCTGTCGTAAATGCTCCCCCACAACATGGAATATATATGTTTGAAATATGAATGATTGTATTCCACCCATCGTAGAATCTACCCTGAGAAACAACTGGGTATACCCTATATAGTTCTGAGATCTACTCCCTTAGAGCTTTCACCCGATGTGTCACAACCCCATTCAGGTCTGTCGTAAATGCCCCCCCACAACATGGAATATATATGTTTGAAATATGAATGATTGTATTCCACCCCTCGTAGCATGGTCCCTGAGAAACAACTGGGTATACCTTATATAGTTCTGAGATCTACTCCCTTAGAGCTTTCACCCGATGTGTCACAACCCCATTCAGGTCTGTCGTAAATGCCCCCCCACAACATGGAATATATATGTTTGAAATATGAATGATTCTATTCCATCCCTCGTAGCATGTTACCTGAGAAACAACTGGGTATAACCTATATAGTTCTGAGATCTACTCCCTTAGAGCTTTCACCCGATGTATCACAACCCCATTCAGGTCTGTCGTAAATGCCCCCCCCCACACAACATGGAATATATGTGTATGAAATATGAATAATTATATTCCACCCCTCGTAGCATGACTCCTGAGAAACAACTGGGTATACCCTATATAGTCCTAAAATCTACTCCCTTAGAGCTTTCACCCGATGTATCACAACCCCATTCAGGTCTGTCGTAAATGCCCCCCCCCCACACAACATGGAATATATGCGTATGAAATATGAATACTTATATTCCACCCCTCGTAGCATGTCTCCTGAGAAACAACTGGGTATGCCCTATATAGTTTTGAAATCTAGTCCCTTAGAGCTTTCATCCGATGTATCACAACCCCATTCAGGTCTGTCCAAAAAGCCCCCCATTCAGGTGTGAATTTATAAGAATTTTTGCAAAGTTCCGACCCCCGTAGTATCTTCCCTAGGAAATAAGTGAATATTGTCTAAACAGTTTTGGGTTCTACTCCTCCAGACCTTTAATTTGATGTACCATAACCCCATTCAGGTATGGCCAAAATCAAAATATGGCCCCCTGTTTCTTAGACTTATTGAATTTTGCCAAACTTCAGCACCTCGTAGCATGTCTCCTGAGAAACAACTGGGTATACTCTGTGCAGTTTTGAGTTCTACTCCTCTAGAGCTTTCACGTGATATATCACAACCCCATTCAGGTCTGTCCGAACTGGCCCGCAATGTGGCCTAAATATGGGTGTTTTTGTTGCAACACAATTTTATTCTGGAGACATATTTTTTAATATTTTTTGTTTAAAATTTTAAACAGTTATGTTTTATTTAATAAAACATTAAAATGTATTTTTATAAACGCTTTTTTCCGTAAAAAAAAGTCATATTAAATAAACTCAACTTACTTTACAGTGTTTGGAATATATTTAACAGACATGTGGGACGTATCTAACTGACGAATTTATCTTCACACCCTTAAATACAAATAGGCGAAAGAACTGATAAGATGAAACCTTTGTGAAAGAATTTTACCAACATTATGACTCTAAATAACTTTTGTAATAGATTAAATACTATAATTATAGTTATTTATATGTTATACATATATTATTGGGACTATTCGGTTAATCCAATAATTTATAATTAATCGATTAATAACTGATCTAATTTTAACCTCGAATAATTATTTGTCATGAAAACTCTAATAATTGGATACCCTAATATTTAATTTAGTCAATTGATTAGTCTACTTCTATATTATTTTTGTTTTATAACATTTCTCTTGAAAACACAATAGAGGATAAACGGCTTTATAAAATATGACCAGTAATTAATTTTTGCCTTATTCAACAGTACTACACACAATTGATGCACATAAACAGGATTACTGCCTAATTACTCGTATTATATTGAATGTAGTGATTGAACTATTTAAAATAGAAAACAAATTTTAAAATTGTAATAAACATAAACGTACTTACGAATACTAACTAATACATATGCCACAAACAGCAATGAAAATTATAATTATATTTTCAAATAAATAAAGTTTAACTGCAATCACTTCTTCATTACAATACTTGTATTACTGCAGAGTTTATTTATTTTTATTTTTTTGGTATACGTATACAATTTAAACACACTATTTATTACGAAAAGTATCATTTAGCATATACATGTATAATATATTACAGACACATACATATATTTCAGCACTTGCACAGAATGACCAAAACAATATGCACACACAGAGAAAGAACATGGTTACGGCATAGCCACTACAACAACATTATATTCTCATTGTTTATTTTCATCAATTTTAATGACACTGTGTTCATGATAACAATGTTTTTGTTTAAGTTGTATCATTTAATGTTTAGATTTAATAAAATTTTTAATATACATTTTATACATTTTATGTTTTTGAATATTTTTACCAGAAACAAAATTTTTTTAATATAAAAAAAATATCATTATTTCTACAACCATTAAATACGAGTGTTATCAAACTTTTTCCTTGTTCTTGTTTTTAAACCATATTAATATTATTATTCCCATAACAATAAAATGTTACAAATAAATATCCCAATAAAAAAAAACGAGCAAGTGCTTCCAAAGAGGAACTTTATCACGACTTCAAATGTAGTACTAAGTGCATATTTTGTGCTTTTTTGGAAGTTAATAAAAATTTCTCCCAAAAAAGTGAAAATGAATTTATTTTTGGTAGGAAAAATGGTGAATAATTTCTAAGCAAATAAAAATTTGACAAATTGAAAAGTATTTTTATTATCTATTAAAAAAGCTAAAACCATATTTTTATTAAAAAATTTTATAAACATATGTTCTCTTAAACATATGTATATAAATATAGTTTATAAACATAGTTTAAGAAAAGAGGCAATAAACGAGGAGCTTAAAAGTATAACATACTGTCAATGACAACTATAGCTCTTTTTCATCACTAAGTACTTCTTTTTAATGGCAACACAATGATAAAATCATTACCTTTTAAGCTCTTTTTCAGTTTTGTTTTTGCTGGTTATGCTTTTTATGAATATTGTTGAAGAATTCATAACTTTTTTTTATTTTTCAATATTTTTTGACTTTAATGTTTGTTTTTCAACTTCATTATAATTTTCATTTAGTTTATATATGAATAAAATATAAATAGACACTGTATGGTTATATTTGGTGTAATTCAAAGAATATGAGATATTGATTAACTATTATATAAAATTTAAGTAATAAAAAATATTTTAGTATTATTTTGCACAACATATAATTTATCAAAATGAATTAATGAGTAATGATTTATCATAGAAAAATTAATACCAAACATATTATGAGTAATTTTGTGGTAAATAAACTGATAGAACGAATTATATAGTTTTTATTAAATGTATTTAATTCAAAACCGTATTGTTTGTATTATATCTAAGTACTTTTGAAAAAAAAAAACTAAAATTTTTTCAGGAGAAAAACAATTTCAACAAATTAAACAATTTCTTTGAATTTTTTTTCAGATATGTTTTTTACTATTTTTTTTCTAAGTTTTAAAGTTTTTACAATAATTTAATATAAAAAATTGTTATTTTATATAAATAGAAAAATATTTTATTAAATAGTGTAGAAGACCTGACGACAGTTTTTCTTCAGAAGGTCGCTTGGTAGCACTTTTTCAGAAGGCCTGCTGACAGTTTTTATTCAAGCGGTCTTTTAAATGGCGAATGTGTAAGGCCTTGCTCTGAATGACATCGCGTTTAAAAAACACATGAGCATGGAATGCAAGGAGAAACTCTTCTGGCTATAAAAAAGGCCTTCTAGAAAGGCTCTTTACCCCTTGTTTTTACTACTAGGTTGCAATGCTTTTTATATTTGTTTGTATGTGTATATTTTTAATAATTTTGTTAAAATTTTTTGCCTATAACTCGGTTGTTTATGGACCGATACGATTAATTAAAAAAACAGAAATTTTAGAAAAATATTTATGACCGATCTATATAAAAACGAAATCCGTAGCAAGGGCTTTAAAAAGTCAAAAATACGTTTTGCCCTATATCTCGGTTATAATTGAACCGATTTAATTAATTTTTTCAGCATTCTGAGATAAATTTCCAAGTATGAAGTTCTTAGCTTATATAGAGGCTTCAGAAAATCGAAAACCGGTTTAGAAAACCGATGTTTTCACATATCTCCGCCATTTATGAACCAATCTTACTGAATTTCAATAGTAATATTCTCAAAATTATTTCCGATTGTTTGATGTTTATATTATATACGACAGTTATCATAAACGACATTTCAACCGACAAACAAACGAACACCATCTTATCGACATAATTTCTTACAAGAAACCAGAAAATATAACTTTTTCTCCTATAAAAATTTTGGAAATTACAAACGGAACGACAAACACTTGTGGTGAAGAGTATAACAAAAGAAATAACATTTCATAAAAAACCTGTTTACCGATAGACAAAAAATCCGGCCTGTCGAATTATTCTATAATATAAATTAATCGAAACAGGTCGGATTTTTAAAAAGCAAAAAAAAAAAAAAAAAAAAAAATGTAAACCATTGATATGGTGGTTATTTTACGTGCAATGATTAATAGAAACCACATGAACTCATATAAATGAAAAAAAAAAAAAAAAAAAAAAAAAAAAAAAAAACTAAATGCAATATAGTGACGTTACTAAAATTTTCTCATTAATTCATAAAGTTCAAGTAATTAAATATATTTTTTGTCTTTATATTTTATAAATTAGATTTTTTTTTTTTACAATTAAAAAAATTAATGTTACAAAGTAATTTTCTATTACTATTTATTACATATTGTTAGAACACTACTAAGGAATTCTCATACTGTTTTTTTTTTTTTTTTTTTTTTTTTTTTTTTTTTTTGATATTCAAATAAACTTTATATTCTGTTTTATTCTAAATCCAAATCCTTCCTTAAATTTGAGCCACAAAAAATGCAAATTGTAAATCTTTTCATTTCTTCTTTATATAAATAAAATTGTACGAGTGGTACTTATTTGTTTATTCATTCCGAATTCAATGGATGTACAAATGAATGGTGGCATAGTAAATTGTGATCTTACGTAGAAATAGAAAGAGGGAGAGTAAAACAAAAGCCATGTTTATCATCATTCCCACAGGAATCATTATTTGTTTTTCTTAATGTACTTTTTTTGTTTTTGTTTTTTGCTTTGTTTTTCCGTTTCTATTCAAGAAAGAATAAAAACTCCACACATGGTTGAGAGTTTATTGACCCAGAAAAATGGAAGTTGTAGCAGATTTCTTTTTTTTTTTTTTAATCAAGGAAAAACAAATACATTTCTTTGCACAAATGTTATTGGTTTCCTTAAAAAAGTTTCTAATTTTCAAAAATATTTCATACTTTCATACTTTAAAGTATGTCCTAAAATGAATCCCACATTACACAGTGAGTCGGAATGGAAAATTTTTGGAAATAAATCTTTGACTTCTAATCGCTTGATTAGATTTATTCAAAATATGCATAAGATATAAAAATTTTTGAAATCGAATAAAAAAAAAAGAAAAAAAATTGGCAAAGGGTTAAAAATTTTTTGTGACAGGTACCCTACCCTGTTGGGTTACCTTCCAAAATTAAAATTGTATACTCCTTTGCCATGCTTATGTGAAATTTTATGTTAATCCAGCCAGCCGATTAGAAGTTACATATTTATTTTCAGACATTCTCAATTCTGCCCCACTGCATATCAGATTGTTGAATATTTATATGTGAACATATTCATTTGCTTTCATTATTTTTAGGAAAATGTTGCATTATATATGTAGAATTTTATAAATTTATATTTTTTGTTTCTATTTTCAATGTTTCTTTTTCTTTGTTTGGTTTTCCATTTTTATTTTGTTTTTACCAACATTTCATAGCGAAAATATGTCCTTTGGCATTTTAGTGATAACATGGCAGACAATAATAACAATATACACTTCGAACTGTATACAGTGGAAAGAATAAAAACAAAAAAGAAAAAAGGAAAAAAAAAACACAAACCAATAAACATAGTAAAATAAGTTTTAATACTCACACAAACATGCACTATTGTTAACATTTATATAAAAATAGTTTTAAATAACCACATATACAGTGTGTTTTTAGGGGCATTCATATTGTATCTTAAAAAAAAAAAAAAAAACAAACTCACACGTATTCAAGCAACTATTTGAAAATAGCACTAACAAAATCACGTACTTTAACGATTGCTGATATTGCCACTGCAGCAGCTGTTGTTGTTGATGTTGCTGTAAATAACTTGCCAACCATAAAACAGCGGTTGGTTGGTATGTGTGATTGAAGAAATCATTTTTTAAATAAATAAAATCAAAATAGAAGCACTAAAATAAAGAATATATTGTTAACTTCAAGTTATTAAAACTATAGACCAGATCGGGACTGTCAGATTTGGTGTTTTGATTTGTGGAATTTTCGTTGTAGAAAGGGATGAAAATTTTGGTGCGGGAATTGTTGGGGATATTAAAAATATTTTAGGAATTTTTATTATTATTTTTTTTTAAATTGCATATTTTGTTTAGTTAATAAAATTGGAATTTTGCAAAAAAGTATATAATTTTAAAGATGCTGCAGATACATGTCTTTATAATAAACTTATTCAAGCAGCGTTTAATATCCTAACGATCCCTACAAGCAACATATGTGTAGTATAAATATTTTCGTTTACGAGTTTAACAAAAGCCATACAACGAGATAGCAAGCAGTATGAACTGGAGACATTTTAATTTATTAATATCCACTGCACCTGATTACCTCGGTTGTTATTTTTGATGTTTAAATAGTTGCAGTTTTTTCCCTTTCTCTTCCCTCGTAGTTATATGAAATGCAACACTATTCCCATCAAGTACCACCTGTTAATAGACTAATGTAAAATTTTGAGCAAGTGTCGTCATTTACTTTGCGTTTAACAGCTGTTCAAAACATACAACCTCGTGTATTTTTCCAAAAATGTAAAAAAGTGAATTTCGAGTGCTCATTAAACATTATTTTTTTGCGAAAAAAAAACCGTCAATCAAACCAAGGAAAAGCTCGATAAATACTATGGGGACTCTGCACCATCGATTTCAATGACCACAACTATCGTTGTGGTCGCACAAGTACAAATAACGCTGAACGTTCTGGGCGGCCAATTGTGGTCAGTACACCCGAAAATGTCGAAAAAATCCACGATATGGTGTTGGCCGACCGAAGAGTAAATGTGTGTTATTTCGATTTTAAATGATCAGCTGGATTTAAGAAAGTTGTCTGCAAGATGGGTGCCGCGTTTGCTCTCAATTGACCATAAACGTAAACGTGTGACAACTTCAAAGGATTGTTTGTAGTTGTTTAACCGCAATCCGAATGAGTTTTTGCGGCGTTTTGTAACTGTGGATGAAACGTGGATCCATTACTGTACTCCGGAGACCAAGCAGCAGTCTAAACTGTGGGTTTCTCCTGGTGAACCTACTCCTAGGAAGAAAGCCAAGGATGGCAAAAGTTTTTGGGATGCACGCGGGATAATCCACATTGATTACCTTCAAAAGGGAAAAAAAATAAACGGCGAATATTATGCCAACTTATTAGACTGATTTAATGAGGATTTAAAAAGAAAACGACCCCGTATGGCCAAGAAAAAAGTTCTTTTTCATGAAGATAATACACGGGTGCACACGTGTGCAGTTTCAATGGCAAAACTCTATGAATTGGGCTACGAATTGGTACCTCATCCGTCATATTTTCCGGATTTAGCCCCTAGTGACTACTTCCTATTTCCAAATCTAAAGGAATGGCTCGGTGGAAAGAGATTCAGCTCCAACGATGAAATTATTGACCAAACAAATGCCTATTTTAAGGACCTCGAAAAATCCTATTTTTTACGCAAAGTAAATTACGACACTTGCTCAAAATTTGACAGTATTCTGTTAATAAGTGGTAATTGATGGAAATTGTGTTGCATTTCATATAACTACGAGGGAAGTTCGAAAAGACACGGGCTTATTGATCCGACCTCGTATATAGTAATGACAATATCAGAAAGTTGATCATAAATTTTCACTCTTTCAGAAAAAGGTTTTGTTTTTCCCAATGTTCGTTTAGTATTTGACTGTTTTTTCTTTTTGTAAAATATATAATAAATATTTGCTTACCTATTTTTGTTAATTTTAAATAGCTTTCTTGATTACATGTCAGATTCTGGAGACATGTCAGATTTAACAGCAGATTGAATTCTTGAAATCCGGTCGTTTGTCCGCATGCAGATGGCAAATTTGATTTTTTTTTAACTTACTAGGAAATGATGATTGAGTATATTTTGACAAAAGTATTACATTTCAGAGTAATAAAAAAGCTGAACAAGGGACTAAAGAATGAGATGAAACTTGAAAAGGTCACAATAATAAATTCCTAGCCAAAAAAGTACAGAAGTTTATGAAAGCTATGTCAAAAATGCACATTGTGTTTATTTCTTCAAAATCAAATATAAGCCATTTTAAAGCTATGCCTAAGTTTTAGTCAACCAAACTAAACAAATTTTAAATAACAAAGCTGAGAAGAACTCTGAGACAAAGAATGATCAAAGCTCCTCAATAACAAAAATATATATATATATATATTAAATATTTTATATTAGCCTGGAAAACAGAGGTTATTACTGACATTTCTCATGTTCCAAGGAACTCGCACAAGTTTTGTATACCGAATAATGGAGAAAATTGTTCTGAACAGTATCGAATTAAAAACAATAAAAATTAACAAAACAATTTGTGGTATGACACGTTAACTCACAATGCTACAAAATATGTGATTTTTTTTTGCTTCTTTATTCTGAATAAACTCGAATAATCATTACAAAGGGTGTCATAAAAAGACATTGATGACACTGCTGATATATAACAGTGTTTATAACATTTTCTGGCCAGATTTAGAATTTTGTCGTTACAGTAGAAACAGCCACACAGAAAAAATTATTACCTTATATTTATCAATTAACACAGTTGTTGTTTTTTTATTTTTTATCAAAATTTAATTAATATATTTAAGCAATTCAATTAATTTTTTTCCTCATTTAAATTCTTAATTCATTCAATCATCTACTTGATTGATTTAATAAATTTGTTAATTGGAAAAAAATCGGTTTTTATTTTTCTAGTAATTGATACAATCATTAGTAATTGATTTACTGAGAGGTGTAAATTTAAACAATATTTAATGTAATGAATTATTTTAATGAATAGTGATTTTTTCTGTGCAGAATTGGAAATGTTATTTTAGTTACACAGTGTATTAGTTATTTAAACTACCCAGAATTTTGGAAATTGTAAATGAATTGGATCCGAATTAACAACAAATCTAAGAAGGTCCCAGCAATGCTCAATTTAATTAATTTTAAAAATTTTGTAAAAGTACTTTGATTTTTTTTTTTTATATTGAATGCAATTAATTTTTATATGATATGATATATTAGAAAAATCTGGAGAAGAAATGCTACAAGAAGTTGATTTAGTTTTAATTTTAACATATTCCGTTCATCTTTTATTAAAAAAAAGAGCATGTTATGTAGTTAGGTAACAATATTCATCCAAAAATGATCATTATAAAAAAAAGAACAAATACTTTATGAAAAAAAAAGAAGTAATTATTTTGAATGGTAAAATGACTTTTTGTTGGTTGTGGATTTTTTGGGACATTTCTTTTTAATTTTTGTACTATACACAAGACTATAGTCTGGTTTATAGACTAGACTATACTCTTGTCTATAATCCAGACTATAGTTTAGTCTAGACTAAACTTTTTTTCTTATGTATTTTTTTTTTTTGCTAATTTTTTGCTTAGTTACCTGTTTTTTACAGAATAAATTTCTACACTTTTTTTTCTTTAAAGTAAATAAAACATCAGCAATATAAAAAATTAATTTCTTCTTTCTTTTAAGGGAGAAAAATGAAAGTTTACATTTTATTTCCTAACTTTAACTTAAAACGGTAGCAGTGCAATTTCCTATATTTAATTTTTAATTTGTGTATAATCTTGTTGCCTACTTTAGGGATTATGTATATTATAAAGAAAATTTAATTTCCTTTTAATTAGTTTTAGTTTTTTGAAAAAGTAAAAAACTTTAAATTATTTTAGATTAACAATGTACCTTTTTATTTCTTTAATAGTTTTCAAATATTTAGAAGTTGGCTTACATAAATTATTCTTTCTGTTATTTAATGTTATTTCTATCGAAACTAGTTTAATTCTTTAAGCTTTTTTTCACATTTATAACTTTTCTTTTTTTTGGCTGTTTAAATGAATGGGGTATTCTCCACTTTCTGATTTGTAGATTTTGTAAATATAACAATCTGTACTGATTACAGACATTCTATACAAAATAAACATGCTTTTTTATGAGGTATACTTTTTGGCGTATACTCTGGTTATCCGATTTAAACTCCTGACTATTTTTTATTTTATTTATATTAAGAGTTTCTTCCTTTCATATACTTCTGTTATTTTTAGCTGGAGGACATCATGTAAAATTTGTTACATTTTTTGTGTAATGAATTGTCAGACGTATTTGATATTTTTATTTTATCTTTTTCAGTTTTTATATTATTTGCTTTTATTTAATAAAGGTCGATTATTAAAAGAATGAGAAAAATTTAAAGGCAGTAAATTCATATAGAAGCGATGTTATAAAAGTGTTGCCTACTTTTAGGTATAATTAAGTCGACCATTTAATTTGTATATTATTTTTCTTAAAAATATATTTTAATTTTTTTCTGCTATTTAATGTTGAAGTTTTTTTTTGTACTTTAATGTGATCTTTCTCTATTAAATACTTTCTAAAGTTACAAATGATTTGCTTAAAGCCATAGCCTCCACAAAAGCATATAGAAGATAAATGTAAAAAAATAACACAGTAAAAAACCTTTAACCAAAGCATTAGTGGTTGTTACCTTAAGATGTTTGATGGCTTCAAATACACCAGAAAGCTCGGAGCATAAAGAAGGATTCAATAGAATTTTCTTTTCTTTATTTTTCAAATGCTAAACATGTACTATATTCTTTTGCTGCTTATTTTCCATATTGCGTTTGATATCAATATATATACAATTTCATAAATCAACATTATGACAATGTTTACTGATATGGAAAGTAAAGAAAGGAAAAAATAACAAAAAATTATGTAAAAAAATATGAGCGTAAAAAAGAAGACGAGTAGCGACAAAATATAAATAAGAAGATATTAAATGAAAATTGCTATCGTATTTTTTTCTTATTTTGTTGCTGTCTATTTTACAACCAAAAGTAAACACCAGGGATACAAATACCAAAGGATATTTAATACTAACGCAAACACATATAAACATATATCGTTTATTCCATGAGCGATTTAAAAAAATGTATACTTTTTTTTTAAAGGGTCATTACATTTATATTTGGTACGCTTATTACCAATGGAATAATTTCTGATTATTATTTTTTCCAGTTAAAAAATTCGACAAAGTACGTAATTTTAAATGTTAATACCTTTTTTACTTTGTAGATAGATCTTAATGATTTAAGGCTCTAATGAAGGCCAACTGAAATCTCTTTAAAGGCAATAATGCTAAGGTAAATTGTTTATTTAAAAGTGCACTCGAAATGCAATTGCATTTTTGACAAATTTCTGTCCCTTCGATTTAAATTTCCTTTTAATATGCTTAAAAGCAATATCTTTATTACAAAATGAAAAAATAATTTTTCTGGGATAAGGCGGTCTACTATTTTAAGTATTTTTTTTTTTTTTTAGAAAAATTACCATCTTTTTTTTCATTATTTCTTAGTTTTTTTGGTTATCCTCATTCAGTAATATGTTCATAACTACACGCCGGATTTTATTGATTTAAAACATAGTATGAATTTTATTACGTTAAATATTGTAAATGGTATTGTATAATTCAAAAATAACGTTTTTGCTAAAGATGTAATATTCAGATACATTTTTAAGAAAATTCTACCCTTTTTATTTTAAATATTTTTGATTAATATTGAAGAAAATTATGTTTATTACACAGTATATTAGCAACTATTGTGGGGCAAAAAGGTATTATACCACAAATAAAAATTATGTAATGCTATGACTAAAATTAATTTTAAAATATTGAGTATTTTAAAATTTTTTTTTTCCTATGTAAAAATTTGAGGAAATTTGTCCCACAATAATTTATATTACATTTTTTTAGAAAACGTTATAATTTTTATAATATCAGAGGTAGAAAAAAATTGAAAGGGTAGGGATTTTTCAAAAATATGTCTTAAAATTGCACTTGCGTTATGAATGCACTTTTAAGCGACAATATTATTTTTAGATAACTGCGTTTAATGAGGACATATTCATCTTCCATAAGTAATTTAAATTATTAAAATTCGTTAACAGCTTATAGAGATATTGGTATTTAAAGTTATACTAAGTAAAATTTTTGGACGTTCTCTCATAGAATGAATGATCCCTGCAAACATTTTCTATCGAAAGCGTAACTATATCGACACACCAGGAAGTTATTATGCGTCGCTTTTACTATCGAATTCTGATCTACTTAGTAACACCGTTCGGGATGAACTGTGCCACTAAGCGATAGTTCCTTTTGAGTAACGCTTTAGTCAGTATTGAATGTCACTAATTCGAATCTTCAAATCCCCACTAAAGCGTTACTCAAAAGGAACTATCTCTTAGTGGCACATTTCTTCTCGAATCTTCCAATCCCCACTAAAGCGGTACTCAAAAGATGCTATCTCTAACTATATGAGAATTCGATAGTAAAAGCGAAACATATCAACTTCCCAGTGTGCCGAAGTAGTTACACTTTCGATAGAAAATATTTGCAGAATTTTAAAACTATTTTGCATAAAATTTTTAAAATAATAATGTCAGCAATACTTACATTTTAAAATGAAGGATTAGGAATGAACAAAATTATCAAAAGTAAAAATATTAAAATTTTTTAAATCACAAAATTAACACTTTCTGGTATTTATTATGGAAAGCAATAAAATTAATTACACAACAATATTTTCAATTCACATTAACATTAAAAAAAAAAATTAAATTAAAAAAGAATACTAAAAAAATATTTTAAGTAATTTTGAAAAGAATTTTTCAAATTTAATAAAGTAGGTATATATAATAAAATAAGAATAATTATTGAATCTAATTTATTTTTTAAATAACAAAAATTACGCTTCCTTGTATTTATTATAGAAAACAATGAAATTAATTGCACAAAAAATTTTGAATTCAAATGAACATTTAACATCTTTTAGAATATTTGCAAAATTTTGTGCAGTTATTAGTATATTCGGAAACAATGTATGATTTTTAGAAAGGTTATGATGTTTGCATTATAAAATGTGTAATTCAATATTTCCAATTTTCAATATTTATAATAAATTTTCTCTAATTTCTCTTTCAAATGTTTCCATTTTTATAAAGGGGATTCCCTTTATTAAAGACTATATATAATTTTAATGATGATGTACCATTTTGAATCATTATTATTATTTATTATTATTTTATCTTGGCCCTGAAAGTTTTTTCAATCATTTTTATCAATATTTAAGATTTTTGAAATTTAGAAATAAATACCGCTACTTAACCAAAAATTACCACAATCTACTCTACACATTTAAAGCATTACAACAACAAAACAATTTCTTCAAAATATTTAATAACAAGAAAAATTTTTTGAATTCTTTAAAAACTTTAAAAAAAAATTAATTTAAAATTTTGAAAATTCAAATTTAAAATGCAAAAATTCAGCTCTGCTAAAATATTTCTCGGATACTCTAATGCAATGTATTCTCAAAATTTTGATTTCTATATATACATATTTTAATCTTCCTCAGAATAGACTTGTAAAATTGATTTTTTGATATATTCGTAATTTTTTGTTCTATAGAAAATTATTCTGAAAATTAGCGACTTTTATGTCATACATAAGTCAAAATGTTGTTTAAGTTATCAAGAATTTTATATAAAACAGAATTTTCTGTCCATGTTCTGGCCCTCAAATTGTTAATAACATATATAAATTTTATAGAAGATGAAAAAGTTTTCCTAAATTTATTCACTTGCCCAGAACTAGTTGAAATATTAATAATTTCTTTTTAATTTTGATAAACGCTTACCTTATTTTCTTAATTTTCCTTTTATAAGTAAACTTATGATTTTTTTGTTTCACTATCAGCTTACATAAATAATTTTAGTTAATATCAATATTTTTTCACTCTAATCACTTCACAACTTATATTTTTACTAAGCAAAATTTTATTGTTTCTGCTTGTTCTTTTTCTCATTACGAAATGTAAACAATCGTCAAAATCATGATTTTATGATAAAATTTCGAACCTAATGTGTGTTGTTGTTGTAAAGTTTTGCACGTTCTATTATTAATCATCTTAGAGTGACAAATTCGATAGATTATGTGAATTGTTAAAAAACAATATTCCAAATGCTAGCAGCAAAGGTGTTGAAAAATAGTGTTTTCATTTCTGGATAACTGTAACTGTTATCCAAACAACTTCTAATAGTGATTAAAGAAGTTATGTTTAAAAGATTCAATTCGTATACTAATATATTTTGTTGTTGGAAAATTGAGAGAAATCTTCTATTGCACTTCTAAGAGTGGCGAAGAAATGAGCTATTTCGAAAAAGAATTCACTAAATGCTTGTAGGGATATATTACGTACTTACGCATTTACACATACATAAATATGTATATTAGGGTGGCCCTCATTTTGAAAAGCGTCAAGATTCTCGTTCTCATCCCCTAGAAATATGCGAATATTTTTCGTGTATCACACATGATTATCTCTAAATTTTGACATAATGTATACGACACCAAGACGAAGATATATGATGGAGTTTTGTTTGTCTCCCTCAACTTTTGGTTTAACTCTTTTTTATTTTGGTTAAAGATAACTTTTTTCATTTAAATTTATTTCACTAACTAAATACTTCATTATTGATATTTATTTGATTTTGGTCATTCCAGAAAGGTAATGAACTGTGAATTTCAAAAACATATAAATCAAGAAAATTTCAGTTGATTGTTTTGAGCTAAAACTTTGTATTTCTTAGTTTCTTGCCGATTCACAAATTTCTAAGGGATGAGACCGAAAATTTGAATACCTTCATATAAAAAGAGAGCCACCCTAATGCACATATATAATACTTCAATTTCTTATGGATATTTCTTCCATTGTAATAATATTTCAGTATCCAGAAAATATATACCGTCATAAGTGTATGTGTATGTATGTAAGTGAATATATATGTATATGTGTCAATATATGAATATGCGTATATGTATCAATAAATTTGAATGTGTATTTGGTTGACAGTAAGCAGAAGTACATAAACATTTAGAAAAGACATCACAACAGAATGTAATTTCATGGAATATGAATTTAAATTAAAAAAAAGACTTAAAAAAAGACATAAAAAAGGAAAATTAAATGAACATTACAATTATGATGAAAAAGAATATACAAAAATTAAATTAAAATAAGTGAGAATGTTATAATCGGCTTGATGGAATAAGCTGCAACTTTTTTATTTTTCACTTTATATGGGAGGTGGGTGGTAAAGTGGGCGGGCCATGTACATTTTTGTTTTCGAGTTTACATTTGTCCTTGGACTATTTGTACAAATTTTAGTTGATGTTTCACCTTATATGGGAAGTGGGCGGACCAAGCCCATTTTTGGTTTCCGAGCTTAAATTGTACCCTAAACTATTTGAGCAAAATTTCGTTTATCTAAATGCCTTTTTGTAAAAGATATCGGTTGAAAAGTATAAACTGGAGTTACGATGGACTCCCTTTTTTTTTATAGTATTTTGTCCATAAACTTTTTTCTTTATGAAACGATTTTGCTCATTTTCAATACCAAACAAAACTTATATAAATAAGGCAAATATTTGAGCCAAATTTCGTCCCCCTAGGATGTCCGCCCCAAGCTCTATCCTGCTTTAAACTGACAAACCGACGGACGGACGAACAGACATCATTATATCGCCTTAGATACTTTATGGGGTCTTAGATGATTATTTCGACATGTTACACACGGAATGATGAACCCAATAAACACCTCATAATTTGTTGATGGTAGGTATGAAAAGCAAATCAATAAGATGTTGCTTATTATAGACTGGACTATAGTATTTATTATAGTTTGGACTATTACTATAGTAAAGACTATAGTGCAGACTAGAGTAATGACTATAGTCCAGACTATAACAATGACTATAGTAATGACAATAGTCTAGACTATAGTAATGACAATAGTCCAGACTATAGTAATGACTTTAGTCCAGACCATATTAGTGACTATAGTGCAGGTTATGACTATAGTATAGATTATAGTAAAGCTATAGTCCACACTATAGTAAAGACTATAGCCCAGACTATAGTAAAGACTATAGTCTAGACTGTAGTAAAGACTATAGTCTAGACTGTAGTAAAGACTATAGTCCAGACTATAGCAAAGACTATAGTCCAGACTATAGCAAAGACTATAGTCCAGACTATAGCAAAGACTATAGTCCAGACTATAGCAAAGACTATAGTCCAGACTATAGCAAAGACTATAGTCCAGACTATAGCAAAGACTATAGTCCAGACTATAGCAAAGACTATAGCAAAGACTATAGTCCAGACTATAGCAAAGACTATAGTCCAGACTATAGTCCAGACTATAGTAAATACTATAGTCCAGACTATTGTAAAGACTATAGTCCAGACTATAGTAAAGACTATAGTCCAGACTATAGTAAAGACTATAGTCCAGACTATAGTAAAGACTATAGTCCAGACTATAGTAAAGACTATAGTCCAGACTATAGTAAAGACTATAGTCCAGACTATAGTAAAGACTATAGTCCAGACTATAGTAAAGACTATAGTCCAGACTATAGTAAAGACTATAGTCCACATTAAAGATTAAAGTGGAAAAATCGTATTAATAAAAAAATTTTACTAAATATCAAAATATTTGATTTATTCCAGCCTTGTTTGATTATTTTATAACAATCTTTTATTTTATTACTTTACTTAATGTCACTTCAAAATGTGATTTCAAATGAAATTGAATTAGAAACTTCTTCTTTTTTGTGTCCTTGTTTTGGTTTTCTGGTAGGAAAGAAAATGATATAAATATTTTATTATGTTTTTTTTTTTTGTTTTGTTATATTTTCTTATTTTTATGTAAAACAGCAATTTTGATTTAATTGATAAAAGGTTCTTTTATTAGCAATAATTTTTTATGAAATTTTATACTCTGTTAAATATACTATTTTTATTTATTGTAAATATTGATTGTAAGGTATTTAATTTTGCAAATGCTATAAGTTTGAAAGGACAAATAAAAAATTAAAAAAAAAAAAAAAACTTTATTATTTTGTAATAAAGAAAGGCAAAGAAGAAAAATGTAATAATTGAAATTAAGCAAGTTTAGATTATTATTAAAATTATTGCTATTTAAATATTAAAAAAAAAAAAAAATAATGGGGCACATTGTCTAAATTTACCTTCATTTTTAAATTTTTATATTTAAAACATAAATTTTTTAATTCAACTTATATCTCAGTCCAATTTTAGTTCTCCTAAGAGATAGTTTACAAAAAGCAAAGGTGTATTTAAAAATTAAATAATTATACGCAAATGTTTAGTAACTTACACATTTTTTTAGATATTTATATTACTCTAATAATTGTTTCTTTTTTTTTTACAGGTAAGATTTTATTCGAGTTGAACTATTTTCTTTTGATTACTTCCTTTAGTAAGTCTTTAATGATATGTACATTTCCTTTATATAAATTAAATGAACTTCAATAAATTGAATCAAATACAGTATAAAAAGGATTTATACTGAATATTGTTATACTTAAACTGAAGGAACTTTTAATATTTAAATGGAAGAACTTTAAAAGCAGTAAATAAGAATCATAAAAATCATACTTTCAGTGATAACAATGGGATAGAATTACTGCTGCAGGTCTTTGTCAGCAATTACAACACTATGTTAAAGAAAGCAGCTCTTTTTGCTGGGAATGTAAAGTAGAAGGCTTTCAATTACATAATTACTTAAGCCAATTAAAATTTTGTTTAACTTTGTTCCATTCATGAAAATGATAATATGAAATGAAAATAATTGTTTTCATTTGTATACATTTCAGGTTTTTTTTTTATTAAATCAATAAAATTTATAACGTATAATAAAAAATAAAAAGAAATTTAAATAAAATACAATATTATATATATATATATATATATATATATATATATATATATATATATATATATATATATATATATATATATATATATATATATATTATATATATTATATAAATATATATAATATATATATATATATATATATATATTATATATATTATATATATATATATAATATATATATATATATATATATATATATATATATATTATATATATATTATATAAATATATAATATATATATATATATATATATATATAATATATATATATATATATTATATATATTTATATAATATATATAATATATATATATATATATATATATATATATATATTATATATATTATATATAAATTAATGTTATTCAAAAAATATTTTTTGTTTTGAATTTTTTGAAGAACTGCTAGGTTTTGTGAAGTAAAAATTGTAAAAAATTTATTGAAATGTCCTCTTTTGCAAAAATTAAAATTTTCAAAGAAAATGTGGTGTTAAAAAAAAATATCAATTTTATGAAATCATGCCAATTTTCAAAAGAAGTAAGAATTGCATAAACTACCAAAATTGCAAAAAGGATCTATTTATAACAAAAAGTACTATTTTTAATATTCCAAAAGGCACAGTTTTTCAAAAACATGAGAATTTTTAAATACGAATTTTAAATATATGTTTTAATTAAAATAAAAGAAAAAAAGAAAAGAAAAGAAAAAAGAAAATTGATATATTAATTGCGTTAAAATGCATTTTCAAGATTTTTTTTATTTGCTAAATGTTTTTATTAAAGTCGGTATAAGATGAACTCAGACGCCACACAGTGTACAGTGATAAATTCCGGTCAAAAATCAATGACTCCGTTATATCTCTTTGTCAACAATTTAAACTTGGTGTTCGGATAAAAATATAAATTTTTTACTGATAGCAAAAGCTCATAGCGGAATAAATGAGGACAAAGAAGATTTATGATAAATTTTTACCTGATAAATTTCAAAATACTTCAACTAGCTCAAGTGTAAGATATAGTTACAAGGTTTCCACTGATATATGTTGCAAAAAAATTGGTTAAGTATAAGAAGAGATATAGGCGATTATCCTCACATATAGCGCATCCAATTGAAGCAATTTGTATTGTTGAGAAATTTTCGAAAATACATTTAATACATTTATCAAAATAAACTCAAAAAATTTAAGGATATAGGATTTTAAATAAAAACTTATATATGTATATAACCATGAAATAAATTTACAGCTTTGTGTTGCCTACTGTTATCTTTCTAATGCGGCCAACTTCTGTATGGTTGCATTTTCCGTACAGTTATTGTATAAGTTACATACATATAAGTTTTTATTTAAAATTATTGATATAAATTGATAATTTATATAATTTTGCAGCAAAAATTGCGCGAAATAGATAAATGAGTTGCCCAACTTAGTAAGGACGACTAAAATTTGAGAAAATTTTAATTACACGTGCAAAAGGTTTATTTTATGAACTTTATATTAAAAATTGCAAAAAAATCTCCAAGACTATACTCTAAAATTAATATTCCATGTACTAAAACACATAAAATATATTTTTCGGCCCATCATGTTATAATTATATCATCATTAATATTACAAAAATACTTTCTAAATATATTCAACTTTGAATATACTAAAAAATACTCATTTTAAGTGATTATCAGAAATTTTGTGGTAAGAAGGGTAGTAGCAACTGCATTTGCTAACTCATCAGTATACTCCTATCCTGTTCAGACTTAATCTCTGAAATCTATTGAAAAAAATGTTTGATCCATTAAAGTTTGGATTTAAAATTTTTGTGGCGATAGAAGTAATAAATTTTCTACAATTCATAAATATACCAAAAAGATAATTTTATGACTAGTATTTTACTCCAGAAGATTGGTAATAAATCAGTATTTGCATGGTTTATTACTTTTTATATAAGAATTAAAATAGATTTTTTAATGGCTTTCAAATGTAATAAAAATTACATTAAAAAATCAGATATTAATTTATAACATTTTTAGCCGGAATTTACCACCGTGCTGTGGTTCCAAAACGATCTTTTTTGGAAATAATTCTGTAACTTGTGAACCGTATGAGATATTTCAATAAAATTGAACATGGCCTGAGATGAGGTGTTCTTGAATATACTTGGTGGAATACAGATTCCTAGTGGGTCAGGGAGGTAGTGGGCGGACCTCCAAGTTGGCCACCTCGGGTATATCATTTATTTAAATCGCCAAAAATTCATTTACGGTTTGACAGAAAAAATTTTACATATAGATAGTCCTTGTGAATTACTACAAAATATACGCTTACATGTTATAGGTTATTTCTTTTAGTTTAAGAGATATTCACGTCGAAATAAAATTACCACTGATTTTTAGCCCAGTTTTTTTCTTTTTTTTTATTTCTTACAAGATTCTAAATAATATTGCAGTTATATTAATCTGAAGTAGGAACTTTAAAAAAATATCATATTTTTTGGGTTTTTTTTCCAAAAAAGGTGGCTATATTCATTCACTTATAAAATTTGTTTTTGGTTCTGTTTTATATCATTTTTTTAATGTTTTCAAAAGAAATCTCAACGAAAATGTGTGTAAAGTAAATCCGAAAGCCATATGACAACGGTCTCCCCACAAGCCCCATCCAAACTTTGTCAATTTTGAAATTTTGTTAAATTCTCAAATTGCAAAGCTGGGATCAACATAAAATTAATTTAATTATATATAAGCAAAAGGGAAATATCCAAAAAGTATTTGATGATGGACGCCCCTTATAATGACAGGGTGACCATTTAAAAAAAAAAATACCAGTTTTTAAACACTTTCTATATGGATTGGGATTTCGGATATTTTCAGGTTAAAAAAGTGGTAGTTTTTAATTTTCTGATTTTAAGACAAGTTTCTACTTATTATACTGAAATTTCAATACGATATCACTGTTCGTTTAAATTTTATTAACGTTTAAATATTAACTTTGTAAAAAACTCTAAAAAGCTAAATTTTAAGTTCTTCGAGAAATGCTGGAATCAAATTACATTCCACTAACTTTTTTAATAGACTATCAATCTCCATATTCTAACATTTTCTTAGATACCAAATATTTGTGCAAAAAGTTTATACTCTTAAAATCCAACAGAAACTTGGCCTCCTCTAGCCAAATTAAGCTATTTCTCATACATTTGTATGACAAATGTATGCTGCTGAAGATAATTTATACACGTTAAAAAGCACTTTTAAAGGCAAATTTGTGTTATATTTTAATGTAGAGAATCAGGAATTATATATAATTATATTTATAACTAAAAACTTAAATAATATCAGTTGGTAAACAGTTGGTTGCCTAAAATACACTTTTCACTGACGCGAATAATAAATAATCTTCACCTAAAATGACCGTCTGAATGTTTTATCTCCATTCGCATGTTTAACAACTATTAATCGCTCCACCTACATGCTTGTTATGATGATTTGCAGATTTATAAAATAAGTGTTAAATTTTGTTAAATCACACTTTTAATAGTAATTTCTAACATTTACATAAATACACAAACATATTTGCTACTCGCATAAAATATACATTCAACCATTTTGCTAAAACTGTAAGCAACAGGAAAAATGTCTGAAACCTATTAAAAAAGACCAACTAAAAGTTACTTACATACATCTAATCATAATGGCAAGTCGTCACGGTCTACGTGTAAAATATATTGATATTATTGTGCAGAATGACATAAGTTTTGACATTTAACACTGGCACGTATGTATGCAACACTTGTAAATAAATTCGAAACAAAAGTTTCATATTATTCTGTTGACTGTGTCATAAATATATTTTGATGGCTTTGTTTGCCATCTATGGTATCTATTAAAACTAGAGTTATTCATGGGAAATCCCGGTAGGGGAATTCTGCAAAATTTTCAATCCCGTAATCCCGGGAAATCATACGGGAATCCCGGGATTTCCTGCGTATGCAAAATGTTTATATTTTCTAACTCGTGTATAGTTATTTTAGTATATAATTTTACATTTGCTTTAATATTTAATATTTTTACATTTGCTTTAATTTATTTTATTTGATTTTTTTACGAGTTTAAATATCTTTAAGGGAATATATAAATATATTTGATAGTTTCTGAGTCCTTCGTGCCTTTTTGTATAATAGATATTTTAAAAAGAGGAAAATTTGAAGCTACATTGTGACCAAAAATAATATATTGCTAAAGGACTAGTAAAAAGTAAAATTCGACATTTTAAAAATATATTTATTAAACGATATGAAGATGTAATTTGCACATATGTGAAAATTGAAATCATTTTTAAAGCACCAGTGAAAACGTTTACCTAAAAGTATCCAAATTGTTAACTGTATATGGATTTTTTATGAGATAAATTACAAAAAGTTCACTTGTAAGACCATGCAGTTTAAAGAGTCTAATTGTTTAGAACTGAAAACGATTTTAATTAATTTTTTTAATTAATAGTGTTAATAGTATGAAAATAGAAGAAACTTATTATATAAGAAAATACATTATTCATAGAAATGGGTTATAAATCTGGAAAGAATTGGGCTTCAGAAATCTGTAAAATTCTTTGGGGCTCTCTTAGCAACAAGATTGCTTCCGTAAAATTACCGAGAGAAGTTTTAACCACAGAGCAATATGAAAACCAAACTAATGATTCGAATTTCTGATGAGTTGTTATATAATAAAACGTATTCATTTTATTTTTCAAAATGTCTGTTTAGGTTTCAACGAAGCGAAAATCGATAAGACACCACGAATGCCGATGAAGTATTCCATTCTGGTGGTGTGGCTTTCGACATTACCACATCTATAAAGTAGAGGTTCAATCTCTCTTTTACTTGACTCAAACGCCTATTGCTGCTGAGTCCCCCAAATTTGCATCCAGTGCAAGGCGGGCGCACTTAATTAGACAACACGAATGCTAATGAAGTGCGCAGCGGCACAGAAAATACTTATTCCATTCTGCTGGCGTCCAATTATAGTCCACAAACTCTGCTTTGGTACCGCCAAACAGAAAATAAGACAATTTACGATTGCAAACTTGTTTAATGTCAATACTTCAAAAAGAACTAAATTAGTTTAACGTTTTATGATAAATTAGTTTATGTTAATGCTTTTTATCATTCATTTAACTGAATTATCTTATAAATATAAACCGTTGCCCAAAATGCCTCTAATTTTGCTTTACACGCATTACCCCAGTGACCGGCTGGGGACCAGTGCTCTGGCCATGTCAAATTTTATTTAGATGTCTCCAACGGTTCACAAGTTACAGAAAAAAATCGTTTTGGGACCAAAAATAGTATATTTGATGATTTTTACCATTTTTTTCTTCTCAAAATTTGACGATTTTGCACGAAATTTATCTGGCAACTATGCCTTGTTATAGAGATTTTAAGATAACAAGCGACATATAAAGCAGAATAGAAATTCCTATATTGACTAAAAGGCATTACTGAAGTGAAATAAGTATTCATGGTGTTAAAGAGTAATAGTGGTTAAAAGTGCGGGTAAAAAATTGAGGAAATGTTAAAAAAAAAATTGTAAATTTGTACTTTTTTCGGAAAATAGATACTTTGTTTTTCCCTAAACACTTTTATTGTAAATGGATTAAAGAATTATATGAAATTTAATATCAATAGACAGACAGATGGACGGACAACGTTTTTTCTACTCCTGTATTTATTAGTTTTTGGAATAATTACGTGTTTTACGGTTATTTTATTTTAATAACTGTTATATTATTGGTTATCTAATTTTCTTGATTTTGGGCATTTTGGAAAGGTCATAAACTGATGAATTCAACATGATATAAAACCAGAAAATTTCAATTAAAATAAATTATTTATGATCGAGGAAAGGAAAAGATTTTTAAAAATTCATTATTTCCAAGATTCTAATCACTTAGAGCTACCCACAAATTTTTATTCAATCAGTCCAAAACTTTGAATATCTTAATTTTTCGTCTAAAGGGTGGTCCGAAGTGTGCTTTTTTGTCATTTTTGAAACACTATAAATGGACCAGTTTTTGCACTATGGCAAAAGTAGTGATAACCAATTAAGGTGATTATCTATACTTTTGACCTAAGTAAAAATTAATATTGAGTTTTTATCCATTTTGGAATAATTCGGAATTTTGTCTCATAACCTCACTTTTTAAATTGTACACATTCTAATGTAGGTTCTACACAGAGGTTTTCAGTTAAATACAAAATGTTTGTACAATATTTTTAACTAAACCCTGACTTATTTGGATCATAAAATATATTTAAATGGTTTAGTTATAGCGAAAACATATTTCAACATCATTATTATCAAAACTACATTATTTGAAATTTGGGAATGTATAACCTATTTATTACAATAACTGATCGCCAGATATAGCCAAACAAATTAATTAATCGACAATCTTTACCATGATACAATTTTAGTTGGTTCTTGCTATATTAATTTGTACAAATTGAGGGTGATATCTCTAAATACCACCATTTAAAAACTATTCGTAACATACCATCAATTAACCAATCGAAAGGATACTTACTAGCTTTTTAACAAATTTAAGAAAAATGATGTCTAAATCTATCTTGAGACTTGAGTTGCTCTAAATAACACAAAATCTTATGCTATCATGCTTAGAATAATGTCTGCGCAACAGGTTTTGCAACACTTTATAGTTTATTGATCAATTATCTTCAATATTTAGAAGAGATGATAATTTTTTTTTATATAAAAGTTTATACAGTTTTTAAAATAATTTACTGTCATTTGTACTAATCTTGTGATTATATTTTAGTTAAATTTTGTACAAAAATATTTCGCAATTCTTTATCTCCTAACAATATCGGTGAAAAAATTTATAAGAAATTCTACATAAATTTTATAAACTTTTATAATCTATTAGTCAAATATACAGTTTGTTAGAACCAACTTGTTGTTTCCTTTTAATAGTCAAACTAATTGATAATTTAAAATATATAATTCTTTCTCATAAATGTATACGTAAGAATTATAATTGACTCTATTTTAAGTTAAAAATAATTTTTACCTGAAATATCCAAAATTTTTTTGCTCCTTTCTTGCTATTTTTGTAATAACTTAGTAAATACGAGTCCGACAAGTATAATATTTCACACACATATTATATAGACTTATATGACTTAGATTATGAAAGAAGTATGAACTTTGAAAATGATAAAACGCTCTTCGCTTCACATTTATTCCAACATTTCTAGGGGGTGAGAACAAGAATCTGAACACTATTCCTAATGAGGGACACCCTAGTATTCAATATAGTCAAACCTTGTCAAACTGAAAAATGCACAATGACATGACTTGATTTTGTTGTAATCAAAGTAATAAATAAAACAACAATATTTCCAAGAAAAACAACAGTTTTGTAGTATGTATTTCACTCTTTTCTTCCATTTCGCCAAAAAATATAGATCAAATAAGAAAGAGAAAAAAAAAATAGTAATAAATCAAGTATTGAAAATGTAAACAATTATAATGGCAATAACAACAATGACATCGCAGACTCTATAAAAAAAATTTATCAAAAACAACAACACAAAAATGATAAAATACAAATTATTTCTAAAGTTTTGTTATTGTTTTTGCCAGTATCTTACTATTCATGCCACTGCTGTAAACTCTCATAGAAATTTGTATAGTATTTATGAACCCAGTAAACATTCTGTATTACTGAAATAACTAAAACAAATTATCACTTTTACAAAATAAATATTACTCTTTAAGACGTGTTCTAGAACAAGTAACACTGCTGGTAGTAGGGGAGTAAGAGGACCATGTGCCATAGGAGCACATCTGCCATTGTCAATTATCTTGCAAATGAAGTAATCTTTTTCGTGGCACTAATTGATTTTCTTTTCTATAAACTTTTCAATTTACATATAATCGGAGCCAGACATGATTAATTACACTCTGCTACAGTGAAAAGTATCACAGGCTTTCTTGAGGACATCATAAATCAGTTTTAATCGTTAACAATACACTATTAAAATTTTGAGTTATGCTTTGTGTAGGTTTCTGTATCTACTTCTTTTTTAAGCTTTTTTAGGAATTAGAAGAATTAGACTTTTCAAGCGTATACATTTGTTTTTGTTTCGGTCAAATACTAACAGAAAATTTTGAAACAATTTTTAAACCAAAAATAAAAGTTCTGCAATTTTTCGAGTTTAATTGAAATTTATTTAAAATTTTTCTATAAAAGCCTATATAACGATACAATAATTTTTAAAGACATTTTTGTTGTAAATAACAGAGATTTGGTCCATTTCAAGTTGTACAAAAATTTCAGAATTGATTAGATTTTATCTGGAATAACTTAGGTAAACTGTCCTTACATTTTTTACATTTTTTTTGCCTCAAAAAGTATGCACCAAATAAAACATAAAATAAATTAAAATGTCTTAAAATAAGGAGTACGCACGGAAAAATTAGCGCACGCAATTTTACTTATAAAAATGAAACCAATGGGTAAAAAAAAGGTTAATACAACTCCATTTATTCTTTGCTGTAAGGGCGAGAATAAAAAAAAACTTTAAGGGTGTGAAGATAAATTCGTCAGTTAAATACGTCCCACACAAATGTTAAATACGCTCCACAGCGTGTGGATCGATTTGTTAAAATGAACAAAATTATTTTTTAATAAAAATACTATATCAAAATTAAATTTTTATTAAAAAAATTAAAATATTTTTGTAAAACACATTAAAATATAAAACTGTAAAAAAAATTTAAATATATCACTCCATACATAAAATTTCTTTGAACAAGAATCGAAAATTTTAAGTGGTCCTAATGGACATAAGGAGCATACATGAATCGGGTAAGCGGAAGAGTGGAAGTAGCCTGGGACTAGTAGATTACGGAAATGTATATTCTATGTCCAGATTCCATCTGTGATCAGAGATATATAATTTTGAAAAATGTGTTTTTTCACTATGGTCATATGGAAATATGTGGAATTTTCAAATGGCTCCAGTGGACATAAGGAGCATACATGAATCGGGTAAGCGGAGGAGTGGAAGTAGCCTAGGACTAGTAGATTCCAGAAATGTATGTTCTATGTCCAGATTCCATCTGTGATCAGAGATATATAATTTTGAAAAATGTGTTTTTTCACTATGGTCATATGGAAAAATGTGGAATTTTCAAGCGGCTTCAGAGGAAATAAGGAGCCGACATGAATTGGGTAAGCGAAAGAGTGGAAGTAGCCTAGGACTAGTAGATTCCAGAAATGTATGTTCTATGTCCAGATTCCATCTGTGATCAGAGATATATAATTTTGAAAAATGTGTTTTTTCACTATGGTCATATGGAAATATGTGGAATTTTCAAATGGCTCCAGTGGACATAAGGAGCATACATGAATCGGGTAAGCGGAGGAGTGGAAGTAGCCTAGGACTAGTAGATTCCAGAAATGTATGTTCTATGTCCAGATTCCATCTGTGATCAGAGATATATAATTTTGAAAAATGTGTTTTTTCACTATGATTATATGAAAAAATGTGGGTTGAACTCAGCATATACTCCAGGAATGTCTCAATTGCAGTATTAACCCGTTAATGTCACGCGGCAGCAAAAGTTTATAGTGGAGTTTTTGCTCGTTTTCGCTTCCTGATAACTATGCGAGAGCTAATAAAAAGACAAAAAATCATTAGATCGTTTAGTAAGCAGTTATTTGCGTTAATTCCACTTTATTTAATTTAATTTGCCTTTGTCATTTACATAATGTAAGCTAACGATTCGGAATTCCAAATCTCTAATTTTAGTCATTAACGGGATAAATTGAATTAAATTGTTTTTTAAAATTTTTGGTTTTTCAAGTACCCACCGAAAGGGTACTTTTGCCAATTTAGGCAATTCAAAAAATTCATAAAAAAAAAATTACAAAAAGGGAAGATAGTCGGGACCAAAAGAACTTGAAGTCTTTTGAGAGAAAAGCTAGTTTTCAAAAATGTTTTATGGTTATGAGAAGAAAGGACATACCAAAAGTGTCTTAAGATCCTCCTTGGGATAATCTTATAGATTAAAATTCATCAGATAAATTTATTATTCTAAAATTCTTTTGATCAATATCTAGTAGTGCCTTAAACATTAGGTCCTTCAAATGTTTGCTAATATACTGCATAATATTGTAAATGTAAATTATAAAATGTTGCTGTATAGTTATAGTTTGTATATCGTAGTAAGTAATGACAATGTATTACAGTTGTTATTTGATATGTTTAGCTATGAAACATTTTATTGAAACGTGATGTTTTTGGGTTTCAATACTTCTTCACTTTTTGAATATTTCGCTTGTTATAATGGGTATGTGTGTGTTTATATGTGCTATCTGTTTTAATGTATAAATTACTTATGTTTATACATGTTAGGTATTAAGCGTTAAATGTTTTAATTTTTGATATTAAAGCCATTAAAGGGAAATGTCTGTATTTTTAAGTCTTAATAAAAGACTATTAAAGATTATTAATAAACATGTTCTATAATATACAAATTTTTCATTCAAAATATTTTAATTTTTCATTTGAAAATAATTATTCAAAATTATAATTTATTTACATTACTTTTAATTGATATAATATCTCAGAAACTAATACAGTAATCATAAAAAAAAATATAGTAGGGGACTGGATGATACAATAGCAAACACCAGATTTCTTATTATGGATCATTATAAAACTATATGATGATCTTATTATGACCGTTTGAATGTATTTCTGAAAAATTTACTTTTACTCCGGTGTGTGTTTTATGAGTATTGTTCGAATTAATTAAATTATTTCCAAAAAAATATAACGTCTTATACATTTTGAAACTTATTATTGGTTTATTTATTTATTGATTTATTTATTATTTATTTAATTTATTATCCCACAATATTAAAGAAAATATTCTCAAAATTTTTATGTTTATCTATCATCAAATGTCAAGTAGTTTCAAAATTATGATCATAAAATGTCCAAAACTTCCCACATGTCACCACAAATAAAAGTGCCTTAGAATGTTGCCATAATCTGCAGAAAAATTAAATTAAATTAAATTAAATTTAACTTATGTCAAACATATTTTATGAACATATGAATGTTTTGATGAAAAAAAAAAAAAAAAAAAAAATATGTGTTTTTTCCTTTTACTGCTACCATTTAATAGGCTTAAAATTTTTGTATATTTTTGTTGTTATTATTTTTACACTTGACCTATAATATCAAGAGATTATAGTAAATTAACTTCATAAACAGAAAAAGGGGATAAAGTAAACTTACTTCGGTATTGAATGGAATAAAAAATAGTGTACCACAATAAAAATGAGAATATGGTCTGTGTAATTATACTCCCATACTGTGCTGATGTTTGTAACGCAAAGAAAAAATCATCCAACACCCATCTTAAAGTATACCAATCGACTCAGAATCACTTTTTGAATCGTCTGGCTGGCTGGGCGGCTGGTTGGCTGGCTGACTGTCCATGTAAACCTTGTGCACTAAGTGCAGGTCGCAATTTTGAAGATAATTTGGCACATGGGACTTTCATAACACAGGGACGAAGCCTATTGAAATTGGTGATGATTGGTCCATTATTTCACCTAACCCCCATACAAATGTCCTCCCGGAATAGGGGTTTAACGATCATAAATGCATTAAATATAGCAATATTTTAATGAAATTCGGTGTAAGGAAGTTATGTATAAGTTTCAATCTTTGTGCCAAATTTCATGACGAGTGGTCCATAGTTGACCATAGCTCCCATATAAAACTCTCTTCCGAAAATCACTTTATCGTGCATAAAACACATATAAATATTAATGTCAAGCTTTATATTCGATACAAATAAGTTTTATATAAGTAGAAATCATAGTGACAAATTTTATGAGGATCGCTCCATAATTTACCATAGCTCCCATATAAGCCTACTTTCATGAATCACCCTAAAGTGCATAAATTTATATAAATGTTAGTATTAAAGTAATATTCTGTATTCATATATTTTATTTTACACTTGGTAAAAGTATCGTTCCACAACTGTCCACATGTCTAATATAAGACCCCTACATAATGGTATGGGGTATCATATGGTCGGGCTTGACCGACTATATCTTTCTTACTTGTTTTTATTTAAATTAACCAAAAAAATTACCAGAACATCGTAATATTATTTAAGAATAGTTATAGTATTAAGTTTTATTTTGTCATACAGAAATTAAATACCAATTTTTAAGGTATACTTTTAGGCGTTAAAACTAATTTTTATTCAAGTGTATAAGAATATTAATATTTATTTTTTTGTCTTATAAAAAAATATTCTTCAATTTATTTATGCTTATGGAATTCCGTGGTGTTTGTAGTTTTATAGCACTTTTAGCTCGACCTTGGTATAGACATATGTGTTAAAACTTTTAAAATGTCAAAACAGCATTTTATTTCTGCTTCTGTTTTGTTTTTTTTTATTATTAAATATAAATAGTAACTATAATTTTATTAAATACATACTCTGCGGCATAAAATTCTCGAAATGCTGCACATTTATACAAATAAATTAAAATTTTATATACCATAATCAAGTGGTAAGGTCGCCAACATAAAAATAAATAAAAACACACTCATGTAACATTATTTAAATATATACTTAATTTATAAACTTTACTCTTGGCTTTGATGGATTTTAATTAAATGAAATTGGTATTTTAAATATTTACATACAAATGCATACAATTTTTTGTGTATTTAATTTCTCTTATAAAATAGGGGGCCACCAAATTAAATATTTTTAAATGTAAATTTTACCATTAAAAACTGGACTATAATAAAAATACGATTTATATTAATGGCATTTTTTTAATAACAATTTTCCTTATTTCAATTTTTGGTTGCAGTCTATTGCTTATACTTAAATACTTATTATATAAACAATCATTTCAACAAGGTATTATTATCCTTGTTATTGTTATAATAACATAAATATTTTGTATTTATAGTCACAACTACATACACTTGTGTATAAGTGTATAGAGCGACAGAGTTATAAGTTAATAAATAAATATAAATTATTATTATTTTTTTTTTTTTTTTTTCATTTTAAAAATCAACTTCTTAATATCAAAATATTTTGCACAGACGTATTATAATTTTTTAACTTTGGAAAATTGGAAAAGTTAAGGATGGGTGAAAAGCTTAATTTCAACACAAACGTATTATATTTTATACCCTATACTTCCATATTGATAGATTTTTATTTATTTATTTATTGATTTAATAGCCAATGAAATTACAATTTCTTACAGGTTAGCATATATATTGTTCTTAAAGCTATTTACAATAAAATATTTTCATTCAATAACAAAAACTTATTATTTAACTATGTTAAATATGCTCCTCTTAATGCGGATTGGATTTAATGAGAAATCAATATATGGATAAAAACTGTTGAATTGATTGCATATATGTATCATGGGATCAACGTTGGCATAATTAGTTCGAAAATATTTTATTTTTGAAGGAGTATTATTTCTAGTTGAACAATTTGGGATTACGAATTCGATCTTACGAAGCAGGAATTGAGAATTAATTGAACCGTTTATTACATTAATTAGATGAAATATTCATATATTTTCTCCTACTTTCAAGAGTAGGTAGATCAATAAGCTATAATGCTATAATGATATATATATATATATATATATATATATATATATATATATATATATATATATATATATATATATATATATATGTTGATGTTTGTAACGCTTGGATAACAATGATCCTTTTTATTTTTCGCTAAGTATTCCAATTGAAATAAAATCATCTTTTTAGTCGATTCACTAATGTCTGTCCATCCGTCCGTATGGCTGCTTTTACATGCAAATAATACATTTGGCTCTATTTTATGCCAATATCAAATACTTCTTTGCTAAGTTCGGTCTACAGCTTAGAGAGCCGGACGAACTATTACTCTAACTATGGCTGTATTCCACGAACAGTGGAAGATCCTAGTGAATTTTTTATATTAAAATATCTTTAACAACTAGAACGACATGTTTTCGGTCTAAAGGTAAGTAGTAGGGATTCGTTTTAAATTCTAGGTCCTTTGTGGAAACGAAGTGACTGATGAATTCCACTGACCCACGAAATTGATGGAAAAGTGGGCACTAAACTTTTTCTTTCATTACCTGTATAACGAACACTTTTTAATTTTTCTCAATTAATTTACATAAAGATTCCCCCCATTGACATTTCGTCAGTGAAATCAATATATTTTAAAGCTTTTAAAACAAACAATAATAGCAGCTGGTTGTAAAACAAAGAGACTGTCAAAGGAAATGATTAATATAAAAGTCATTATTTTCTGTCCATTAATTTTGTTGACATGGAGAAAAGTCTTAATTGGTAATAAGTGCAATTTATTTATTTTTCAATAATGCTTCCACATTCGCACTCTTCAAACGAATTGCCTTATTTTGTTTTTAATCAAATTGGTTTTCGCAAAACAGAGGTAAGGGGATTTAAATAAAAGCAAATTTTCAGGAATATGATAAAGTGCATATGATTCAGAGAATTTGTTACTTTTTTTCTGTAGAACTGTTAAAATGGATTTATTTACAAAAGAAAAAAAGGAAATCATGTTGCTATGATATGAACTAATTTGAGTTAAAATTGTATTAACCTCATCTTTTATGAGAATTCTTATTGGTATAAGGGCTTAAGAATTATTCGTTTGTTTCTTAAATTAAATGAAAAGAAATATAAGAAAAGAAAGGTGTGGAACCCAAGACCCATCAATTAACCCCGACTACCTCTAAGCCACTTTATCCCCATTGCGAACCCTATAAGATTGTCGAGTTCACTACCCGTAACCTCCTTTAGTTCGTGTAGAATATGGTTCCCAAACCACTTCAGTGGTTTGGGAGCCATATTCTGAAGCCCTACACAATGACAGAGTATGTATTCTCCTGTCTCTAGCTCCTCCACATCATCGCACGTCCTACAAAAGTCTGACGTGCCGGTGTCCCATTTACTGGTCACATTCCCCATAGCGAGATGCATCGATTCTGCTGGTCTAAAACTAGGCCATAACGCTCTAGATACCCTGCAGTCCATTCTACTCCTCCAAGCATGATTCGTTTTTCCTAGAGCCCATTCCCTTATGGCCATGAAATATGATCCAATTGCAATCCTAACCAATACCTCCACAAACGACCTGTCCAGCTCCGAGCCCTTACGAGCTAGTTTATCGGCTATTTCATTACCGAGAATACCGCAGTGACCAGGAATCCAAACAGAGTCTTATTCTGTAGGCATCCATTAACCTTCTAAATTCCCTCCTACACTCACGCACCAATCTGGACCTGACACAATAACTTGTCATTGCCATTAGTGCTGTCTGACTATCCACATAGATAGTTACCTCAGTGTCCCTCTCAACATTCTCCTCCAGCAATCCTAGGGCCTTGTAATTACCTAGAATTTCTGCCTGGAAAATGCTGCAACTATCAAGCAATCTAAAAGATCGTCTGATATCTGTTCCCATGAAGAAAACACCCGCCCCTGTGCCTACTTCCATCTTCGAGCCAAAAGGCAGATTCAATATGTAAATAAATCGATAAAAAAAATTAACTTTATTTAAAAAAATGATGGGAATAAACTGTTTCAAATATTAAAATTATATTAATAATCGATCACTCATATCATGATTAACATTTATTTTGAAAATAAGTCATATATTGTCATTTGTATTTAATGCATTTTCAAATTTTCAAAATCACTTGGTTGGTTAACTTGCCATTCAAAAGCATTAAAAATCAAACAAATTTGAATTTCAATAAAAATTTCAAATGATTAGAACATTAAATAACAATGTAACTATTGCCAGGGTATATACGTGCTTAAATCGGTTCTAAAAATTTGTGTTGAAAAATGTTCAAAGTGAAATGAGGCATTTTAGAAAATAAGGTGCTAATTTTCACAAAAGTACTCGTGTATTTTAGACTTTCATTTCTTTGCTCACTCTCTATCTTGCTCTAAATGTGAAAGCAATGCCAGTACATTTAAAAATAGGGCTAAACAAACAGCACTGTAAACTGCTGCTGACCAAATGTAATTAACTTCATAACAAATAGTTCATTCTAAATTATCATGTGATTGTGGCAGCAGACACCGCTGCTGACTACGCACAGTGTTGTGAACTCATATAACCAGTTTCCAAAAATGAAGGGAGTTGTCGTAGGTTGCTAAAATTTGGTGTTGAAAAAACTATTACAAAGAATATTTACTGATCGAATTTAAAATCAGGACACATCAATCCAATATATCCTGGAGTCTTTTTTTTTATACAATTATATATTAATTCAGATTAAATTTAGAGGTAAGTGAATATTAGTACATAAATTCAGAATATAAACATAAATATATATCAAAATTTTACAAAATGACAAGTAAGAATGTGTTTTTACTACGAAAATGTTACCATATCCTTCATTATCATATTTTATTATTCTTTCGCATACAAATTTTAATATGTCCTTATTTATTTTTTTCTGATTAAATATTTTCAATATGTAAAGTAATAACAACACCAGATATAAAATTTTTGTTTATTTTGGTTTTGGTTTAATTTTAAATAATAATGTATAGTATTTTTAATGATTAGAATTTATGCAGTTAACAAATTTATTGAATTTTATTTGAATCATACATTTCAAAAAAATAAATGTGCATAATGTTTAGAAATGTTGGTGTTACAAGCTGATACATCCTCCTTATTTTTGTTTAGCCGGGTCATTTAACTAATATCGGTTATATATACCAACAAATATCTTTAAAAAAAAAAACAAATATTGTACTCACCAAGCCTATGTTTCCGACCTTTACCTATAAAGATAACGAACACACAAGTTTCACAAACTTTAATGTCAAATTTTCCAATTTAATTTCTTTTTCCGATTTTATTAAATATAATTCACAACTCTTTATTAGTTTTGTTTAAAAAAATTGTCTATAATATTAAAAAAATGTGAAGGGGGAGGAAGGGGAAACGGAAAATAAATTTTATGAAATCTAGACACTTATAAAATGAATCGCTCAAAGTATAAAAAACCTTTTTTTTTATTGTCCATTAAATTTTGAACTTATTTTATATTAAAACCTTTTCCAATTGAATAAATTTAAAATAACATTTAATCAAATGTGACTTATGAATTTTATAAAAAAATTATGTACGCAGTTGAAAATGGTCATATATTTTTATACATGACCCATGTGCTACGATATATTGTTATATATGAGTTTATATTGAAAGTGTGTGGACTCATACATAGAATAGTTTCCATTATATGTATACATATATGGAAAAATATATGAACTATTCTGCCATATATGGAAATATACTTGTAAAATTTAAATAAAATTTAAATTGAAATAAATTTTCATATATGAAACCATATATCAAATATTAAATCAAACATAAAATGCAATATTAAGCTAGAAACACAATTATATCATATGAACGTAGAAGCGTATTTCGTAGGAAGATACGTTGTCAAATCGCGACTTAAATATTTTTAATGTAAAGTACACACACAACAGCTGGCGTATACGTTGAATCGAATGTACGTAGTACATTCAAATAGATTTAATTCTATTTTTTACAAAAAGTAAAAAAATTTCAAAAACAAAAAAAAAAGGAAAAAAAATGCAAAACTTTTTTTTTGAATATATATGAATGGCTTGATATATATGAATGACTGAATATATATGAATGTCTGAATATATATGAATGACTGAATATATATGAATGACTGAATATATATGAATGACTGAATATATATGAATTACTGAATATATATGAATGACTAAATATATATGAATGATTGAATATATATGAATGACTGAATATATATGAATGACTGAATATATATGAATGATTGAATATATACGAATGACTGAAAATATTTGAATGACTGAATATATATGAATGACTGAATATATATGAATGACTGAATATATATGAATGACTGAATATATATGAATGACTGAATATATATGAATGGCTGAATATATATGAATGACTTAATATATATGAATGACTGAATATATATGAATATATGAATGACTGAATATATATGAATATATGAATGACTGAATATATATGAATATATGAATGACTGAATATATATGAATATATGAATGACTGAATATATATGAATATAAGAATGACTGAATATATATGAATATATGAATGACTGAATATATATGAATATATGAATGACTGAATATATATGAATATATGAATGACTGAATATATATGAATATATGAATAACTGAATATATATGAATATATGAATGACTGAATATATATGAATATATGAATGACTGAATGTATATAAATGACTGAATATATATGAATGATATACATATATATATATATATATATATATATATATATAAATCCAGTTTTTCTTCGGTTATCAGGATTCTTTTCAGAAATCATAAACTTTATATTTTTTATGAATCAAAATTATTTTACATGTTGAATTTCAATTATGCGTTTGCATGAATTTTGTTAAATTTTCGTTTTAAGAAAAACTAATTATTCATATTATTATTATAACAAAATTTAGCACTTATGTAGTTTTAGAGAATAATAGTCTAAAAAAAATAAAATCTAATTGTTATCTCTATAAATTTTGAGTGTTTCATCAGAAAACCCTCTAATTTCTTAACAAAATAGTTTTAATTTTGATACTAAATTTGCCACAGAAAAAAAACTAATTTTTACCACCAAAAACAAAATGATTTTGGGCAAAAAAATCCAAGTATAGCACTCTAAATTTGGAAATTTGTAGTAAAATTACAAAAAGTTCAAATTTTTTGTTTGGACTCGGAAGAGATATTGACATGAAGCTTTTATTTTAAATATCATTAAGGTTTTTAAGTACTTAAGAACATTATCTTTTAACCGAGACTTTTAAACATAGTTAAGAAAATTTCTGCAAATTATCTTACCTCACGCTCTATAACCCCAGGTATACAACTGAGATTAATGCTGATATAATATGTGAGATAACGCCGCCAGAAGATAATAACTATTTTGTTTATATTATTTTAAATAAGGGGTACACGTATTGTAATAAATCTTATTATATATCATGATTTTCAATAAGTCACAGAGTAAAAACTATTCTTTTTATTTAAGAATTCGCAGTTTTTTTTTAGCACAATTTTTATAAAAATGTTTTTTAGAATGTAAAACCATCATTAGAAGGAAACAGTTTTACATAAAAACATGGTTTTATTTTTCAGTAATTTTCAAAATACACATGCACGCACACACATAAACAAACTTTTTTATATGTGCATTTTTTGACAGTTAATCTTATAAGATAGTTGTGTAGAGAAATCTCATCACAACAGTATCATAATAAATCTTTATAATTAGTGTAACCAGACGTAAATATATTATTTAGAATAAACCTAAAAAATGCTAAAAATAATGCGAAATTAATAAAATACTTTTTTAGTGATATACATTCATTTTGTCTTAATTTTGCATAATTTTGTGCTTATGTGGTTATAAAAACAAAATCGATTGTATACAAAGAATAAAAAAAGGGAAATAAAATAAATATAATAATAAGAAGAATTGGTTGTTAGACGACAAAAGTAGCTATATATATATATATAGAAGCATGTCTCAAAATTTTGTGCTCTTAATTTCTGCCACTAAGTCAACGAATTTACAAGACAAATTATACAATATGCTGTAGTTTGCAGCTACCCAACAAAAACTTTGCTTTTCTGGTAAGCTAGCAGGTATAATTGGAAACAAAAATAAACTACTTGTTTTGAATATATACTTATAATGAATAGCTTGTTATTTTTGTTCGAGTTGTCCACAAATTCATGTAGTTATTTTTAGACTCTAGGGGTGCTCAAAAATATGTACCTAAATGAAAATAAAAATAAAAAACAAAAAAAGTTTGCCCTCAGTGAGATTTGAACTCGGACACAAATTAACCATCCATTTTTTTAATTTTCTAAGTGACAAAAACTTGTTTAGCGTAAATATATGTTTTACGCATTTTATTATAAAAAACTAACAGCATCAGAATGGGGTTGAACCAACAACCTTTTGGTTGTTAATCCAGTGCTCTAGCCAACTCATCCACGTGATTGCAATATTACTGTGCTATTATACTATTGCATACTTATTTATGTAATACCGAGTAGGCAAATAATAATGACGCCACATTACCAAGAAATCACTTTAATAAGTAGTTGTCATTACCGAAAATCAAACAGTTTTTGCTGTGTAGATACATATCCAGTAACATATGGCCAATTTTTTTCAAGATCCAGCTGAAGAATAACAATGTTAGTTTATAAACTAAATACTTCAATGAACATACTACCATTTCAAAGAAATCTGTTTCTAAACCATAGAAACATTTAATAATAGCAGGCAATGAAAAAATTAAGTTTTAATTTTCTAACTTTGTACTTTTTATGACAAATGCTAAATAATATGCCAAATGCTACATAGAAAATTTGCGGCTAAGTCGGAGTAAAAAATGCTAAATTTAGCTTAAATGGTCACACTGCTTATAATACTAATATTTGGATCTACTCGTGAAATAATTTTCTCAAGGAAACAATTTGATACTCTCTGACAGAAAAATCTTACATTTAATGTTACGTCTAGATGGGCTGTATAAGCTTCATAATAGAACCAATGAATCGCCAAAAAATATTTTTAAAAATGAACCAAACTTTTTAAAGTTCATTAAAAGCATAACAGTGAATAAAAGGTAAAAAAATATCAATAAAATGGCAATTTGACTTACATATATGTACTAAAGTGCAGTGATTTGTATGAAGACAAAAAAATGTTGCAAATGTACCTCCCTAAAATTTAAGGTTGATATGTTAAACTAATCCACAAAATATTTCGGTTTATTTATTTCGTATGCGTGAGCTGGATGGACCATTTCTAAAATACCTCTGAAAATATGGTTTTCGTTAAACAGTGTAAATAATTTTTAACTTTTTATCAAAAAAAAAAAAAAAAAAAAACAATATCTGATACACATAACGAGCAGAAGTTTTTTTGTAATTAGTTTTCATTCTGGCGAAATGAAGATTTTGGAAAGATTTTCTATGAATTGTTTTAAATATTATTTATTTTTTTATTTTATTTTTATAAAGTTTGAATATTTCATCCATTTTCATTAAAATTTACATTTTAGAACATCATTGGAAAGGTTTTATTCAGTATTATTGATATACACACATGGACAATAAAATAGGTGTGAATTTCTTGAAATGAAAAAAAAAAAATTAAAATTATATTTTATTTATTAAATACAACTACCATATTTTCTATGGACAATAAAATAGGCGTGTTCGCAAAAATTTTTTAAAATACAAAATTATTTAAAAATGTTGAAACTAAATATTAAGCACTGCCAACAACAACATTAAAGGACATAATTATTTTTTGGAATTTTTTTCATTATCCCTAGTATAGCGGAGACACGCATCCTAAAAGTCCTTGGTAGGATATTATACCGTTATTATTAAAAGTTATAACTTTTTCATAAATAAATAAGCGAGAATGGTCCTTAAATTACACTGGGGAATAGTTATTGTGCGGCCTGGAACTTTATTGCCAATTTATACTAATTTGAGGTCGCTGATTTCAAATAAAATCTCCATTATTCTCTATCTGCTCGACTTTTCGAGATATATTGTTATGCCCAAAATTAAGGCACTTTCACTACATATATATGAATAACTTGGAAACGGTTCACCATATTTCGTTAAAAAAAATCCGAAACTCGGCAACAATATTATCTTTAAACCGTTTTTAAACTTGCCCAGTAGTTTCAGAGATATCGTTCAAGTTTTGATAAAAATAACAATCAAAAAAAATTTTTTTTTGTTTTTTTAAAAATTCATAAAAAAGAAGAATGCGACAAAGGTCACAGTTTTGGTCTAAAAACATTTAGTTAAACATATTTCGAATGAAATGAGCTTTATTTCATTGTAATCGGTGCACAACTTTTCTTCACAATTTACTGAGAAAACTGAATTGTTAAACGCGAATTCCATAAAAAACATTTTTTAATGTGTATTTTGTAACAAAACTGAACTTTGTTTGTATTAACTGTATATATATGCACACACTTACAATTTATGGCCTAATAGTAAAAAAAAAAAAAAATACCCAAAAAAGTTATATGACCTGTGTTCTAACTTTATTACCTATGGACTACTAATTGACCTTGATGTCATAAATTGAGTTCATTTTAAAGAAGAATAAAGTTTTATTGGTATTTTTATTTAGGGTTCTTCATTGAAATAGCTAATAGTCTTTATCGCAAAAACTAAAGCCAATTTGACAAATCTAATAATTTTCTAGTATTCAGCACCCTGGTCTTATACAAAATTGACTTTAAGCTACCATGTCGCAAAATGACTGCTCCCCAGTGTAATGTATGTAGTGAAATCAGCGACTTTTTTTTGTTCCCTTGTGTTGTTGATTTAGATCTATTTAAAGATTTTAGATAGAATTTATATTATAGAATGTACTCGATTATTTTAAAACTTCCATATTATATTCCAAGGGCCTCATTCCAGTCAGACTTGATGAAGGATTGAAGTCGTTATACTTTCAAACTCTCTATAAGAGTGGAATATTTTAATTTTGTGGTTAAGATCCCACAATTATTTTCAATAAATGCTACCACAAAAACTTTAAATTTTTCTTTTCATTAAAATGTTTCAGATATAAGTATTCCGCCTAAAGGCACTCACATACTACGACTTATTACCATAACGCCTTTTCTTCATAAAATATGAGGATTACATCTTTCAATCATCTTTAATTGCATTTTGCACCTTTTTTCATTAGATAGATTCTTGTTTTTATAACAAAGTGAGATTTTTATTGTTCTATCCTACACCACCACAGGTGGTTGGGTTATTATGCGTTTATGCTAATGTTTGTCAACGCATAGAAAAAGTTATTCAACACCCACCTTAAAGTATACCAATCGACTCTGAATCACTTTTTAAATCGATCTAATGATTTCCGTCCGTCCGTCTGGCTGGCCATGTTAACCTTGTGCACAAAGTACGGATCGCAATTTTAAAGATAATTCAATAGAATTTGGCACGTGGAACTTTTGTGATACAAGAATGAAGCCTATTGAAATTGATTATAACCCGTCCATTATTTCACCTAGCCCCCATACAATTATCCCCCGGAATAGAGTTTAAACACTCAAAAATGCCTTAAAAATAAGAGTATTCAATCTTTGTACCAAATTTTATGAAAATCAGTCCACAATTGACCATAGCTCCCATATAAACCCTTCTTCTGAAAATCAATTTAACGTGCATAGATCCCATACGAATGTTAGTATCAAGTTCATATTCGACAAAAATAAGTTTTATGTAAGTAGAAACAACATTGCCAAATTTTATGAGAATTTGTACATAATTTACCATAGCTCCCATATAAACCCATTTCCAAGAATCGCCCTAAAGTGCATAAAATCATCTAGATGTTAGTATCAACGCATTATTCTGTATTTGTATATTTTATTTTACATTTAGTAAAATTGGCCACAAGTATAAGTTCCCTTCCCGAATTTTTATGCTCGTACACCGACTATATCTTTCTTTCTCGTCTTCATATTTTTCCTATCATAATTTATGGGTCTGGAAAAGTTGTTTCCTCTTACTTGGAATATCTTGCATCATTCCCGAAGTTCCAAAAATTATACAAGGATTTATGCTGCAATATAGACCCCACCTACATACCACATTTATGCAATTATAACGACAAAAGGCATTCATGAAAAATGTTGGGAGAGTTGATTTTAAGATACAATTTGAAAGTTTTTGAATAAATAAGTTATTCCTATGATTAAAATTCTCGCTAGTATTATTAAATTAACTTAAAACAGTTATTTCAGAAGTATTCCAGCCCAATTAGTAAGAAAAAGTTAAATCATTTTTAATAATAACTGTATAGTATCCTAGCAAGTAATTTTGGGGTGTATGTTTACGCTATAGGAAGGATAATAAAAGAAAATCATAAAGATAATTATGTCTTCTTATGTTAGTATTCACGTTTTATTAATATTTAGTTTCAAAAATAAGAAATTATTTTGTAATTTTAAAATTTTTGCAAACACACCTTCTTCACAAAAAACCTCTTCCGATCTTCAGACTCCAATGTAGGTTAATTCCAAAATAATTTTTTGTTTGTTCGTTAGATAGTTGTACTTAATAAATAAAGTATAAATATAAGTTTAAAATAATGTAAAACATAAAATTTAAAATTTTTTTCATTTGAAGAAATTCATACCTATTTTATTGTCCATATGTGTATGTATTCATTTAACCCTTTAGTAACAAAAGTAATATTTTGGGATCACCGCACTATGTACTTTTTTTAAGGGGTGAGTAATCAAAAATAGGTAGAAAAACATAAAAATCAATGTTTGAGTAATTCAAATTGTAGCGATGATGTTAATGTAAAACTCAATGGAACTTCTAAATCTCTTGTTGTTTTTATTGTATCCCATTTAGTAGAAAATATATTTGGTTTATTAGGGAAAGAACATTTTTGTTAGGAAAATATTTCGATATGCATTATTTTAAAACGGCTAGACACATTTAAATTTTTATTGTTTTATTTGAAAGGTATATTTATATCTAGTCTAGTGCAAATTCTATTTTCAATTTCTGACTATTTCAATATGTTCGTTTTTTTTTTGCTTTCAACTTTTATTTTGCTTTATTTTTTGCCTTTATCCGTGACTTTTAATTATACTGCTAAAAGCAGCAAAAAATTCTACTTACATGGACTTATAGTGCAAGTTATCTGGACTTATTTCATATATAATTTAGCTGTGTTGTTTTGTAAAACAAAATTGGAATTAAATTTGCTAAACCATAATATATACCATAAAAAGGTACATAAAATCAAAAAATAACCAAAACGCCAAATATGTGTTTAAGTTGCCGCTAATGTGAATATTTTGACGAAAAACCTCATGTGTAATGATTGCAATTTCGTTTAAATAAAATATTTAACTTTATTTTGAATAAAAGTTTAAAAATTGTATGAAGATCTTACATTTACCAGAACAATTTTGTTTATAATTTAAGAACAAAGTATGAAAATATTATGAAGATTTATAGAATTATGGGAGCCATAATAGCGGATAAAATCTAGATCCTTTTTACGTAATTTGATAAACACATTATGTTTTAATTATGTTCATACGGACGCCAGTCTGAAGATTACATCTTTGACCTCTATACGCGTCCCATTGTCATTGTCATTGTCCGCATTGGTTGAAATATTACGTCGATAAGTTATGGACATAGTGCCACAATATTACGATCCATATATTTTAATATTTAGAAGCCCTAAGTGAATTTTGCGTAATATGCATGTTATGTAATTTTTGTTGTAAATTTACAAGGCAAACTATGGAAATATGTAATGATTATTGTATTCTCGGCGATAGCTAGTTTTGTGCACAATAACGTAAAAAACGTCACGAATAAAAATAATGGTAAATAAATGGTTCGTTATGAAAATAAATGTCACAAGAAACATAAATTTGTCATGAATTTAAGAATTGCATACAACTTATTTGCACAGATTGCCATTTTAACCTTTTGGGAATCGAATGTATAAAATCGATGCTTTTGCATTTAAAGGGTTAATTATCTATAATTTTCTACAGTATCAGAATAGGCCTTTCCAATGGTGTCTTAAAACACAATATATCTTCAAAAATGCCCGAAATATGCGACAAGATATATTAATAAAATCTTAATATTTCGCGAATGAAAAGCGATGAAACTAACATGGTTTGCGTCTAGGGTTGGTTATAAATTTCAAAATTTATCGTCACACACATACAATTATTTAAATGCATATTCCAAGTGGTAATATGTCTCTATTATATTTTTTAGTTAATTTTCTTATAACGAAAATTTTGATAATGCTGTTGAAAGAAATAAGTATTTTTAGAGATGTTTCAGAAATGATACAGCTCACGTAAATGAAAACATGCAGACGTAATATTTTGGGAATCATATAACATACTAATCTTCAATTCTAGAGGCACTTCAATATATGTTCGTTTATTTGTTGGTAATTTTAAATGTTAATAAAATAAAATTACTATGGCATACTATTAAGCTGCAGCACAAAAAACAAACATGAATAATTATCGCAAAAAAGACAAGTTAGAGTGCTATATTCACCCGTATTATATGAAAATGAAATACCTTATAACAGATGTACTAACAAATATATTTACCTATACTATATCTATGTAAATATTAAAAACTTTAAATAATTTGCGATTTCATATAAAGTTCAAATAGAATAAAGAATAAATCTTTATATCATTATTATATATTATAAAAATGAGCAATATGGATGCCGCGCCCATATTTTACGCCCACTTTTCTAAAACTCAAACGGATGAACCGATTATTTTAAAATAGATCGGAGCAAGGGGTACTACACCCCCCATTTAAAGCAAATATTAATTATAGCATATCTAGGGAAATATTACAGTGAGAGCCCTGAAATTTCGTGGGAATCTTTATCTTATCATATCGCATTGACGAAATGAAAATACGATGGATAGTTCCGGGAGGAGAGGTAACCCCCATACAAAATATATATATATATATAAAATTTCTCATCTAAAGAATTACTACAGTGAAAGTCTTAAAAATTTTAAAGTAATTTTCATATCAAATTTCGAATAGGGTAGGTAGGTCAAGTAGCTCCCATATAAAGTAAATTTTTGTTATTACATCAAATAGCGATAAAAAGCGCATCGGAATTTTACAAAAGTTCTCATATCTTTAAAGAAGTAATAATCACTTCGGGGTAGAACAAATATTTTATAAATGTAAGACAATATTAAATTAAAAAAGGATATGGTTGAAGATTTATGGACTGATTTGACTGATTTATAAAATCAAAATTCGACAAAATACTAGTGATAGAGAGCTTCAAAAAAATCTAACAACGTGTTTTTTTTTTTTGCCTATAACTCGGTTAATACTGGATCTACTTAGTTAATTGTTTCAACACAAAAATCCTTAAAGAAATTTACGATTTTTCATTGAAAGAACGAAGTGTCTAGCTTACATAGGTGCATCAAAACTTTAAAAAAACCAAATATCCCTTAATTTATTCTCGTTTTTGTTTTCCAATATGTACCCTTGAAAACAACAACTATAAGGAAAGCAGACATTAAATAAATAAAAAAACAGTTTTGCCAATAACTTGGTTGTTTATAAACCGACTTCTTGATTCAAAAAACCGAAATTTAAGAAAAATATTTGTGATAGATCTATATAAGAACCAAGTCCGTAGCTTATTTAGGACTTGAATATCGGTCAGAAATCCGTTTTAGCCGATATCTCTGTAACTAATGGATGGACTAAGTTCATTTCTTCAGCAAAAAAAAAATTCAAAAAAAAATTCCGATTTTGCCTTGCAAAAACGAAGTCCCTAGCTTACATAGGGGCTTCAGAAAATCGAAAACATATTTGAAAAACCGGTTTATTTCTGGAATAAAATTTTGATCTTTTAATATACATATCATATACATGTCTATGTTATCGGGAGACTTCATAAACGCCATTTAAATCATTTTTAAGTCGAAAAAAAACCTAAATAAACCAGTCTTTTGCACATATCTTCGCCATTTATAAACCGATCTTACTGAGTTTCAATAGCAAAATTCTGATATATATTGATATATAATATATATGGCAGTTATCGGTGAGCTTCATAAAAGTCGTTTCAATCAACAGACTGAGGGACGGATGGACGGACGGACATCGTCCTATATACATCATTTCTTAAAAGGATCCAGAAAATATAAACTTTTTTACTCTCCGATCAAAATTGTGGAAATTGCAAACGTAATGACAAACTTATATATATCCTTTACACCTGTGGTGAAGGACAGCAAATTGTAAATAAAAATGTTAAAAACTGTAAAAAAAATGAATATGTTACATAAAACTTTACAATATGAAAACCAACAAGATTAAAGAAAACAATAAAATCATCCCACATATGTATGTTGTTCTTTCCCGTGTTCCATATGCTGCTGATGGTTATTTGTACCAGAAAGTCATTTTAACTTTAATTAAATGCCATAATCATTTATGGTTGTGGAATTTTTGTCAATATTTTTTTTTTTTATATATATATAATAAAAAATTACAAATTTATAGTGCAGTATTTGCCATAAAATTTAATATGTTTGTACAATAAAATATTTTTTATTTAAGTTTCGATTTGCATAAATATTCATAGTAACTTTAATATTTCTTGGAAAAAAATTAAAAAGCGGTTGTTTTCCTTTTTAATAAAGTAAACAGTAGGCACAAACAATCAAACTAAAAACCTTAAAATATGCTATTGTTTTTGATATTTATTAGAGTAAGCAAAGTATGCTGTGCTTTTTTTTCTAATAATAAAAATGAAATAGTTTTAGTTTTATTTGTATGTAGTATTTTTTTTTTTTTTTATTTATTATACATTTTTTAATGTTAAATATTTTGATTTTTTTCTTCTCCATTTTCTCTTTCTTTTTTTTTCTTGAAGTTTCTTAGATCACATGTCAAATAATGCTTAAACTATTTTACTTTCTCATATCATTTTGTGAATTTTATGTTAAAAAATGTTTTATTTTATTTTATAATTTTTTGAGAGGTGTACAGTGAACCGTTCAGAATAAAACATATTGTAAAATTTACCTTAAAATATTTCATATATATATATAGTCTTCCTATTTTAAAAATTAAATAAAATCCAATTTTAATATTTAATTTTTTTTTATTCATAGAAAATTTTTGAATATTTTTACTTTGTTTGATTTTTTTTTTTTCTTTTTTTGGAAAAAGAAAAATAAATAATTTAGTAATTTTTTTATTCTAACACAACTTTTTCTTTCGAAACAACATCTCTTATCGAAGCAATGGATCTGTAAATGTTATAACTTCAAACTAATCTCCTATTGTATTCATGAGACTATGACTGATCAACAAAACGTTGTTGCGAACCAATTTAAGAATTAGTTAAGTAAAAAAATAAAAATATTGTAAATTACACGAATAAAGTGGAAATAAATGGTAAGCTATTTATAATGAAGTTTATCCAATAGATTAGGGTATATTTTCAAAAAGTTTTACTATCAACAATACAATAACAATAAAAAAATCTGAGGTACAGTTTTTAACATAAATTACGAGAGGTACTAATTTTATTTGTATAAAATGTTTGAACTTTATTTAATCTTAGAAATACTATACTATACTTTTATACTTTTTCATTTTTCGTCAGTTTTTTTGTTCCCATTTCCCGGGAAAAGAAATATTGCGGGAAACCGCAAAATCTACTGATATGGCAACACTGCTATATGTGATTGCTGTTAGTTATTTTAAAAGTCTTTAGTAATTATTAACTACACAAGCATTTTAGAAAATATTAATTACTTCACTTATATGGATTTTTTGGATTGTTATTTTCCCTATATCGGAATAAATTTTGATAATATTAAAAATCTGATTAAAACAATTTTAAATTTTAATGAAATTTCAAATTTTAATGACTGTGAGATATCTCCTTCTATTTTTTCCATTTTTCTATAGTCTCGACTCACTGTGGGGGGTGGTAAAGAATTTTTTATTTTTAGTATGACAACAATAATTAAAGTGCTCTTTTAGCTTAGCATACTTTTAGGATCTAGTAAATATTAAATTTAAATTTAATTTACTTTAATTAACTTTAAATTATAATAAGACTTGCTAAGGTTTAAAGAATTCCGTGTAGTACATGTTTAATTCAGAATTTTAGCAAAATAACTACAAATTATTTAATGAAGAATGGAAACTAAAATAATTTATGTTGTTGTCCAGATTTGCAAATTGGTTTGCTAAACTTTTCGATCCTTGATAAGTTATCTGAATAATAATAGTTTGTTCACCTCTGTTAATATTTCCTTTTATTATTATATTTCCTTTTATTATTAGCCATGACACACATACCACATATACAGAAATATTTGGGAAAAAAAATCTATAGTTATTTGCTTGTTTGGCCATAATATTGGAAATTCTATAAGGATATAAAATCGTATATACATAAGTACAAAATCTAGATTATGTTTAACACTTTACACTTTTGAAAATACTATATACGAGGGCCGGATTTAGCCCCTTTCTATTTCCATACCTAAAGAAATGGCTCGGTGGAAAGAGATTCAGCTCCATCGATGAAATTATTGACCAAACAAATGCCTATTTTAATGACGTCGAAAAATCCAGTTTTTTACGCAAAGTAAATGACGAGACTTGCTCAAAATTTGACAGTAGTCTGTTAACAGGTGGTACTTGATGGGAGTAGTGTTGTATTTCATATAACTACGAGGGAAGTTCGAAAAGTCACGGACTTTTTGTTCCGCCCTCGTAACTTGCATACAATTTGTATATACATGCATATATATATATATATATATATATATACATACATAGGCATACATACATACAAATGTATGCACTATGTGTTTGTATTTGTTAAAAAAAACTGATCCAGAATATGTGCGGGAAGATATATTAGTAATAAAAATAAATATATATATATATATATATATATATATATATATATATACATAGACATACATACATACAAATGTATGCACTATGTGTTTGTATTTGTTAAAAAAGCTGATCCAGAATATGTGAGGGAAGATATATTAGTAATAAAAATAAAAAAATAAAAATATATTTTTTAACATAAGTGTGTAATTTAAAAATTGAATTTAAATTGAAATTAACTCCAATAGAGATACGTTTTTTCTAGTTTTCTAGTATTTTTCAATTATGTATTAAATATTGTTTGATAAATTTTTCTTAAAAAATTAAATTGATACTAATGCTTTTAAAAATTTGTTAATTGTTCCACGCTTTAATTGCCGCATATTAGTGGGCCAATCGCAAAATGTTTGGTAATAAATCTGTGTCTCCTAAACTACTGGTCGGACTGACTGAATTTCATCACCTCGAGTATGTAAAAGTTTAAAAAACTCGTAACCTCTATAAATCAATTCAGATTTCAAAGATTTTTAAATTTCTGCAAAGTACTTGACGAGATAAAGAATGAAACATGCGTAGTGACCTAAGTTATATCTTAAAAATATATTTATACTTGAGTTTTGAGTTTTTGATTTTTTTTGCCTCGACTATGTATATCTACCCAACAAATACAATGTCAAACTTCTGAAATATGATCATTTTAACGTTTGATATCAAATGTATTTCTCAAACTTATTTCAAATGTAGGTAGAGTTTTGAATTTGAGTAAAATCGTTTGAAAAACTGTGCATTCTCAAATTGATCTCAAACGTGATGAAATGAAAAATGGTATTTTCTCAATTTAATATCAAATGTTGATATCAAATCATTCTTAAAGATATTTGAAACAATATACTAAAAAAAAAAATATTTGAAATGTATAAAAATAAATAAATGAATAAATACATTTATTTAATCAAATATTTTCCAGTTAATGAATACGTATTTTGATAGGACAAAATTATAAGTCTATACAAAAGAAAACTTGACAAAAAATTAAAAATTTCTTTTATATATGTTCCATATGTGGCCATAATCCACATATGAAAGAAGGTCGAGAATTACATTTAACGATGATTTGATAATAATAGCATTTCTCAATTTGACAATTAATTCCTCTTTTTGTTGAGAAAGCTATTATTTTCAAATAATTCTCAAACGTTTGATATTTGGGAAAGTACTTAATTTCAAATCACTCTCGATTTAATATCAAACTTTTGTGTTTTCTGGGTAGTTTCTCGAGAATTAGTCTTGAGATATATAAAGGATTATTTTAAATATAATTTCTAATACATTTTGAAGTAATATGCCGAAAAATGTCCGGATTAGTTCAAAGCGTCTAGAAAAAATATTCAAATTACAAAGCACTCTGAAATTAATATGAAAAATGGATATTTTTTACAAAAATATAGTACAATTCTTTCGCATATTTCTCAAAGATTTGTTAATAAAATAATTTTTTTCTTTACATATTTCAAAAGACAAGACTTCATAAATGATTAATAAAGAAATTCTAAATTGATTCAGATTTGTAAGCTACTCCCTTAAATGATCTATTTGGTTTCCCGCCAAATAGATCCATTAAGACGGGATTTTTGGAATTTCGAATGTTTAAGGGTTAAAAAAGGGTAGAATCGATAACGTTATATTTCCTAAATTAATATAGATAAAAAAATAATACTTATCCTTATCATATGAAAAATAAGCTGATAGGTGTCTGGTACTTTTTAGAAAATCGGCACTTTTAGGGAGAAAACGGGTAAAAATTGTATTTTGGTACTTTTTGGCACCATTCGTATCTTGTAATCCAGTCAATATACATCGCATTCGTAACTTATCGAAAATTTACAAATACAAATTTGGTATCTTTTGAAAATCGAACGTTTACGGGGTACAAAATTGCACCTATTTTTGGTACTTTATTGATAATTGATTTTTTTCTAGTAATTGACATATACATACTTACATACTTACATACATACATACATGCAAATGAGTATTTTAATATGGGATCCTACCACAATTCAGAAATTCATTGGAATACATTTTTTGTTACATCTAGAGGGGAAAAAGTACCAAAAAGGGGGTAAAGACAGAAAATTACATTTTATTGAAACTCAACGATGAATTTTCTATAATATTAAACCTAGAAACATGAGCTTCAGTGGGACTTTGCTGTAATTTTTCGTTCTACTGTTACTTTTTGAATTTTCGATAACATTGAACATCGAATCATGAAATTAAAGATCCTAAGTGAATAAGAATCCATAAGAAGGGACTTTGTGATACTTTTGCTCTTTTATAATGGTACTTTTTGAATTTTTAATGATATTGAACGAAGAAACATAAAGTTAAAGATACATGTTCCTAAGTGAATGAGGTTCCATAAGAGAGGACTTTGTGTTGCTTTTTCATTCTTCTAATGGTATTTTTTTAATTCTGTATAATATTCAACCTACAAACACCAACTTAAAGATATATGATGCTGTTTCAATGAGAATTCATAAGAAGGGATTTTATGGTACTTTTTCGTTCGTTTAATGGTACGTTTTGAATATTTTTATAACATTGAACGAAAAATATGAAATTAAAGATACATGGTAGGTAAGAATACACAAGGAGGAACTTTGTGGCACTTTTTCGTTATTCTAATGATACTTTCTTTTTTATTAAACCTAGAAACATAAACTTGGATGTATGTATGTGGTCCTTAATGAGTGAGAGTCCACAAGTAGGAACTTTGTGGTACGTTTTCGTTCTTCTATAGTACTTCCTGAATTCCCTGTAATATTCAACCTAGAAACATAAATTGAAGATGTATTCTAATATTAATCTTTATTTTTTTTAGAAACATGAAATTAAAGACATATAGATCTATGTGGGTGAGAATCCATAAGCCCTATTAGTCACAATCTTCTGTATTAAAAAGTAATAATAGAAATACTTTGGTAGTTTCTGAACCTTCAAACGTTAAAGGTATAAAAAATTAGTACTTTATTGTTATCCTAAGAATCTTTTAAACCAAACGCATAGAAATAAATTTAAAATAGTATCTTTCTTTATCATAAATATATCAAGATGCCTTTGGTACTTTTTGAAAATCCTATTATTATTTTTTTTTTTACTTTTTGGTAGTTTTTTACTAAACTATTTAAAAAATTTATTGTTGTTAATGCCGACACAATGCCCCAACATTATTAAAAATATCAAGTCTTGGGGGTAAAAGCGTCTAAAAAAGTTACTTTAAATTGAAGATCAAAATTTAAATATTTTTTTCCACCCAAAAAAATAATTTAAATTCGATTTTTTAATTGGGTGATATATATATACTTCGGTAGTTTTTTGGTGCCCTGTGTTTTTTAATGATGAACTCATACCTCATATTGTATCACCTCGTAGGTACTTTATTGATAATTGATTATTTTTCTATTAATTGACATATACATACTTACATACATACATACATGCAAATGACTATTTTAATATGGGATCCTACCACAATTCAGAAATTCATTGGAATACATTTTTTGTTACATCCATAGGGGAAAAAGTACCAAAAAGGGGGTAAAAACAGAAAATTACATTTTATTGAAACTCAACGATGAATTTTCTATAATATTAAACCTAGAAACATGAGCTTCAGTGGGACTTTGCTGTAATTTTTCGTTCTACTGTTACTTTTTGAATTTTCGATAACATTGAACATCGAATCATGAAATTAAAGATCCTAAGTGAATAAGAATCCATAAGAAGGGACTTGTACTGGAATGGTACTTTTTGAATTTTTAATGATATTGAACGAAGAAACATAAAATTAAAGATACATGTTCCTAAGTGAATGAGGTTCCATAAGAGAGGACTTTGTGGTGCTTTTTCATTCTTCTAATGGTATTTTTTGAATTCGATATCCCACACTTTGGATATTATTTATTTAAATAAAACATGGAGGCATGAAACTGCAATTTTTAGCCCTTAGGAGCTTCTCTACTTTTTGAGCTTGAAATTTATTCTTGGGTTTTTTTCTTTTTCTGAACCACATTTCGTCTCTTTCCTAGGTCCTTATTATTCTTATTTTATTACCCTGAAGTGTAATACTTTTGTCAAATTAAGATTAACGACAGTTTCTAGTGCATATTTTCGAACATATTATAATAATAAATTTGAAAATCTTAATCATAAAACGATCTAACTTTATCATATAATGATCCGATTTTTTAATATTATGATATTATGATTCGATTTTATTATACTATGAATCGGTTTTATCATATGTATTATGTAAAATAATTCATAAAAATTTTTGACATGTTACAAATTTGTCTTATTATGATTAAACTTTATTAATTAATGATTTATTTGAATTATTATATATTGTACAAGATAATACAAAGATATTATTTATTAACTAAAATATGTAATAGTTAATCAATATCTCATATTTTTTGAATCACTCCAAATATAACCAAACCTTGTCTATTTAAAATATATTTAAAAATAGAAAAGTTATGCATTTTTCAACCATATATCCAAAAAGCATACGTATTATATTTATTTGTTTTATTGTTATATGAATAGTAATATTAATATGGTTTAAGAACAAAATATGGTTTAAGAACAAGGAAAATATTGATAATATTTAATGGTTGTATAAATAATGATATTTTTTCATATTAACAAATTTTTGTTTCTGGTAAAAATATTCAAAAAAATATTCAAAAATTTGTAGTTAACTATATTAAAATTTTTATTGAATGTAAACATTAAATCATAAAAATTAAACGAAAACATTATTACCATAAATACAGTTTTATTAAAATTAATGCAAATTAACAATGAGAACATAATATTGTTGTAGTGACAATGCCGTAGCCATGTTTTTTCTCTGCGTGTGTGATCAGCATCTCGTCTCACTTATATTTTTTGTTAAGCCTATAACCTAATCTGTCATCATCTAATCTGAAGTACGACAAAATAAAATGTGTAGGTACTTTTTCATTATTATTATTTTTTGGATTGTGTTTGAAATGATTATTTTTCCAAAATAATATATTGTGGTCCTCGTTAGACCTGTGAATTTCAAAATTTGCTGGTTTAAGAAATTTTCGTGCCCACCCCTGATATATAGTATTATTTGGGTACATACATATATATGTATATACTTAGATACATATATATGGTTTCATATAATTTTTAACACAATAATCTTCAGAAACGCTCTACAACACGTTGAAGGAACACAATTTTGCAAGCAATAAACTAATCTAAATACATACAATTATTTTGCTCGTACTTGAAGAAACTATGAATAAAGTCTCCATTACTCTACCGTAAATGTAAATGCAACGGATTAACTGACGAGAGTTATGTATATTTATTAACGTAAATGTAACGTACTAATCTTACGTATATTTTTTAAAATTTTAACTTACAAATAAGTAGTAGATCGTCAGTTAGTTAGCTCGTCGTAAGTTTTTTTTTTTTTGTTTTGTTTTAACTAATGTGTGCAATAATAATTTGGAATAGTATGTAATTGTATTTATTTTTCTCTTAAGTTTTTGTTCCTTTTTTGAAAAAAAGAAAAAAACTAATTAAAGCGCTATATTCGGCTGTGGCAAATCTTTTATACCCTTCACCACCTTATTGACAAATAATAAAATTTAAGCCGTAAAGTATGATTAAGCTATCATAGCAAGCGTTGCTTCCTTAAAAAAAATAAATAAATAAATAAATAAAAAACAACACTAATAGTCATTGTAACACTGCTGCTTTCAACTAAACTCCTTGTTTATAAATACAAAAAATGATAACATACGACAACCACTGTTTGATAGAGAAACAATAACATTCACAATATTTTAATTGAATTTGAATTTCAATGAAAATTTAAAAATGTTCGCTGCTGATTTTAAGCCAAATCGGCGGCTGATGACGTAGACAATTAATCGGAGACGGCGCGCCGGCGACTTTGATCCGGTCGACTTGCTCATGAACAGAAAACAATTTTGTAAAAAAAAACACTGCTTTTTTTTGGTAATTTCCAAAATACACATACACAAACTTTTGTATATGTGTATTTTTTGACAGTTCATCTTAACAGATAGTTGTGTAGAGAAATCTAATCACAACAGACTCATAATACATCTTGTATATTTGAATCCACACGTGAATTTTCTCTCAGTGAGCGAATTTGATACTCTGTCAGAAAAATCTTACATATTATGTTACGTATGAATGGGCAGGTAAGTTTGCATGTGAATACATGGTTATACAAAAAACAATACTGAGCCATTGCAATGCTTCTATTTCCAAACATACATAAAAACTAGGTAGAGGTGGAATATTCGGCACCTCTACCTCGGATGTCTGTATATATATATATATACTAAAAGCTTTAAATATGCATATCATAACAGTGAGGGCCCTCAAATTTCATGGGAACCTTTTCCCTATGAAAATTGTACGGACAGGTCAGGGGGAAAGGTAGTCTCCATGCAAATAAAATATAATTTTCACATCTAAGGGACTAATGCAGTGAGTCTTAAAAAAAAATGTAAAAGTAATTGTCATATCAAATTTCGGATAGGGTGAATAAGTCCACGGGGAGTAATGGCTTCCATATAAAGTTATCGATTCAAATAAGGGAATGAAGCACACCGGTAAAAGCTAGTAAACAAACAAATTTAATACTTTGGAATTTTACAAAAGTCCGTACATATTTGAGGAAGATATCACTTCGGTTTAGAACAAATATTTTATAAATGTAAGACAATATTAAATTAAAAATGGTTATGGTGGAAAATTTGTTTACTGATTTGGGAAAAAGGATCCAGAAAATATGAACCTTTTCTCTCCGACGAAAATTGTGGAGATTACAAACGGAATGACAAACTTATATATATATATATATATATATATATACTTTACATCTGTGGTGAAGGCTATAACAATATTAGGGAATATTTAAAAACGGAAATAAAAAACAAGACATTTAAAGACCATTTACGTACTCATCTTTTTTTTCGTGAAGCATTGTTTAATCATTGTACTTACACCAGTACAAAAAAAATAATTGTGTATATACATATATACATACATACATACATACATACATATATATACATATATATATATATATATATATATATATATATATATATATATATATATATATATATAATCAACAACTACTGCTTATTTATACAAAAAACAATAACACTGAAAGCCAGTGTAATGATTTTTATATATGTTTGTGTTGCGTGTATATTTTTTCTTATTTTTGCCTATAAATCGGTTGTTTATGGACCTATATGGTTAATTCAAAAAACCTAAATTTTAGAAAAGTATTTAAAGCAGATTTTTACAAAAAACGAATTCTGTAGCTTATATAGAAGCTTTACAAGGTCCAAAAATGTGTTTTACTCTACAAACACGAAGTTGCTAACTTATATAGGGGCTTAGAAAAGTTCAAAACAAATATGTTTTTAGAGGCCTTTTCGGTTCTTGGCGATATCTCGGCCATGAATGGTCTGATTTTGTTGATTCTAAGGAATATTCCCTATAATTTGATATACAAAACATATATATCCGATAACTGTGATTTCAACAGACAAATGGATAGACGAACTTCGTTATATCGACTGCGCTATCTATAAGGATCTAGAAAACATATACTTTTTGGGGTCTTAGATGAATATTGTAGAAATAGCAAACGCAATGACAAACTTTACACCTGTTATGAAGTGTATAAAAATAAAATTGTTATTTTGAGTTGTTTTCTGGTTTCTTGCCAATTTGTTCCTTGCAGAATGTAGTACAAGTGCAAGTTCTAAGCAATATTGTAAGTTATTTTTTAACCTCTCTCTAACTTTCCTTTCCCCTGAACAATATAATAAAAAAGTAAGAAACTCTTCTTCAGTTTTTCTAATTTTTACCTTGAGATTATTTTGCCATAACAAAACCTAGAAATGGGGGGGGGGGGGGGTCGTTTTAAAATAAATATTTTCTTTTCTTCTCAAATGGATATGGAGAGGTTGCAAAAAGTAAGAAATATGTGAAAGATTTTATTCTTTAAAAATGTTAAAGAGGGTGGGGGGGAGGTGGTGTGGTGTGGTAAATATACAGACAACAGATTACAAATTATTTATTAGAATATGACTTCAATTAATTTTTCTAAAAATATTTAATTTATATTTTTAAGAAGTTATGCAAACAAATATTTCAAGATTGTTTTTTTGCCTAAAATTTTTTGGATATTTTCTTAAATCATTTCCATTTGCAACCTCTTATTCTATAAGTAAAACCATTAACTTAAATATGTAACTATTGTTTCAGCTGTTATTTGCTTTGTTTTAGTATTTTTAGAAGTTTTTTTTTTAATATTATCTTGATAATATTGGGGAAGTAAAACAAAAACAAAAATTATATTTCAATTTCTCAAAAAAAAAAAAAAAAAGAAAAAAATTCTCAACACCACAAAATTCTATTGTGACTGTAAAGCCATAAGAAACTTAATAAATGAATTAAATTATTTTTGAAAACTCTGGCTCAAAATAGATACTAGTAAGATTGTTGAATTCGGCTTGACCGAATCTATTGTACCCACCATCTGTAATTATTTTTTCGCTATTTTCAGTAGCAAACAAATCTTATCAAAGAGGAATAATTTAACCAAATTTCGTTCCTCTCGGTAATTCCCCTAGAACCCTATCGTGATTTCAACAGACAGACGGCCATAGCTTAATTGCCTTAAAATATCATAAGGACTCAAAAGGAGGAATATTTTGATGTTTTACAAACGGAATCACATACTCAGAATATTCTCTACATTTTTGAAGGGTGAATACAAAAAGAAGAGATGAAAACTTAGTTAAAATACTTTGGTCTTAAAAGAGAAACCTTACCATTTTCTCCATCATATTCCTTTCCAGACCGCTTGCAATGTAAAATAAATAAACCAACAAATTTACTTAACAATTTCGTAATATTGTCAACAGAAAGTAACAAATAAATCCGTTTGGCTTAATGCCCACCACCATCACCACCAACTGACCGATTCTCCAAAACCAGAACATAACTAAAAAATAAACAGTCGTACTTATAATTAAAAAATCAAAATAAAGTAAAATATAAAAATAAATCTTTGGTTTTTCGTTGAAAAAGTTTTTAGTTTGAATTAACAAATAATACAAACAATTAAATGTGAGAGGAAATGACAATAATGGGCATCTGGGGTTGGTAGAAAGCCAAGGAATAGGAAGTAAAACTTAAATCTCTTAAGTTGTTTGTCATACCACCCCACCATCCATACAATTTTGAATATATCTTAATGAAATTTGATCTATTATTATAAATTTTTCTACAAGGGCGAAACATATTGAAATTGATTACGTTCGGTTCATTATTTTACCTAGCCCCTTACAAGTAGGCTCCCGAAAAAGGTTTTGAACGTTTTAAAAACGCGTCACTTCCTCTTACATTCAATTTTATTTTTCCCACACTTTTAAAAATTTTAAATGTTGTTCAAACTATTTTATGATTATGAATTTATTTGATTTATTCAGGTTTGAGTTCATATTAATATAATTAATGAAGAATACAATGCAAAAGAAACATATAGAAGAAATTTGTAAATTTCGTTCCACTTAATACAGTTAAGAACTAAAAATATTGCAACTACAACAAGTAAGAAGGATATAGTCGATCAAGCCCGACCATATGATACCTCACACCATTGTGCAGGGGTCTTATATTTCGTGGAGGGGTTTTATATTAGACATGTGGACAATTGTGGACCAATGCTTTTACTAAGTGTAAAATAAAATATATGAATACAGAATATTAAGTTAATACTAACATTTATATGAATTATGTTCTTTAGGATGATTCCTGAAAGGAGGATTATATGGGAGCTATGGTAAATTATGGAGCGATCCTCATAAAATTTGTCATTATAATTTCTACTTATATAAAACTTATTTGTGTCGAATGTAAACTTGATACTAACATGTGTATGTGATTTATGCACGTTAAAGTGATTCTCGGAAGAGGGTTTTATATGGGAGCTATGGTCAATTATGGACCGCTCTTCATGAAATTTGGCACAAAGATTAAAACTTATACATAACTTCCTTACACCGAATTTCATTAAAATATTGCTATATTTAATGCATTTATGATCGTTTAACCCCTATTCCGGGAGGACATTTGTATGGAGGCTGGGTGAAATAATGGACCGATCATCACCAATTTTTCCTGTAACATGAAAGTCCTATGTGCCAAATTTCATTGAATTATCTTCAAAATTGCGACCTGTATTTTGTGCACAAGGTGACAGCCAGCCAGCCATCCGTCCAGCTAGACGGACGTACGGACGGATATCATTATATCGATTCAAAAAGTGATTCTGAGTCTATACCAATTGACTTTAAGATGGGTGTTGAATGATTTTTTCTGTGCGTTACAAACATCAGCACAAACGCATTATACCCCAACCACCTATGGTGGTGTCGGGTATAATAATAATTGAAGTTACGTATTCTAATTTTGAAGACTTGTAAGTTAAAAGGATAATATTTACAATTGACCTAAAGGCACGAAGAATGCTAAAGACGGTTCGTAGAGGACCAGAATGCACTCCACTCTGCTAGTGGCTAATATATATTTTTCAGTGTATTATTCATTAATTAATATATTAATATGAACTCGAGCCTGAATAAATTAAATAAATTCACAAATTTTTTGCTTTATTAAATTTACCTCAACTGAAGCTTTCAACATCTGTTGCCACGTGATGAAGTTTCTTTCTTCTTTTTGTTGTTCTATTTATCTATTTGTGTTTTGTTAAACAGAAAAACAATATATTATGATTTCTTTAATTTTAATATTTGCATTTTCTTTGAAAGTTCTACTGTATAAAGACTGGCATATATTTAGCTTCCTTACGAAAGAAGCAAAACTGGGGCATTTAAAATGACATTTTGTTATTTTGCAAAGTAGCAAAATGCAA